>CM035165.1:104796516-105151516 GCA_020205615.1 Panax quinquefolius
AATAATTCATATTATCTCGAATAATATTATTAGATAACATTATTGGCAATGTCTAGAAAGTCTCGCTTCAAGGAGAGGTTTGGTCACCTAATCGCGCGCCAAGAAGGAGAAATTTTTATCGAAAGCCCCTCTTCCTCGAACCAGAACTGGTCGTCACAATAATGTGATTCTCAGAATATTATTTGTGAATAATTAATTATTGATTTATATGATGAGGAAAATATTGATTTTATGTGGATATAGATGGAGAAAAATTTTAAATGACAATTGTTGAAAATTAATATTTTATCTTTTTCTCGATAAAATAATTCATTTAAAATATATTATTTTAATAATATATTAACTGTGATATTTTTACAACGAATGGGATATATGATGAGTATACGAGAGGAAGAGTATTTTTGTTGCAATAAATGTTTAAAACATGTTAAACATGTTTGTGGACCCCATTTTCGACCTAAATTTGATTATAAAATGTAAAATCGTCTGCTTGTGGATTTTGGCCAATTTCTATTTGGAATTTGGAAAACTTTCTTCTCAAAGTTGTAGAGAATTGAATTTCCTATAAAAAGTCGCGAGATTCGAATTTTCCGATAAAATGGCTATTTATTATGAATTATCAAGTTCAAGTTCAAATAATCGATTTTTGAAGTTTTATTTATTTTTATTAATAAAAACGTTTTTTATATGTTGTGGGAATATTTAATATGTGCATGGTGGCTGAATTCAGATTCAAGATGTGGGTATGAATTTTGTTTATATATAATATTATTATATTCAATTTTTCGCTTTTGTGTTCTAAGCAATTTCCTATAAACAGGTGCTTAGGTTAGAATTGAAAATCACACCGTAAATCAAGTTTTCTCTCTATATTATCGAGTTTATTCTTGTGAGTATTTTGAGTATACTTTGAGTATTGCTATACTTGCAAGTTCAAGTCATAGCCTATATCCTGTTTCAACTGTAAGTACTGCCTTTCGAGGTAAGTGGATGTTATTTTTTTCTCAAATGATATTATTTCTTCAATATCATTATGTCAAATATATTGGTTGGAACTTTTTATCAAATTTGGAACTTTTTCATGTCTGGGGTTACTATTCATGAAGTTACTATTCACGAAGTTACTATTCATGAAGTTACTATTCACGAAGTTACTATTCACGAAAGTACTATTCACGAAGCGGAAGATGTTTTTTGTGGAATTTCTATCTTTGTGTTTGAGTTACTATTCACGATACTAAGACTATTCACGATACACGACTATTCATTTAATACAAGACTATTCAATTTAAAAATGAAAATTTTCTTTTCGTCTAAAATATCTATTTCGGATACTAGCTTTGATCAGATCCATGTTTTGATCATTCTCAATTTTACACCACTACGATTATTTTTGAGGTATTTTCGACGTGGATAAAACAAAGTACTTAATCCTTAATCCTTAATCCTCATTTTGTTTCATCGGATTCGCTTTTAAAAATATTTTTCATCATCTTCGCCTTAAATGATGATATTATGGAATATCTTCGGCCTGTAGAGTGCAAAGATGAATGATTTTCAAGAATATCTTCGCCCCGTAGTGCAAAGAAAAAGATGAATGTGTTTAGATGAACACGATTAATCGATGAATATCTTTCGCCCAGAGGCAAAAGATGAATATTTGATTCCGTATGTATATCGATTGAATATGATGTTACAGGATAAAAGATAGATATATCGATTTGAACTTTTAAATTCATACATGTAAGATAGTAGTTTGCATTCTCTACTTAACTCTTCTAATGAATTATTATTTCACGCATGTAATATTGATTTAAAACTTGTTGTCTATCAGATTCTATTAGTTTTTTTCCCCGTCAAGACTAACGATAATTTGTCAGATATTATCTTAGTCATAATATTCTTTATCGGGCTAGTTGAGCTCACCCTTTTCCTTTTTGTTCCATTTTTCTTCTCGTGAGGCTAGAAATGTAAAGTACTAGCTCTGGGTAATGGAATGAAGGTTCTAGAGAGAGTTGTTTAGTAGTCCTCACCATTTTTGTAAAATAATGTATCAATAATTATGATGGGGATTTATTCAAGTGGTGGATATTGTCTAGATGGCAATATTCAGATTTAAACTCACGCTTATATGTTGTAATAATAAAGTTGTAGTTATTTCGCATCACGTATTCATGCACTCGTAACGGGTCGATGGAATGGACCTATTTTGGGGGCGCCACAACTGGTATCGTAGTTAGGATACGATCTCCATGAGATCTGGAATAGAATCAGAGGGAGAGACGAGTAAATCCTTCGCTAAAGGTGTCCTACCTAAGCTTATTTGTTAGTTGGTCAAGATATAGGATATTATGTGATATATCGATTTTTTAATTAACCCTTGTTTTATGACAAAGATTTGAGAATGTCGAATCGAGAATATTAATAAATGGAGTAAATGAGACCGTGGAGATGCTCAGATTTACCAACGAGGAGAACGTGCAACAGTCGACAATGTACCTCCCGTGAACAACACCAATCGAAAGCAGATGATGAACGAGGGATGTTTAGAAGCTTTTTGCAGCTCACGCAAAATCGCATTTGTGGAGACTCGTGTTCAAAATATGTGAGGAAATGATAAGAATTCACGGGTGGTCACAAACCAAGCAGCTCAAAGAGTCGGGACCACCTGCAATTTAAGGGAAAGCCGATCCGATCACAAGGTGAAACACGGGTCAAACAAATTACCAAGATATTCGATGTCTGGGATGCACTGAGGAATGTAAAGTTCCATTCGCCACCTTTATGTTCCGTGGCGAGGCAGACATCGGTGGAATCGTGAAGTTGCACTCCATCCAAACCGCACTCAAAGATGTCATGGGAGACGCTTTCAGAAATAGCTCAATGACAAGTACTTCCTCGAAAGTATTCGGCTATACGAAGGAAGTGGAGTTTATTAGATCGAGCAGTAATAATGACGATTTGTCCCAAAGACGAGGCTAAGTTCATGAGTTATCCGTGTTCAGCACCTCATTTGGTGGAGAATGAGGAACGATGACGCGGATGTTTCGAGAGGTTCAAACCCTAAGATACGCCAAGATCTCATTTCTCATAAATTTTCTCTATTCAGATGTTGTCAATGTGGCTCAATTGTTAGAGCGAGATAACGAGTACGCTCAACCGAGGGACCATAACCAGATCATATCAAGAGATAGCAGCCATCGTAATAACGATAACCAAACGGAGAAAGAAGAATACGGACAAAGGCAGAACCACTCCGTGGTAATCGTGGCCATGAAAAAATAAGAAGAAGTTTAGCCTGGAGGAGATTTTAAAAGAGGAGATTCAACAACCACCATTGAAGACGCCGCCGCCAAAGAAGAACTAGTTCCAAGGAGGAGAGAAAGACCACCGGTCAGAGATGTTACAAATGCGGAAAGAGGGACATATCACCAAACCGCCCACAACAGCTTTAAGGTATGCTATAATTGTGGAAAAGAAGGACATATCGCCGAGATCAGACGATATCGAAAACCCACCAATGAATGGTGACTCAAAAGGATGTCCCGTAAAAGTCAAAGTCAACGATGCCTCGGAAGAGCGCTTTGTCGTGACTTGGCCAAAATGCGAGGAACCCGAACGGTTAGCACACGGGTTAGTTAATTATAAATTTTGTAAGTTTATACCTTACTAGATACCCTGCTTCTACCCATTCTTTTTATCTCTTCATTCAGGCCAACGCTTGAACTCGACTCACGAGAAATTAAACTTCGACCTATTTATGGAGACTCCATTAGAGAAACTTTCATTACATCCGTTGTTTAGAAATCTTGCTTGATTCAGTCAGCACTATCACATTACCCGTTAACCTTATTTCTATAGTAGATATTTGCTTTTGATGTGATTTTAAGGTTAACTACTCATCACGCCAAATTGATTACTTTCGTAAGGTCATAGTTTTCATATTCCTAAGCAACCCGTTATTCAATCAAGCAATCAAACCATCAGAAGTCAAACATTTTCATATCAAGCCATGAAGTCATTCGCTTATTACTGATGTCAAGTTTTCTTAGTCCATGTTATGGATTTGAATAAAGACACGCCGATTTGAATAATATTCCCGTTGTTATTGATTTTTCCCGACGATTTCAAGAATTTTCGCTTACTCCCAAAGACTCGATATTAAATTTTGTATCGAATTTGAACCCCAGACAAAACTCATTTCTAAAATCTCATATCGAATGGCTCCTATTGAACTTCGTGGAGTTAAAATTCAACTATAGAATTTGGTACCGAGCCTTTATCCGTGACTTCCTTTGTGGAATGCACCAAGCCGCATTCGTAGGGGACACCATATTCAAGCGATAGTAAACCGATAGGTGTCATTGTAACGCATATCCAAGGTGGGATATGAGTCACAGCTTGAGAACAACCTAAGCTTCAGAATCTAAATACGTAGCTTTCAGCTTAGTTGGTTATTATCTGAGATTCGTCAAGGATATTCTCTAATCGCTATTCCATTAACGCAAATTGACTCAGAGATACAAAATTCGAATGGAGCAAGGAATGTGGGAAGAGCTTCAAGAACTCAAGAGAGACTCATTTCAAAGACATGTTTCACCACGCCATCCTCGAAAAGTTTAACGTGGTAGCCGACGGTTGAGTAGAAGATCGATACAAGCACGAGTACGATATCACAAAGACTCATTTCAGATAATTTACAAATAATAGAGATGGAGATGAAAACTCTAGTTACCCACGTGATGATATATTTAGTATAATCGATTTTAATCGATAAAGTTAAAGTCGTCAAGCTACACACCGAGTCGATGAATTTGAAGAAGGAGGTGCAAGAAGTCGTTATTTCAAAAGCGAGAGAATCTGTGAGGTGAGGAAAGCTCAAACCTTCGATTTATTAATCCATTTAAAATTCTCGATCGAATAGAATCGTGGCCTATAGACTCGCTTTTACCGCCAAGTACGACGACGCGTGTTCATAACGCTTTTCACGATCGATGTTACGTAAATATGTGGACTAACCAACCACGCTATCGAAGTTAGAACCTGACGAGATAGCCAAGACTTAACGACGAAGAGGTACCGCCAAGATTTTGGATAGAAAGAATACGTCCCATATGTATCGAGGTTATACCACAAGTTAAAGTTTTGTGGAGAAACCATGCTATCGAGGAAATGACCGGGAGTTGGAAACTAAATGAAAGCGAGGTATTCTCATCTTTTCAAACACTGTGTACACGACGCCAATTTCGAGGACTTAAATTTCATAAGGAGGGAGGTCAGAAGACCTCAAATTATTAATAAATGAAATTTATTTTCCTCTATTTATTATTTTGAAATAAGTAAGGGTTGATTTGATTAATGTGGATAGTTATGGGTAAAATACGCAAATATTTTAATAAGCAAGTGGTTATAAAATATTCATTATCGTTTGGGAATATTCGCTTCGGGTCGTGGAATATTCAGATCGCTTGGGAATATTCGTATTTATTTCGGCGCTAGCTTTTGTGGGCCCCATAACGGAAAAGTTTTATCGATGAAGAAAACGATAAATATAAGTTGTTTATAAATAACTGCCATGTAGTTGTTATCAAGTATCATCGTTGGAATACCCTATGGTTAAAACACACTAATACGCCATTGTCGAACAAGAAGAAGACACCAGATTGCACCAATTATCGATTCTTACGTAAGAAGGCACTACTCAATAATTGTTTAAAGAATTATCGCTCAAGATTTTATTTTATCGATTCAATAATTGTCATATTGATATTTTATATTGTCCGTTGTTTCAATAATTGTCATTACACAAGATTTTTTATTATCAAGCAATAATTCATATTATCCTAATAATATTATTAGATAACATTATTGGCAATGTCTAGAAAGTTCGCCTAAGGAGAGGTTTGGTCACCTAATCAAGCGCCGCCAAGAAGTGAGAAATTTTTATCGAAAGCCCCTCTTTCCTGAACCTACCCGCCTCGTCACAATAATGTGATTCTCGTAATATTATTTGTGAATAATTAATTATTGATTTATATGATGAGGAAAATATTGATTTTATGTGGATATAGATGGAGAAAATTTTTAAATGACAATTGTTGAAAATTAATATTTTATCTTTTTCTCGATAAAATAATTCATTTAAATATATTATTTTAATAATATATTAACTGGTGATATTTTTACAACGAATGTGGGATATATGAGTATATACGAGGAGGAAGAGAGTATTTTGTTGCAATAAATGTTTAAAACATGTTAAACATGCTCTCATGGACCCCATTTCTCGATCAAAATTGATTATAAATGTAAAATTGTCCGCTTGTGGATTTTTGGCCAATTTTGTTTGGAATTTGGAAAAACTTTCTTCCGCAAAGTTGTAGAGAATTGAATTTCCTATAAAAAAGTCGCGAGATTCAATTTTCCGATAAAATGGCTATTTATTATGAATTATCAAGTTCAAGTTCAAATAATCGATTTTTGAAGTTTTATTTATTTTTATTAATAAAACATTTTTTTATATGTTGTGGGCATATTTAACATGTGCATGGTGGCTGAATTCAGATTCAAGATGTGGTATGATGAATTTTGTTTATATATAATATTATTATATTCAATTTTTTCGCTTTGTGTTCTAAAGAATTTCCTATAAATAGGTGCTTTAGGTTAGAATTGAAAATCACACCGTAAATCAAAGTTTTCTCTCTATATTATCGAGTTTATTCTTGTGAGTATTTTGAGTATACTTTGAGTATTGCTATACTATGCAAGTTCAAGTCATAGCCTATATCCTGTTTCAACTAAGCAGATCATCTTCGAGGTAAGTGGATGTTATTTTCTTCTCAAATGATATTATTTCTTCAATATCATTATGTCAAATATTGGTTGGAACTTTTTATCAAATTTGAACTTTTTCACGCTCTGGGTTACTATTCATGAGTTACTATTCACGAAGTTACTATTCATGAAGTTACTATTCATTTACTATTCAAGTTACTATTCACTAGTACTATTCATTAAGCGTGAAGATGTTTTTTTTTGTGGAATTTCTATCTTTTTTGTGTTCTGAGTTACTATTCACGATACTCAGACTATTCACGATACAAGACTATTCATTTATACTAAGACTATTCACCTAAAAATGAAAATTTTTCTTTTCGTCTAAAATATCTATTCCGGATACTAGCTTTGATCAGATCCATGTTTTGATCATTCTCGAATTTTACACCACTATGATTATTTTTGAGGTATTTTGGACGTGGATAAAACAAAGTATTTAATCCTTAATCCTTAATCCTTGTCATTTTGTTTCATCGATTCGCTTTTAAAATATTTTCATCATCTTCGCCTTAAATGATGATATTATGGAATATCTTCGGCTCAGAAGTTAAAAGATGAATGATTAAGAATATCTTCGCCCGTCGCAAAGCAAAAGATGAATGTGTTGAATGAAATACGACCGATCGATTAATATCTTTGGCCCAGAAGGCAAAAGATGAACAGTGTGTTTAGATGAATATGATTAATCGATGAATATCTTCGCCTCAGAAGTAAAAAGATGAATATTTGATTCCGTATATATATATCGATTGATGTTATGTGGATAAAAGATCGACGATTTAACTTTTAAATTCATATATGTAAGATAGTAGTTTGCATTCTCTACTTAACTCTTCTAATGAATTATTATTTCACCGTAATATTGATTTAAAATTTTGTTGCCTATCAGATTCTATTAGTTTTTTTCCTCGTCAAGACTAATGATAATTTGTGATATTATCTTAGTCATAATATTCTTTATCGGGCTAGTTGAGCTCACCCTTTTCCTTTTTGTTCCATTTTTCTTCTCAGAGGCGGAGAATGTAATGTAGTACTAGCTCTGGGGTATGGAATGAAGGTTCTAGAGAGTTGTTTAGTAGTCCTCACCATTTTTGTAAAATAATGTATCAATAATTATGATGGGGATTTATTTGCGGTGGATATTGCCTCTAGATGGCAATATCTCAGATTTAAACTCACGCTTTATATGTTGTAATAATAAAGATAATATCTATACTCAAATAAATCCTCATCACATTTATCGATACATTATTTTACAAAATGGTGAGGACTACTAAACAACTCTCTCTAGAACCTTCATTCCATACCCCGACTGCACTCGCTTATATTCTCGCCTCCCGAGAAGAAAAATGGAACAAAAAGGAAAAGGGTGAGCTCAACTAGCCCAAAGAAGAATATTATGACTAAGATAATATACAACAAATTATCGTTAGTCTTCAACAGGAAAAATCTAATAATACAATAGACAACAAATTTTAAATCAATATTCGCAATGAAATAATAATTCATTAGAAGAGTTAAGTAGAGAATGCAAACTACTATCTTCTATATATGAATTTAAAAGTTCATCGCTCATCCTTTATCCTCGTAACATCAATCAATATATATCCGAATCAAATATTCATCTTTGCACCACAGCCAAAGATATTCATCACTGGTCATGTTCATCTAAACACTGCTCATCTTTGCACTACGGCCAAAGATATTAATCAAGAAGGTCATGTTCATCTCAACACTGCTCATCTTCAGACTACACAGCCAAAGATATTCTTCAGAAATCATTCATCTTCAGACTATGTGCCAAAGATATTCCATAATATCATTATTTAAGATCAAGATGATGAAAAATATTTTTAAAGAAACGAATCCAAAGGAAACAAAATGACAAGGATTAAGGATTAAGGATTCAGATTTTGTTTTATCCACTTCAAAAATACCTCAAAATAATCATAATGGTGTAAAATTCAAGAATGATCAAAACATGGATACAATCAAAGCAAGTATCCGTAATAGATATTTTGACAAAAGAAGAAATTTTATTTTCTATGAATAAGGTCAGATACGTGAATAAGGTCCGATACGTGAATAAGAACTCTGGACACCAAAAGATAGAAATTCCAAAAAAAACATCTTCACGCTTCATTTAATAAGACTTCATGAATAAGAATCGTGAATAAGAACTCGCTTAATAAGAATCGTGAATAAGAACTCATTAATAGTAACCCCATATGAAAAAGTTCCAAATTTGATAAAAGTTCCAACTCAATATTTCAAAGATAATGATATCAAGAAATAATATCATTACTTAAAAAATAATATCCCTTACCTCGAAAGATTAAGATTTTTAATTGAATAACGGATATAGTCATCAAGGAAACTTGCACCGCCTAACAATACTCAAAGTATACTCTAAATACTCACAAGAATACGCCGATAATATAGAGAGAAAACTTCAGCTTTTCGTGTGATTTTCAATTCTAACCCAAGACCCTATTTATAGAAAATGCTTGTAACATTAAAAGCAGTAAAATTTAATATAATATTATTATTTATAATAAAATTTTCTACGCCTAACCTTCCAAGAACTGAATTCAGCTCATTCAACACACATGTGTAACACAACATAATGAAAAAACGTTTTTCTAATTTTAAATATTTTAAACTTCCAAAATCAATTATTTTGAGTTTCTGAACTTCAATAATTCATAATAAATAGCCCTTTGCCGTAAAAATTCAAATCTCGCTTTTTTTTATAGGAAATTCAATTTCTACAACTTTTCGTAAGAAAGTTTTCCAAATTCCAAACAAAATTGACCAAATCCATAAACGGGCGATTTTATAGCTATAATCAAATTTCACCAATAAATGGGGTCCACCGACATGTTTAACATGTTTTTAAACATTTATTGCAACAAAAATACTCTTCCTCCCTCAGATACTCATATATCCCACATTCGTTATAAAATATCACCATTATTATATTATTAAAATAAAATATAATAATATTATTTTATCGTAAAAAGATAAAATTTCAATTTTCAACAATTGTCACATTAAAAATTTTCTCCATCTATATCCACATAAAATCAATATTTTCTCATCATATGAATCAATAATTAATTATTCACAAATAATATTATGTAATCACAATATCGACAACCGTGCAGCTCCTCAGAAAAAGAGGGCTTTCCAATAAGAATTTTCCTCATCTGCCAGCAATTAAGTGACCAAACCTCTCCTTAGATGTAACTTTTAGACATTGCCAATAATGTTATCTAATAATATTATTCAGATAATATGAATTATTGCTTCGATAATGAAAAATACCGTGTAATGACAATTATCAAACAACAAGAATATAAAATATCAACGCAAAGAATTATTAAATCAATAAAATAATTCTAACAAGAATTATCTGAAACCATTATCGAGTAAAGGCCTTTCACGTAAGAATCAATAATTGGTGCAATACCGCAGTGCTAACGTGTTTTAACCATCGAGTATTTTAACAAGATAATTGTAATAACTACGCCGTTATTTTTAAACAACTTATATTTATCGCTTTCTTCATCCAATCGCTTCAAGTTATGGGCCCCACATGGTCGCTACTGTCAGCATTTAATATTCCCCACAGCATTTAATATTCCACCACCAAACCTAATATTCTCACAACAACAATGAATATTTTATAACCACTTGCTTATTTTAAAATATTTTGCGATTTTACCCATAACTATCCACATTAATCAAATCAACCCTTACTATTTCAAAATAATAAATAGTAGAAAATTAAATTTCATTAATAATAAGTTGGGGTCTTACACATAGTTTCAGATAAGGTTTCAGATAGTAAAATCTTTTTAAAAGTTATTCGTTTTATTAGATTATAAATAGAATATATTATATTTTATTTAAAATATTTTTCTTTAAATATGGACCGTCCAATTAAAATAAATCATTTTGGACTGCTCATGGATTCATTATTATTCATTCCATTCTTCTATAAATAAGCTCATTCCTTTATTATTTCTTACTTAATTCATTTGAAACTCTAGAGAGAAACTATAGAGTGAAAGAAGAAAATATATTCGCTACTTCACCATCCGATATCAAGTTTCTTTTTACGGTAAGGGGTATTATTTCTTTTGTATTCATGAAGAGAACTTCTATTATTCCATCTTTATTATTCCGTTAGAATAACTCAGATACGCTGAAAGCTACCTTATACTTGGTGAAATTCTTACAGTATTCCATTCTTTATTATTCATTGGAATATTCTCGTTCATGTTTTTCTGTGGGACCTTGTTCCGCCTTTATTATTCTCATTGGAACATCCTGCTGGTGTGGATTTCACCGACCGGTTCCGCTATTTAGTATTCTCATTGGAATAATATGTCTATGCTAAATACCGCATGCATGGTGATTTCTCATTGTATTCCATTCTTTATTATTCTGTTGGAATATCTCGTCCGTCGCGTATTACGCCTCGACCGGGTTCCGTTATTTATTGCTCGATGGAATAACCGCCTCATGCGGGCACCGCACGCATGGTGATTTTTTTTGTTATTCCATTCTTTATTATACTCAATTAGTTAAAGTTTTGACTTCTACACTCCATGAAATTAGTGGAATATTCTTGATATTTGCGCTTCATCCAGAGATCTTTCATGTAAATATTCTTCCGAGCATTTTTAAATTTTACTTTACAAAGAAGTATCATGCCGATAATTTGGACATTATTAGTTCCCTCAATAAATTAATTCTTGAACTTGTTTTATTCAATTCTTATATCATTGTCATCATCCCTCATGTTTATATTATTTTGAAAGTGACCGTGGCATGTAGTGCATGATGGACTTGGTATGATTATGATCGGGGATTATTCGATTGTAATCACTTAAGTAATGTTACAAATGATGTGGTAAAAGTCCTCATTGGTCAAGTGCATTGATGGACTGTTGTTGGCATGATCACGACCATTGATGAATACACAAATATCCTCGGCCGTAGTGCATGGATAATTTATGGTCGTGACCCTAATGAATATCATTCGTCAGTAGTGCTGGGGATGATGTAGATTATTTATTGCCGAGTCTCGTGATAAAAGTGATGAAAACCTTTTAAATCATAAAAGATAGTAGATTTTATTCTCTACTTGACTTTTTTAATGGATTGCATGTTATTCAGAGTTAAACTTGATGTCATCATTGTATTTTATCGGTTTAATGACTCGTTGAGGACTAATGATAATTTATTCGCATTATCTTAGTCATAATATTTTTTTCTTGAAGCTAGTTGAGCTCACCTTTTCTTTCACTTGCTTTCTTTAGGAAATGAGAACGCAAGGCGGGACTAGACGGAAAGGGAAGCAGTGTCTTAGTAGTCCTCACTATTTTGTTAAATAGTGTGATAATAAATGTAATGAGGACTAAATTGAGTGTGGATATTGTCTAGATGATAATATTTGTATTAAAACTCACAAAGATGTATTTTTGTCGTATTTTACATTTAATCGTCAGTATAATCAAGTTGTATTTGAATTTAAGTCTATATATTTCTATGACCAAGATAAAGGTGATGATATCTATTTTGAGAGCATCACACAATTATTATTTTTTTTTCTTTTCATTTTTCTTCCCTCTTTTAATGTGCACTAAAAGTAAGTTTTTGGGTTATATCTGATTTTAAAAATAACCCATAATATTCGTGTTATTGTTGAAAATCATATAATTTGTAACTGAAACCTTGTCACCTTAATTATTTGTAACATAGAATTGCCTTTTCGATGTATATATATATATTCGTGTTATTCATCATTATCTCTCTCCCATCATCATAATGTCATATTCCAACACATTTTAAATCTAAAACATCAAATGGAGAGAATCCTAATTCCAAGAATGCATAGTTTAATTAGGCTCACACTAGTCCTGATTTTATTAAAGAATTCGGCAATAGTGTTTTCAATAAAATAACATAATGGTCTTCCTTCCATTTACTTTGCCACTTTATGCTCTCTATTTATGTTCACCTTTCATTGATCTAGATTTACCGAAGCAACTCTGGCCCTGCATAATTCTTGGTTGAAAGTTAATAAATGTTTATAGACATAAACATAATCATCTAACTTGTTCTATTCTAACAATGCCACGTCGTCCTATACCACAGCAAAAGTAGAAAGAATCAGGCATTACTTGCATACGAACGCCATCATCTGGCATGCCTGACCCTAATCTTCAAGCTGGGAAAAGTGCCTATCTCCATTTAAATGAGAGGCCATATCAATCTCACTTTGCATGTTACATCGCAGATATTGCACCAATAATGCACGCGTGCCAAATCTTGAATCTGGAGCAAGTGCCTCCTTCCTTTAGGTGAGAGGCCATTGGGCTCTCACTGGAGCATGTTACATCGCAGACACTGCACCAATGTTTCAAAGTATTCACATCAGCTTGCACCTTTACCGTTGTAATTTTGCTTGTGTTTTTGTTCAGTCCACCAGCAGCTACATTTTTCTTATGATCTTGATTAGTTTGATCTGTTTTGTTTGCTAATGAGGAATTCTTGTTTTTCGCTGCCATCTCACTTGCTTTCAACTGTTCACACTTGGACCTGTGTTTTGAGCCTTGAAAATGTGAGTTCATTGTTGCCTCACTCTGTAGTGTTACCTGACATAAAGCACAACTCCACTGTTTGTTTGGTCCACCTCCAGATAAACCTCTCGCTGTATCTTGATTAGCTTGATCCGACTTTGGTGTGCTAGGTGAGGAATTACTTTTTTTCTCTGTCTGCTCTCTTGCTTTTAACTCCTCACATTTCAACCAATGTTTCACCCCATGAAGATGTAAATTAAATATTGCGTCGCTATGTGTTGTTACCTGACAAATAGCACAAGTCCACTCTTTGTCTAGTCCACCATTAGATACACCTTCTGTATCTTGCTTAGATTGATCCAACTTGTTTTCGGTGGCAGATGAGGGATTCTTGTTTTTCGCCGTCTGCTTTCTTGCTTTTAACTCCTCACATTTGGACTTGTGTTCTGTCCCTTGAAGATGTGAATTCAAGGTTTCCTCACTCTGTGTTGTCACCTGACACACTGCACAAGTCCACTCTTTCTGAACATACTTTAAAACAGGATATTCAGGTAATGCATTCTCTCCAATAGTTTCCAGCAGTGTCATATTTTTAACTTCCATAGTTATAGTTTCATCGTCAGTATGAGAGAAAAGAGTGTCGACGACATTCTTTACCTGCAAAAGTGGCAAAGTGAGATTAACAATAAATGGATTCAGAAGGGACACTTTGAATGTGAAGGGGACAATATCACTTCATTGTTTGTACATCACATAAAAGTCTAGTCTTTCATTTCCGAGTAAAGTAGCCAACTCTTAAAAGTCCAAATTACTATCCTTCTCAAGCTGCATGCCACTCCAAAAGGAGTTCAGAGACCGTTTTAGTGAACTTAAAGTCATTAATCCACCACATATACAACATGTTCTAATTTACAACTCTTAAGCATTCAGTTATTTGTAGCAACCCCACCATTTAGATGCTAACAATCCCATTTAGGCCAAGGTGTTTAACAGTCATTACATGAATGGCATGTAAGGTTGGAATCAGGGATTAAATTCTCAACCCTGGAACTAGATATAGAAAATGGAGTCTTTTTTTTGGGGGAGGGTTGTGCAAGTCAAACCATAAATTTTGGTTTTACCATTCATAAATCAAGAGTCACATTTTACCTTAAACAACAAGGTAATATATGTGGTGAAGTTCAAACCACATGGGTTATGTGCCTACACCTCCATGGAGGAAAAGTGAAATTACCCTACAGGCCACACATTTCATAGTATTTATCTTAAGAAAGCTTACACTGTTTTCTGGAGCTGCTGCATTTTCCTCAAGAATTTCCACTCCTTTTATATCTTTTCGAGCAACTATAGGTTCTTTGCTCTTGGGCTGTGAAAGAGAGGCCAAACATGATTTCTAAGTAAATGATAAAATGGCTATCCTGTAAAAGAACATTGAGATTAAATTAAATAAATAATAAAAAGGAGCAGGGAGCCACATACACCTAATTCGTACACTTGATTTGTGCATTTGCTGATGTAGCAAACACATCCTTCTTTAGACTTGACTCTTCAACCAGGGGACCGTTATTTCCATAAGTATATTTCATATTTGTATAAACACTTTCTGTTTGGGACCCGCTTATCATGTACGTGATTAAGCCATTATGGAAATCTAAAAAATGCTTGTGGTTTTAATATCAATTCCCTTCCGGTTAATTTAATGATAGTCTTGACAAATAAGTAGATACATTATAATTGCACAATTTAAGTGTACTTACTAATCCTGAAAAAACATTCAACCACAGCGATTACCTTAAATCAAATATATAATGTAATTTAGTTATTAGAATGTTCTAGTAAAAGGCACCAACTATTAAATGAGAATGCTTAAATCTCTATTCAATTAACATACGCTTTTACAGGTCTATACATTAAATTGTAGATTTTGAAAAGCACCAGATTACCTGAATCAGCATGGCCACTTCCTTTTTCTCCCCAACTGCAAATGACTTAATCTCTTCCACATCAAATTTTTGCAAGGCACCCTATGACATAGAGGTATATAAAGTTTAAAAGGAGAAAGGGGATCCTTGTGACACGGGGAAAATTATCAGTAAAGATCGAGTTTAATTTATCTTTTGGGATGTATGAAAATTTTAAACAAATATTGTATTTTTATTTATTATTTAGGTTAGCCTAGTAAGTTTAATTATTTTTGGGCCCGCTTATCTTTTGGAATTAATTCTTTGGTTAAATAGATTTTATTTTATTTTATTTTTAATATTTAGGTAGTATAAATAGTCTCTTAGGGTTATTATTATTGAACAACTCTTATTAATTAAATTTTATCAAATATTGTGGTTGCTTAGTCAATTTATCCCACTTTGTGAATTCGTATGATTGCAAAGTTTCATACATTCAATTCATGTGATTGTTACTTTTCTTTTATTAGTCTTTTGCTATGTCAGTTGGTATTAGAGCGTGGGAGGAATTAGCCCACAACAAGGACGATTCTATTGATTAAGCTAGAGATTAATTTCTAATGTGAATGATGTTGATCAAAGCTGCTTAGCCGGAGATTGCAAGCAACCGTTCGTTTATCCACGATTAAAACTAGTCGAAGTTGTCTTTAATTTTTTATTTAAAAAATCAAATCAAATCAAAGCTTTTGCACCAAGTTGTCATCTTGTTGTCGCTGTGTCAACAGGTAGCACATATCTAGTTTAGTTTTGGCAAGATACTATTTTAGTAACATTAATAATAAGTCCCCACATCTTTATTAAGCTTTCAAACTTTGCCCTCAAGCTCTGTTTATTTTTCAAGTGATTCCCGTGGTTCCATAATCCCATAATTAAGTTTTAAATACAACTATTGGATGTTAAGAATATTTACTTGAGTTTATCTTGATATCGAAAATGTCTAGAGTTACCAAGGCGCGAATTGAGCAAGTAAGGGATGATGATATTAGCTTTTTTAAGAGTGAATATTATAAAAACTTGTTATCCCAATATGATGATCTTTTTAGAGGAAGCACATTATAGACTTGACATGTTAAAACATCACTATCAAATCATCAAAAGGAGATTCATTTCTAATTGATTAAGTTAGAAGGAGTTGCAAGATGTTCGTAGCCTCCGCGAAAATTTTTCAAAGAAAGATATAGTGCCAGCAATCCTACTTCACAGTCATGTGATTTGTCCCTTCTAGTAGTGTCAAAAACACGTAGTAAGAGGTTGAAGAAGGGGTTGTAGTTAAAGACAAACCAAGCTTAGTGGTTGATGAAAACCATGATTTGGAGTCAATGGGACATAATGATGCGTAGAAATTGAGATTGTTGATCATTGTTCATAATCCTGCGTTTGCCAACTTGAAAATTTTTAATTTCATCAGCCTAAACATTTGTTTGAAGTGCAGGTTAATATGAAGGTTTTGATTATTTTAGAGTTTTTTCAAAAACAAATCATGAAGCAGAAACATCGTGCAAAATTTGTCCAAAAGAGATAGGGAATTTCCAACTCTTGGTGCTTGATACTTGTGCATTTTAAAATTCGTGGTCAAATTTTCTCGAAGAAAAGGAGAATTACATGGGAAAATTATCAATAAATTGAGTTTAATTTATCTTTTGAGATAAACATATATTGTATTTTATTTATTATTTAGGTTAGCCTAGTGAGTTTAATTGTTTGTGTCCGTTTATGTTTTCTGCTTAATTTTTAAGATTATTAAATTTTATTTTATTTCTAAGGATTAGGGGTTATGGAAAAAATGTCATTATTATTGAATTATCATATTATTGAATTATCATATTATTTATTAGTCTTTTATCTCTCCATTGTGCACTCCTGTGATTGCAAAGTTCCATATTTAATTCGGTGATTATTTATGTTGTTTACTCGTCTTCCGGTGTGTCACTTTGCCACTAGTTAATATTCTTATCATAGTGAACTAGTTTGCATGAGCTAAGTGGAGGGAATCTGTAGACTTTTATCCATAAATTGAGAAATATCCATAGATAATTTCAACTAATCAACAAGACCTTCCTAAAAAGAGGCAAGTGTAATGTACCTTTTTAGCAATAAGTTTTTCCAAAGCTTCAGTTCCATTCTCACTAACGTATCTCTCAGCCACAGCAAGAAAGGTTTCTCCCTTGAGGGATAACTCTTGTTTCTTGTTTAACAAATTGATAATAACAACTTCAAGAAGGTGCAGAGATAAACAAGGACGTACAAGGCTTTTGTACGCATTATATGCACCACCGAAGCTGGGTATCACTAACCAGCACACTGCTAATATCTTTATATAAGGCCAGAATGGAACCCTGACATATATAGATGGACAATGGGAAAAAATTGGTAAATTTAATCTCTCTCATAATTAGGAAAAAGACAACCACGTAGGGGGAAAGGTGACAAATTTTTAACACATAATTCCGTATTCATTTCTAGGTAGAAAGAAAACTTAAAAGTGATTCAATGTATAATTTAACCCTTTATACTTAAAAATAGGTGATTGCACATATACTTATGGGTGAGGCTAACTTTCCCAGAAGGAAGACAATTGAGCCCTATTAAATTTTGAACAAGGCAAAAGTAAAGTTGGTTTTTAGGACAACGGACCAATAATTCAATTCATTGTTAAGACTGCAAATACGAAAAACACAATCAAGAATTTAATGGATTCATGTTTTCTTTTGAGTTTCATCGTGCAATAGAGTACCTATTGAAGTATAGAGACTATTAGTGATTACCATTCGATGAGTTTTTCAAAAGCATGCTCAAAAAGAGAAATCAATGAATAGAGAATCCAATATGTAACCAACTTCCGCATGTGATAATTCGAATTTGTCTCGATTGCCCGAATTGAAGCACATCTGGTGAAAGAACAAGATCAGTAATAACTCCAACAAAATCAAAATTATAACATTCCAGAAAACAAAATTTTAGAAACCAATCATAAATTGAATGTATCAAGAGTATAAGAAGCTTCAAAACTTTACTCTTTCTAGCCATTAAAGATGGATATAGACTTACAGAGGGTAACCCAGAGAAAGTGAAGGCCTGCAAATTAAACACAAGAATGTGATTTGCATCAACATACATGCTACGTACAAACATACTAAACAAACCCATGAATATGATCATCTTCAAATATAGAAAAAAAATGGTAGATCAAAGAGAAAATGAACTTCACAAGGACCAAAAATTAGTAAAGAAGTTTGCTCTACTTTCAAAGTCTTAATCTTTTTCCTTTTTCTTTGAAGTGTGCAAATGAAGGAATTACCAGGCAAGAAGTTGGATGCATTTTAGGCCAAAATGGAGAAACCCCACAAAACCCATTTGTGATTTGATCTCTTGTCTCTGGACTTTTTCTCTGATTGAACTGATGAAATCCCAGACGGAGACCTTAACTCGGACTCGAAGAAACAAAGAAAGCAAGTCCTTTTGAAGGCAAAAGTTCAATCGACCCCCAAGGTTTGATTAATAACGAAAGTGTCTTTTGTACGGAATTCCTAGTAATATTACTAGTATAATTATTACTCGGTTGCTCCTATAATAAATAAACTCAGTGTGGACCCCAAGGTTTGACGATGTCCCTTCGGTTTCTACTATATATACTAACTAGTCCATGGATGCTAGAGGGAAACTACCTTCCCTCCATTTATCCATTTCTTCTATACACTCCCTCTGTCCAAATTAATTGTAATTGTGAATGAGGTTTTAACCAAGTGATTAAGATTGAGTTGCTGTGATATTTAGGTTTCAGATTTGATTCTCACTTAAGTGAGTTTATTTCTTTTCACTTAAGATAAATTTATTTTACCCTTTTTTATGTGAAGTGTATTTTTTTCTTTTTCTTTTAGAATTATTTATTTGTTTGTTAGGTCAATTTTATCATGTTCTAAAGTGAGGTTGAGGAAGGGCCGGAGTAGGACTAGAATTTTATTTTATTTTTTAAAATTGAAATATTTTTATTTTATTTTATTTTAAGCTAAAAACAAACCCAATACGTTTCAATGGACAACATAATACCATAATCTTTGTCAAACACAATGTAGATTATTTTAAGTATATAATTTCCCCTTCTAAACAAACACTTAAAAATACACCAACTAAACACCATACCTCAAGAATTTTAGGTCTTATAAAGGATTATAGTTTATGGACGATATTTAGTAAAAAAATAACTACCAACAACTGCTACAAACAAAAATAGCCTTACTCAAGAATGTGTTTATTATTATTAAAAATATCTCCATCTTCTAGGCGTGGATGCGTTTAATGAGGTGTATTCATGTTTATTGGAGTAATACATAAGCCTTATATTTCATGTTTTTCTCCCATGTCAGATAAAATGACCAAGAAAGGGAGTGAATATATGCTAAAAATGTAGTTACATGCATATAACTTCTGTTTGATAACTCATTCAGAACATAATCATCAAATTTGTTCTAATCCCTTAAAAGCCTGAGGAACCATAGCACCATAATTCGACACTCCATTAAAGCCCTGAGGAACCATGGCACCAGAATTCGGCACACCATTAAAAGCCTGAGGAACCATAGCACCATAATTCGGCACTCCATTAAAACCCTGAGGAACCACAGCACCATAATTCGGCAATCCATTCAAACACTGAGGAACCATAGCACCATAATTCGGCACTCGTAAAATATCATCAAATTCATTAAGCAGGGACAAGTGCCTCCTCCCATTCAAGTGTGCAGCCATATCAATCTCACCAGAGCACGACACATTATGCATATCAAACCAATATTTAGACTCTCTAATCCCACCAGCAGCAGCAACATTCGCTGGTTTTCTCGGCTTCCATTGTTCGGTGTTTACATCAAATTTCAGCTTTTCCTCTGCCTCCTGAGTTTTATTTTGGCGTAGTCTATTTCCAGAAACAGCCTTCTTTGGTTCTTGATTTGATGCGGTAGATGAAGAACACTCAACCTTCATAGCCTGCATGCTTGATTTTAACTTCTCACACTTGGACTTGTGCTTCCTCCCTTGAAGATGTGAATTAAGGGATACCTCGCACGTGGTTTTAACTTGACATACAGCACAAGTCCACTCTTTCTGAATCCTTAAAGTTGGTGGTACAGGAAGTACAAAATCTCTGAGGGTTGCTGCTGATGTCACTTCCTTAACCTCCGTGACTGCACTCCAATTTCTGTTGAGTTCGAGAAAGATTTTTGTCAACATGCTTGACCTGCAGAATTGGTGGACAAAGATTGATACAAAATGGATGGAGAAAGGAAATTGAAATGCACTTTTAATACTGCTATGAAATTCTGAATACGGGTGTTTTGCTACTTCAAATCATTAATCACCACAATTGAGCCATGCAAGTGCATTTAACACATCAACAATATTGATTATAAGCATTTCCATAACATTAAAAAAAGATTACAATCATATCTGTAG
The DNA here is from genome assembly GCA_020205615.1 of Panax quinquefolius. Taxonomy (NCBI): domain Eukaryota; kingdom Viridiplantae; phylum Streptophyta; class Magnoliopsida; order Apiales; family Araliaceae; genus Panax; species Panax quinquefolius. The sequence continues at coordinate 104,817,359 of CM035165.1, forward strand.
CTACTACATTTTCCTCAAGTTCCACGGCGTTGATATCATTTTGAGCAACATTAGGCGCTTTGCTCTTGGACCATAAAAGAGGTAATAACTTGGCACATTTAAGGAAATTGAAATGCACTTTTAATACTGCTATGAAATTTGGAAATACAGGTGTTTTGCTACTTTATATCATTAATCCCCACAATTTGAGACATGCAAGTGCATTTCACACATCAACAATATTGATTCTAAGCATTTTCACTACATTAAAAAAAGCTTACAATCTTATCTGTAGCTGCTACAATTTCAACATGTTCAACAGTGTTGATATCATTTTGAGCAACATTAGGCGCTTTGATGTTGGACTGCTACAGAAGAGAGGTAAGAACTTGCAGATTTAAGGAAATTGAAATGCACTTAATACTACAATGAAATTCGGAAATTCAGGTGTCTTGCTACTTCAAATCATTAATCCCCACAATTAAGTCATGCAAATGCATTTCACACATTAACAATATTGATTCTAAGCATTTCCACAACATTAAAAAAGCTTACAATCTTATTTGTAGCTGCTACATTTTCCTCGGGTTCCACGGCGTTGATATCATTTTGAGCAAGATTAGGTTCTTTGTTGTTGGACTGTTATAAAAGAGAGGTAAGAACTTGCACATTTAAGAAAATTGAAATGCACTTTTAATACTGCTATGAAAATTCAGAAATTCAGGTGCTTTGTTACTTCAAATCAATAATCCCCATAATTGAGCCATGCAAGTGCATTTCACACATCAACAATATTGATTTGAAGCATTTCCACACCATTAAAAAAAGCTTACAATCTTATCTATAGCTGCTACATTTTCCTCAAGTTCCACGGCGTTGATGTTGTTTTGAGCAACATTAGGCACTTTGTTGATGGACTGCTAAAAAATAGAGGTAAGAACTTACACATTTAAGGAAATTAAAATGCACTTTTAATACTGCTTTGAAATTTGAAAATACAGTTGTTTTGCTACTTCAAATCATTAAACCCCACAATTGTTTCCAAAACATTAAAAAAAGCTTACAATCTTATCTGTAGCTGGTAAATTTTCCTCAAGTTCCATGGCTTTTTCCTCTGTCTTTTGAGTTTTCTTCTGGCCTAGTCTATTTCCAGAAATATCTTTCTTTGGTTCTTGATTTGATGCGATAGAAGAACACTCAACTTTCATAGCCTGCATGCTTGATTTTAACTTCTCACACTTGGACTTGTGCTTCCTCCCTTGAAGATGTGAATTAAAGGTTACCTCGCACATGGTTTTATGTTGACATACATCACAAGTCCTATCTTTCTGAATCCTCAAAGTTGGTGGTACAGGAAGTACATAATCTCTAACAGTTGCTGTTGATGTCAATTCCTTAACCTCAGTACTCGTACCCAACTTCTGTTGAGTTCGAGAAAGATTTGTGTCAACATGCTTGACCTGCAGAATTAGTGGACAAAGATTGATACAAAATGGATGGAGAAAGGAATTGAAATGCACTTTTAATACTGTTATGAAATTTTGAAAATACAAGTGTTTTGCCACTTCAAATCATTAATCCCCACAATTGAGCCATGCAAGTGCATTTCACACACCAATTATATTGATCCTAATTAAAAAAAAGCTTATAATCTTATTTGTAGCTGCTACATTTTTCTCATGTTCCACAGCATTGATATCATTTTGAGCAACATTAGGCACTTTGTTGTTGGTCTGCTACAGAAGAGAGGTAAGAACTTACACATTTAAAGAAATTGGAATGCACTTTTAATAAAATTTGAAAATACAGGTGTTTTGCTACTTCAACTCATTAATCCCCACAATTGTTTCCACAACATTAAAAAAAGCTTACAATCTTATCTGTAGTTGCTACATTTTCCTCAAGTTCCACGGCGTTGATATCATTTTTAGCAACATTTGGCATTTTACTGTTGGACTGCTACAGAAGAGAGGTAAAAAGTTTCACATTTCAGGAAATTGTAATACACCTTTTAATACTGGTTTGAAATTCGAAAATACGGGTGTTTTGTTACTTCAAATCATTAATCCCATGCAAGTGCATTTCACACATCAACAATATTGATTCTAAGCATTTCCACAGCATTAAAAAAGCTTACAATATTATCAAAAGCTGCTACATTTTTCTCATGTTCCACGACGTTGATATCATTTTGAGAAACATTAGGCACTTTGTTGTTGGTCTGCTTCATAAGAGAGGTAAGAACTTGCACATTTAAGGAAATTGAAATGCACTTTTAATACTGCTTTGAAATTCTAAAATATAGGTGTTTCGCTACTACGACGTTGATATCATTTTGAGAAACATTAGGCACTTTGTTGTTGGTCTGATTCATAAGAGAGGTAAGAACTTGCACATTTAAGGAAATTGAAATACACTTTTAATACTGCTTTGAAATTCTAAAATATAGGTGTTTCGCTACTTAAAATCAATTATTCCCACAATTGTTTCCACAACATTAAAAAAACTTACAACCTTATCTGTAGCTGCTACATTTTCCTCAAGTTCCACGATGTTGATATCATTTTGAGCAACATTAGGCAGTTTGTTATTAGGCTGCTACAAAAGAGAGGTAAGAAGTTGCACGTTTAAGGAAATTGAATACACTTTTAATACTGCTTGAAATTCGAAAATACACGTGTTTTGCTACTTCAAATCATTAATCCCCGCAACTGAGCCATGCAAGTGCATTTCACACATCAACAATATTGACTCTAAGCATTTCCACAACATTAAAAAAAGCTTACAATCTTATCTGTAGCTGCTACATTTTCCTCATGTTCCACGGTGTTGATATCATTTTGAGCAACATTAGGCGCTTTGATGTTGGACTGTTATAAAAGAGAGGTAAGAAATTGCACATTTAAGAAAATTGAAATGCACTTTTAATACTGCTATGAAAATTCAGAAATTCAGGTGCTTTGTTACTTCAAATCAATAATCCCCATAATTGAGCCATGCAAGTGCATTTCACACATCAACAATATTGATTTGAAGCATTTCTACACCATTAAAAAAAGCTTACAATCTTATCTATAGCTGCTACATTTTCCTCAAGTTCCACGGTGTTGATGTCGTTTTGAGCAACATTAGGCACTTTGTTGATGGACTGCTACAGAATAGAGGTAAGAACTTGCACGTTTAAGGAAATTGAAATGCACATTTAATACTGCTTTGAAATTTGAAAATACAGTTGTTTTGCTACTTCAAATCATTAAACCCCACAATTGTTTCCAAAACATTAAAAAAAACTTACAATCTTATCTGTAGCTGGTAAATTTTCCTCAAGATCCACGGCCTTTTCTTCTGTCTTTTGAGTTTTCTTTTGGCCTAGTCTATTTTCAGAAATATCTTTCTTTGGTTCTTGATTTGATGCGGTAGAAGAACCCTCAACTTTCATAGCCTGCATGCTTGATTTTAACTTCTCACACTTGGACTTGTGCTTCCTCCCTTGAAGATGTGAATTAAAGGTTACCTGACACGTGGTTTTAAGTTGACATACATCACAAGTCCAATCTTTCTGAATCCTCAAAGTTGGTGGTACAGGAAGTACATAATCTTTGACAGTTGTTGATGTCAATTCCTTAACCTCAGTACTCGTACCCAATTTCTGTTGAGTTCGAGAAAGATTTGTGTCAACATGCTTGACCTGCAGAATTAGTGGACAAAGATTGATGCAAAATGGATGGAGAAAGGAATTGAAATGCACTTTTAATATTGTTATGAAATTCGGAAATACAAGTGCTTTGCCACTTCAAATCATTAATCCCCACAATTGAGCCATGCAAGTGCATTTCACACATCAACAATATTAATCCTAATTAAAAAAAAGTTTACAATCTTATTTGTAGCTGCTACATTTTTCTCATGTTCCACAACATTGATATCATTTTGAGCAACATTAGGCACTTTGTTGTTGGTCTGCTACAGAAGAGGGGTAAGAACTTGCACATTTAAGGAAATTGGAATGCACTTTTAATACTGCCTTGAAATTTGAAAATACAAGTGTTTTGCTACTTCAACTCATTAATCCCCACAATTGTTTCCACAACATTAAAAAAAACTTACAATCTTATCTGTAGTTACTACATTTTCCTCAATTTCCACGGCGTTGATATCATTTTTAGCAGCATTTGGCGCTTTACTGTTGGACGGCTACAGAAGAGAGGTAAAAAGTTTCACATTTAAGGAAATTGAAATACACTTTTAATACTTGTTTGAAATTCGAAAATACGGGTGTTTTGTTACTTCAAATCATTAATCCCATTCAAGTGCATTTCACACATCAACAATATTGATTCTAAGCATTTCCACAGCATTAAAAAAGCTTAAAATATTATCAGAAGCTGCTACATTTTTCTCATGTTCCACGACGTTGATATTATTTTGAGAAACATTAGGCACTTTGTTGTTGGTCTGCTACATAAGAGAGGTAAGAATTTGCATATTTAAGGAAATTGAAATGCACTTTTAATAGTGCTTTTAAATTCTAAAATATAGGTGTTTCGCTACTTCAAATCAATTATCCCCACAATTGTTTCCACAACATTAAAAAAAACTTACAACCTTATCTGTAGCTGCTACATTTTCCTCAAGTTCCACGACGTTGATATCATTTTGAGCAACATTAGGCAGTTTGTTGTTAGACTGCTACAAAAGAGAGGTAAGAAGTTGCACGTTTAAGGAAATTGAATACAGTTTTAATACTGCTTGAAATTCGAAAATACACGTGTTTTGCTACTTCAAATCATTAATCCCCGCAACTGAGCCATGCAAGTGCATTTCACACATCAACAATATTGATTCTAAAAGCATTTCCACAACATTACAAAAAGCTTACAATATTATTTGTAGGTGCTACATTTTCCTCATGTTCCACGACGTTGATATCATTTTGAGCAACGTTAAGCGCTTTGCAGTTGGACTGCTACAAAAGAGAAGTAAGAACGTGCACATTTAACGAAATTGAAATGCACTTTTAATACTACTATGAAATTCGAAAATACAGGTATTTTGATTCTTCAAATAATTAATCCCCACAATTGAGCCATGCAAGTGCATTTCACACATCAAGAGTATTGATCTAAAAGCATTTCCACAACATTACAAAAATCTTACAATTGTATCTGTTGCTACTACATTTTCCTCATGTTCCACAGCATTGATATCATTTTGAGCAACATTAGGCGCTTTGTTGTTGGAGTGCTATAGAAGAGATGTAAGAACATGCACATTTAACAAAATTGAAATGCACTTTTAATACTGCTATGAAGTTCGGAAATACAGGAGTTTTGCTACTTCAAATCATTAATCCCCACAATCAAGCCGTGCAAGTGCATTTCACACATCAAGAATATTGATTCTAAGCAACATTAAAAAAAGCTTACAATCTTATCTGTAGCTGCTACATTTCCCTCGTGTTCCACGGCGTTAACATCATTTTGAGCAATATTAAGTGCTTTGCTGTTGGACTGCTATAAAAGAGAGGTAAGAACATGAACGTTAAAGAAACAAAAACAATAAATCTTTCCACTATACCCTTTGACTAAGGGGAATATAAAGTTTAGGCAGAAAGCAGAGAAAAGGGAAAGAAGATGATAAAAAGAGCGATCGTTGTCTCAAAATAACAGACCTGTCACAGGGAATTATTTTCAAGTGGAAAATGCAGATTCATAGTCAGTTAGTCAAGCCATATTCATGTCTAAATTATCCAAGTTTTCATCATATATCATTCAACTTATTAGTCATTAACAAACATACTGTATAAAAGAAGCATATAATAGTATACCTTGCTAGCAATAAGTTTCTCCAAAGCTTCAGTCCCATTCTCGTCAAGATATCTCTCTGCTGCAGCTAGAAAGGTTTCCCTCATGAGAAATAACTCCTTTTTCTTATTCAACCAATTGATATCTTGTACTCTTTGCCATAGGTTCACCGATAAGAACAGACGAACAAGCCATTTGTAGGCATAATATGCACCAGTAAAGCGATGTAACACTAAGCAGGAGATGGCTATTATCTTTAAGAAAGGCCAGAATGGGATCCTGAAATAAAAAATGGGCAAAAATAACAGTTATAATTAATAGCTCTCTCAGTTTTAAACCCAAGTACATTGAAACTGTTACAAATTTCCATAAACAACAGTTGGTCTCTAGAATCTGAAGTTGAGAATAGAAGATCAATGCATAGTATTAGTAGTATTAGAAAGATCATAAATACCACAATTTAATTTCTTAATCTCTATATATTCTTTTTCTAGCCGTTTCGGCTAAAAAGAGTAATGTTGTTCGGTCCTCAATTACTTATTTACAAAATGAGCTCCACTTTCATAATCTAAAGAATACAACTTTTTGAACAGAATAAAAAATAGGAAATAAGCTTTAACGACTTCTGAGATCGTGAAAGGCTGCATTTTTAGGAATGTGTCAAAACTCCTATAATTTGTTGAGACTGAAGATACCATAACTTTCAAGATGAATGTGACAAATTATATTCTTCACAAGATTATTAGTAATTAGTAAAAAATGAATTGTATTTTTTGAGACAGGAAAAATAAAGTTGCATTAATACTTAAATCAATTATCACATACACTGGATTGATATTTTCTTAGGTCAAGCAACAGAGTACCTATTGAAGTATAGAGACAAGAACTAATTACCATTCAATGAGTTTTACAAAAGCAAGCTCAAAGAGGGAAATCAAAGAAAAGAGAATCCAATATGTGACCAACTTCCGCATGTGATATTTCGAATTTGTCTCAATTGCTCGAATTGAAGCATATCTGTGAGAGAACAAAATCAGTAATAATAACAACAAAACCCAAATTATGACATTCCACAAGAAAACAAAATTTTAGAAGAAAAAAAATCATAAAATTGAATGTATCAAGAGTATAAGAAGCTTCAAAACTTTACTCTTTTTAGTCATTAAAGATAGAGATACAGACTTACAGAGGGTAACCCAGAGCAAGTGATGGCCTGAAAATTAAACACAAGAATGTGATTTGTATCAACATGCATGCTACGTAGTACGTACAAACATAATAAACAAACCCATAAACATGTTCATCTTCAAATATAGCGAAGAGTAGGAGATCAAAGAGAAAATCAACTTCATAAGGGGCAAAAAATTAGTAAAGAAGTTTGCTTTACTTCCAAAGTTTTGATCTTTTTACTTCTTCTTTCAAGTGAGAAAATGAAGGACTTACCAGGCAAGAAGTTGGATGCATTTTAGGCCAAAATTGAGAAACCCCACAAAACCCATTTATGATTAGATCTCTTCTCTCTAGACTTTTTCTTTTGTTTTTTATCGGATTGAAATGACAGAAATTTCAAATGGAGACCTTAACTCAGACTTAAGAAAGACCAAGAAAGACTAAGAAAGAAAGAAAAATAAACTCAGTGTGGACCGTGTGGAAGCTACTAGTCAATGGAAGGTAGAGAGGAACCTACCCTACCTTCCCTCCATTTATCACTTTCTTCTGTACACTTCTTTCTTTTCTCCATTTTCTTTATTTTTTTTCAAACAAAAACTAAAATAAAATCGCTACTATTATTATAAACAAAATTTTTGTTATGTTGGACATAATATTTTCTTACTCATGTTAAAAAGTCATATAATATGGAATATTGTGACAAATTAAGTCAAATTACAGGTAGAAAACTTATTAATATATGAGACAGAATAAAATTATAAGAGTATCCACTTATTATATATTTTTTATAAAATTATCATTAATTATTATTCATCTAATTGACAATCAAAGAGTACGTAAATATTCATAATATTCATCATTTTATAACTTTTATCATCACTTTAATTATAATAATTGTGTTACTCAATTTTTGTTTTGATTAATTGTAAAGAAAACGAATAATAGAATTAAAGGTTAATAAAGAATTTCAATCTTAAAACTTTATATAATCATCAGACCATCTCATTGCATGAATATTACCCAAAATGACACATTTTACTATTAAAGATTATTAAAACAGATTAAAATAAAGTATGCTGGACGTTTAAATGGAAAACATTAGTATATAGCTTGATGAGGCTAGAGACAGAATTGCCAACAGCTCTGATTATATTCTGACCATAATCTTTGTCAAACACAATAATAAAGCCATGAGAATATTCCCCAACAAAACACCATACCTCAAGAATGTTAGCCTTATAAATGATTATAATTTATGGACTATAATTAGTTTTAAAAAAATTACTAACAACTGCTAAAAACAAAAATAGTCTTATTCTTATAAAAAAAAAATCTCTCCATCATACTAATCATCTAGGTGTTGCATGTTTTTAATGTGCGCACAAGGATTTAATATACATGTTTAAAACTTAATTTGATGGAAGATTTTAAAATTTAAGTATTGAATTCATTCATGTTTAGCCTTATATTTCATGTTTTTCTCCAACGCGAGAGAAACTCGAGCTCACTCGTGTGCAACAAACACATATAAGATAAAAATGACTGGAATTAAAAAAATAGTTACATGCATATAACTTATGTTTGATAACTCATTCAGAACATAATCATCAAATTTGTTCTAATCCCTTAAAAGCCTGAGGAACCATAGCACCAAAATTCGACACTCCATTAAAGCCCTGAGGAACCATGGCACCAGAATTCGGCACACCATTAAAAGCCTGAGGAACCATAGCACCATAATTCGGCACTCCATTAAAACCCTGAGGTACCACAGCACCATAATTCGGCAATCCATTCAAACCCTGAGGAACCATAGCACCATCATTCAGCACTCGTAAAATATCATCATATTCATTAAGCAGGGGCAAGTTCCTCCTCCCATTCAAGTGTGCAGCCATATCAATCTCACCAGAGCATGACACATTATGCATATCAAACCAATATTTAGACTCTAATCCCACCACCAGCAGCATTTGCTTGCTTCTTGTTTACATCAACTTTCAGCTTTTCGCCTGCCTTTTGAGTTTTATTTTGGCCTGGGCTATTTCCAGATGCAGCTTTCTTTGGTTCTTGATTTGATGCGGTAGATGAAGAACCCTTAACTTTCATAGCCTGCTTGCTTCATTTTAATTCCTCACACTTGGACTTGTGTTTCCTCCCTTGAAGATGTGAATTAAGGGTTCCCTCACTCGTGGTTTTAACTTGACATACTGCACAAGTCCACTCCTTCTGAATCCTTAAAGCTGGTGGTACAGGAAGTACATATTCTCTGACAGTTGCTGCTGATGTCACTTATTTAACCTCCGTATTTGTACCCAATTTATGTTGAGTTTGAGAAAGATTTGGGTCTACATGCTTAATCTGCAGAATAGTGGAGAAAGATTCATACAAATTGGATGGAGAAAGGAAATTGAAATGCCCTTTTAATACTGCTAATACGGTTTTTCGTTACTTCAAATCATTAATCCTCGCAGTTGAGCGATGCAAGTGCATTACACACATCAAGAATATTGATTCTAAAAGCATTTCCACAACATTAAAAAAAGCTTACAATCTTATGTTCCGCTGCTACATTTTCCTCGGGTTCCACGGCGTTGATATCATTTTGAGCAACATTAGGCGCTTTGCTGTTGGACTGCTATAAAAGAGAGATCAGAAAGGAAATTGAAATACACCTTGAATACTGCTATGAAATTCAGAAATGTAGGTGTACGTTTTGTTACTTCAAATCATTAATCCCCACAATTGAGCCATGCAAATGCAATTCACACATCAAGAACATTGATTCTAAAAGCATTTCCACAACATTAAAAAAATCTTACAATCTTATCCGTAGCTGCTACATTTTCCTCGGGTTCCACGGCGTTGATATCATTTTGAGCAACATTAGGCACTTTGATATTGGACTGCTATAAAGAGAGGTAAGAACATGCAATGCACATTAATTAGGGAAACAAAGACAATGTATCTTTCCGCTGCACCCTTTGACTGAGGGGAATATAAAGCTTTGACAGCAAGCAGAAAAAGGGTAAAAGAGGGGACAAAAAGAGCAATCTTTTTCACAAAATAATACACCTCTCACAAGGAATTATTTTCGAGTTCAAGGGGAAAATGCAGATTTGTAGTCAGCAAGTCAAGCCATATGTGAGTCCCTAAATTATCCACGTTTTCATCATAAATCATTTATTATCTTATTAGTCATTAACAAACATACTTTATAAAAAAAAGGCATATTATAATAGTATACCTTGCTAGCAATAAGTTCCTCCAAGGCTTCAGTCCCATTCTTGTTAAGATATCTCTCTGCCACCTCTAGAAAGGTTTCCCTCTCGAGAGATAACTCCTTCCTCTTATTCAACCAATTGATAACTTGTACTCTTTGCAGTTGGTTCACCAATAAGAACAGCCGAACAAGACATTTGTAGGCATAATATGCAACGCTAAGCAAGAGATGGCCATTATCTTGAAGAAAGGCCAGAATGGGTTCCTGACATAAAAATTGGGTAAAAATAACAGTTGCACTTAATAGCTCTGTCAGTTTTAAACCCAAGTACATTGAAACTGTTACAAGTTTCAGTTTCCATAAACAACAGTTGGTCTCTAGAATCTGAAGTTGAGAATAGAAGAACAATGCATAGTACTACTAGTATTAGAAAGATTATAAATACTACAATTCATTTTCTTAATCTATATATTTTCTTTTTCTAGATGTTTCGGCTAAAAAGAGAAGCTATATAATGTTGTTCGGTCCTCAATCACCTACTCCCACAATGAACTAATACAACTTTTTGAATGGAATAAAAAACTGGAAATCACCTCTAACAATTCCGAGGGACATGAATGGGTCAAAAATCCTATAATTTGTCGACTGAAGATACCATAACTTTCGAGATGAATGTGACAAATTATATTCTTTGCAAGAGCATTAGTCATTAGTAAAAAATGAAGTTGTATTTTTTGAGACATGAAAAATAAAGTTGCATTAATACTTGAATCAATTATCAGATTGATGTTTTCTTAGGTCAAGCAACAGAGTACCTATTGAAGTATAGAGACAAGAGCTAATTACCATCCATTGTGTTTTACAAAAGCAAGCTCAAAGAGAGAAATCGAAGAAAGGAGAATCCAATATGAGAGCAAATTCCTCATTTGGTGATTTGAATTTGTCTCAATTGCCCTAATTGAAGCATATCTGTCCATAAACAAAACAATTAATATTAACACCACCAAAAATGTAATTAGATATGCCAACATGCAACAATAAGTAAACAAAACTAAATTTATGACCAAGCTTTACAAATTAAATGACAGAAGAGTATAAAAATGCTTCACCACTCTACACTTTGCATCAAATGACAGACTTACAGAGGATAACCCAAAGCAAATAAAGGCCTGCAAGTAAATTTAGTAAAACACAAGAATATGAGTAGAGTAATACACCAATATATATATATTTATATTGTGTATGCATATATCTACACAAGAAGACTCATGCATGAATTCTACATCATAATAAAACCATTAAAACTTCACAATGTGAAAGAAGAGAAATTAATGTACATCATTTCTTTACTTTCTAGGAAATATTAAAGTTCCAAACTTTTGATTTTTTTTTTGTAGCTCTATTTATTTCAAATGTTTGAATAGAGAGAGATAAAAAGAATTACCAAACAAGAACTTCAAAGAAGTTGAAAGCTTCTGGTTTGCAAATAAAAAGAACTTCAAAGCATTTCAAGGAAGAAAATATGAGGAAACCCATCAAACCCTTTTGAAATTTGTTCACTTTTCTAGCCATTTTTCAGCTTGAGTTCCCCAGATTTTGATTGAATTTGCTTGAACACTGTCACTGTGTCATCTTCAAGGCAAAAGGGCAGAGCTTTAAATTGACGTTGTAGAGACATTGTCACGCTGATGAAGCTGTAGGGTACAAGTGTGGTAGCCGCGTGGGAGGCCAATGGACTGGTCTTAAACTTGTCAATGTCCCCTCATCTTCTACTAGAAGTTTTGTTTCCCTAACAAGGGGAGAATAAAATAATTTTACGAGTGTTCGGGGACGTACTTGTAATTTAATTTTGTGTTTTTTAGATTGTTGCATATATAAAATATGTATTTTATTATAATATTATTAATATAACAAATAATAACATTATATACATATACACATCTTTTATAAATATTTAAATTTTTATGTTATAAAAATAATATATATTAAATTATTATTTATTTTAAAAATATTAGAGGAAGATGCATATATCACGGAGTAAAAGTAATATGAAATTAAAAAAATTATAAAAAAATTCAATTTAAACTTATATATTAAAAAATTTATAAAATTTCAATAGAGTTAATTTATTTATTAAATTTAAATTTTTTTAAAATTTATCCTATATTATAAAATAATTTTTTTTAATGGGGTCAAATTAGCCCACAACCCTCCAAGTGGCTTCGCCCCTGTCCCTAACGCCTCTTGACTTTAGTTTGGTTTCAATGCTTCGTAGGTGGGTTTTGGAATGAAGTCTACAGAATGCAGCAGTTAGGTGGGATTGAGTTCAGCTAATAAACTTATGGCCCAATGAAAATTGTTTTTCCTTAATATATGCATACAATAGACATTAAAAAAGAAAAGCCCAATCAATACGGCCTTTCATTCTTTGAAAACTAACTGTTTCTAAGATGCTATTTTAAGCTACCAATTTTACACATAATTTATACTAGTATCCAACCTAGAAAATACACCTGGCAAATGGACGGACGGGCGGGCGCAGGCCTGGGCGGGCCTCTGACAGGTTTGGCCAAAATGGTTCGAGTTTTGGCGGGCCATAAAATGTAAGTCCAAAGCTTATGCGGGTTTGACTGGACGTACGTACCGATCCATGGTCGAGAATGTTTTATACTTTATTTTTGACATTTTTAGCCCAAAGTGAGCAGAATTGATGAAGCTTTCAAGGTCTAGCCAAAAAAAGGCCGGTTTACGTGGTAAAAAATGTCAAAGCCTATATTTTGGTGGGGGATGGGTACCATGAAGCTTTTACTGCCGTTTGTCGAATCTACTAAAAATACAAAAGCATTGGGCTTGGGCCTTGATATAGCTTACAAAAATAATTTATACTAGTGTATGTTTTATTTGTGTACAGTTTGTCAAAATTACGTCGTTTTGACAGATAAACAAATATGTCAAAACAACGTAGTTTTAATGCATGTCATGAAAAAAAAAACATACACAACTATGTATGATCATATATATATATATATATATATATATATATATATATATAATGGCTTTAAAAAAGTATAGATATAAATTTGTCACAATCAACTTTGCACAAAACGTTTAAAGTATGATATTTAGGTCTATTATAAGTAGGGGTGAGTATTCGGTTATTATCCGAATCGAACAAGCATTTCGGTTATAATCGAAAATCGAAAATACACTATTTTAAGTATCCGAACAATTAACCGAAATCTATGATAACCGAATAACCGAATAAGTTATTAAGTTATTCGGTTAATAACCGAATTTAACATTGTTAATAGCAGAAGCAGCCAACATATTACCGACTACCGAGAGGGAACAACAAAAACATAAGAGTTCCTACATGATTATTGATTAACACTATGTAGCCTACATATTACAAAACCTCAGCCAGCAGCCTACTTGGTCAAACTCGTCGAGCAAGCCCAAGCCGAGCGCTACAAAGAGATGGTGAGCTTCATGGAAAAGCTCGTCATCGGCTCCACTTTCGCTGCCGCCGCCGGTGAGCTCGCCGTCAAGGAGCAGAACCTCCTCTCCTTGCCTACAAGATCGTATCGTCGATTGAGCAGAAGGAGGAGGGTCGAAGAAGAACGAAGAGATCCTTGAGAGATCTCAAATCTGAGTACAGATCTGAGAAGGAGGAGGGTCGGAGGCAGATCGATTACAGCTCGGCTTGATCAGGAGGACTGGAGGAGGGTCACGTTCCTTGCACAATCCGAAGCAACAATAAATCTCGCCATCTCGGCTTCTTCATCTTGGAATTTGGATTACTAAATAACCTGACCGGCTTCTTCATCTTGGTAATGAAAGAGATTCAGAGGAATTAGTAAAGTAATAATGGACATGACTAATAATTTATGGACTTGACTAATGGGCTGACCGGCTGAGTAAAGTAGTAATGATTTAACTTAGACTAATGGGCTCAGTAAAGTAGTACTAGTAATAACTAATGACTTGACTTGACTTCGGTTATTCGGTTTAACCGAATAATCTCAAAAATGATACCCGTACAAACTAACCGAAAATCGTAAAATAATTCGGATATAACCGAAATAGTAAAAATAACTGATTTTTTAGATAAATTTGGTTAAATTATTTCGGTTCAATTCGGTAATTCGGTTATACCCGTTTTTGCTTAGTCCTAATTATAAGTCACACGTCTACCCATCCTCTTAAAAATTCACATTTTTTAAGCATATCCCAAGGGTCATAATCAAATGAGAAATAACAATTTCTTTCCTCTTTTATTCAAGAGAACCACACGTAATATATATATATATAGAACAAGGATTAAGAACATTTGTTTTTAAAAGAGGTGGTTTCCACTTATTTTTCTTTTATTTATAAAAATACCACCCGCGACCCTACTTGTTTTTTAAAAGAAACTCCAAAACGACGTACTTTTAATAAAATAATGCTATTTAAGGAGATTTAAGGGAATCTTCTTGAGTCATATATATATATATATATATATATATATATATATATATATATATATATATATATATATATATATATATATATCACTTTTTATATATGACAAATAATGACTGTTTTTCACCTTAAAAAACTAACTCCGTCTAATTTAAAAATTAGACTCTCAATTTAGTGTTTCATATAAATCTAAATGTACCGATTAATTGACTTAAAAAAAGTCAAATATAATTCTCATTTTTTGACAACGAAAAAAGTATATAATTACTATGAGTGCAGATATATAATATTATCATCAGAAAACATATATACTACTCCCCTCCTATTCAAATTAAATGACACTTATTAAGAAATAACATAAAATATCTTGTGTATCCCTTATTAATTATTTCTCTCTCCACAATGGTCAAGATGAAGGCAATTAATGGGTTATTGGAACTTTAGTTGTAAGTAAAAAGGTTCTTAGAATTGCATTTACTAAGCATATTAAATTGAGAGGTAAATTAAGAAAAAATAGTGCAATATTATATAAAAATTCTAAAATGACACTTATATAGAATAAAATTAAATTCTCTAAAACGTCATTTAATACGAATAGGAGGAGTATTATTTAAGTAAGATAGACTTAAATATTAATTTCATGCCACAAACACAATATATGTTTATATTCATTAAATTACTGACATTATTGTGATTCAGAATTTTGTAACCTAGTAACTAGTGGCTCAGATATATTTATATAGTATTCATCTTTGTCATGTAATCATATATATATATATATATATATATATATATATATATATATATATATATTTATAGAAGAATTAATATAATTAAAAATGAATATAATTAATAGAAAATTTACTATTTGGTGTTCCATTACATGCCCTCCGACATTTTACTAAGTGACAAAGCCAATAATATTAGAGAGGTCATACTTTGATGATCCACAAGAAAGACATAAATAGTACTAATAAAATAAAAACAAAAAATGCTACTGTCACATAATATTCACATACACACATATGCATACTGTAGCCCCCTGTTTGATATGTAGAGTCTGCAGTATATATGTGTGTGTATGTGAGTATTATGTGACCATTTTTTATGTGATAATAGCATTATTTAAATAAAAAATACAACGGTTATGTTGGTATTTTTAGTAAAAAATCAAAAATTCAACTTGTTCTTTCTTTCTTTCTTTTTTAAAAAAGAAAAAAGAAAATTAATTTAAATTATTACATTTTAATTTTAGGATATAAGAAAAAACTCGGGCTATGTTTGTTTGTAAAGATTATACTTGAGATAAGACTATTAATCTCAAGTGTCTTGTTTATTTTCAAATTTAGACTTAAGACTATTAGTTTAGGGATTATAAAATGATATAATTGTCTCGAGATTATAATTATAATCTCAAAGATTACTATAATCTTAAGATTAATAGTCTTGAAATTATAATATCATAAATTATAATTTTTACAAACAAACATAAAATAATTTAGAGAAAACGTACATTTGCTATTAATATTGTTGGAGAAGAACTGATCTATACTTATCTCTAAAAGTAGGACATCCAGTTAAGTGAGTTAATTTGATTTGTTGAGTTAACTCAAACGGGTTAATATTTTATTTTCTATTCAAAAAATAATTATACAAAATTTGTGAATAATTCTCAAGACATTCATTAATTAAGTGTCAAAACAATGGTACTGCAAAACATTAAGATGTTGATATAGTAATATTGAATTTTGGAACTGAGGTAATATTGAATTTGGAAATTAAAATAATTAATATAATTAAGAAATTAATTAGGAGCAGTAAATTTACAACTCTTTATACATTTAAATTTTAAATACTATAACATGCCATTAAAAATCCCATAAAATGGGCGACACGCGTGTGCTTGGCTTTTACTTAAACTAGTTACTCCCTCCGTCCCAAATTAATTGTTCAGTTTTGACTTTTTAAAATCAAATTGACTATTTTTAAAACTATTTTTTTTACTATTTTTGCTAAAATATAGATAAAGAGATTTTAACTAAAAAAAATATATATACAATTTATTACTAATCTCAATTTTTATAACTTTAAAAATATATTTATATATGCTTAATTATTAATTCTAAAAATAGTCGATTTAACTTAAAAAATAGTCAATTTGATAATAGCGCATGCAGCCGTTGACAGGATATTTGGTAATAGCTGTCGAGTACATATAACATGTAGTATGTAGTAGTAGTAGTGCTTTATATATATTACTAAGAGTGTCCGTGATTCCGGTACTATATGAACGGTGAAATTTATTATAAATTTTGAATAATTTAAATAATTTATTAAAATAAATGAAAAATTCAAAATTAATTATATTTTGTCAAATAAATTCAAATCTCGATATCCTACCTCTAATATAAATTCAAATCTTAATTTCTAGAGAATAAAAACTTATTACACATTTATTTCGTTCTAGAACGTACTATCCCATTTGACTTTTTCATAATCGGTTTCGTTGTATATGACGACAAATAATAAATTATATATCAACTTATGTGAATACATTGTATAGGTAAGAATTAATTAAGAAGTGACTCATAATCTATTGTTTAAGATAGAATCATGTTATATCTACAAATATATATACATGTTAATTTTTAGTGGATTAGAGATAATAATGTGCCCCATAAATAATTATAATTTTTATGACCGATTTTATATGTCAGGCTCGCATAAGATTTACTTTATTTAATTAAACAGATATATATATATAATTCCTTTCCAATAATAATATATTGTGAGTATAAAGTTCTAGTCTTTGAATTTGTTGTTGAAAAAAGTTAATTGGTGATATATGGTTGTGTGGAAAAATAAAATAAATAAAACTTCCATTTCAAGACGTACACTCGTATACGTGGGGGGCTTATGCAGGGTATATATGCACTCCACAACTCGAAGACTTCATTTTGCTGCCAATGAACTCTAAGCCATGCATTAGCTAGCCAAGTAAACCGAAAAATCCTGTCACCTTTCCCCAATAATAACTTTAAATTAAGTAGCTTAATTTTAATTAAGCCTTTGATCTTTTTTATTGTATTTATCACAGAGATTCTATTAATTATATCCTCAGCAAAGTTAAATAAACTTATTCCCAGACTCCTTCCTAATCTTATGAATAAAATATAATAAAATAGATTCTTCGTTATAATAATAATAATAATAATAATAAGGTCAACTAATTAATAGTATATACTTTATTTTAGTCAAATAAATAGAGTTAAACATAAGCATATTCATGCATGGTTTCCATTTACTCATCTTGATTAACACTCAAATATTGCCTCTTATTTAAAGTTTGACAACCTAACTAGAACTCTTCAGTACGTATTCGATTCAAGCCTTTTTTTTTTGAATTGCATAATATATATATTACAGTTTAAAAAGTAAGCTTCGTTTGTTAATTAAATTGAATTACGCGGTACGTGATATTGAAGTGCTTTAAGTTGTTGCAGTTGTATGACAGTACTATAACTAAACTATTGTTATAGGTGGTGTGTATGACAAAACTATTGACCACTATATATATAAGAACATAATGAATTGAAATTTCTCTAATAACTACTTTTTAATAGCAGCTAGAAAAATACATACATATATATATATATATAAAGAGAAAGAGATCTAAGAGAGAGTAGATTAATAGAATATTGTGACTATAAGACTTAACTGGTCACCAGATATTACCTATTTATTACTTCCTTCGTCTCAGTATAAAAATTTTGATGGACTTTTCACGTATATTAAGAAGATAAATGAAATGATAAAATTACCCATAATAATATCATTAAATATGAAGAGAGAATTAGAATAAGAAAAATATGAGATATTTAATGCTACGGGTATAATATGAAAATATGTGTAAACGTTTGGTTATTAAAAGAAAATGGACATTTAACATGAGACTATCCAAAATAGTAATAAAGACTTTTATCATGGGACGGAGGGAGTATAAGATATAACGGCCAATACATACTTAGAAAAAATATATAACCATTCACAACAAAATATTGCCGAATAGCTTAATTATTAGCTAGGACAAAATTATACTCCCTCCGTCCCATGTTAAAAGTCCTTATTACTATTTTGAGTAGTCCCATGTTAAATGTCCATTTTCCTTTAATAACTAAACTTTTACACATATTTTCCTATTATACCCGTAGCATTAAATATCTTATACTTTTTTTATTTTAATTCTCTCTCCATATTTAATAACATTATTATAGGCAATTTTGTCATTTTATTCATCTTCTTAATATGCGTGAAAAATCAACCAAGACTTTTATCATGGGACGGAGGGAGTATTATCTATCAATATATAAATAAAACTCTCTCTCTCTCTCTTAATAAAACGTACGGATGGATTATGATATAAGCAACCTCACCTGTCCACCAAAACAAGAAAGCAAGCAAACAAGAATTCTTGTGGACATTTTTGCAGCAGATGCGCTTAAAAATGATGGAACAAACACCAAGAATTGGGAGAGGGAACAAGAATTTATGTGTCATCATCCTTCATTTGATAATGCTCTATAAGTGTACCACTTACATTTTCACCACTTAAACTATATTGCAACCTAGCTTGCTAGCTAGCTCCAATAATACTCATTTCCTTGCTCCTAAACACCACAACATATTGTTTTTTTGTAATTGAGTTTGCCACAACATAATAAATTAATGATGTTTTAAATGATTTTATTTTTTTAAATTATTTGTCGTTTAATATAATTTTAGGCTTTTCAAAATTATCTTTTATTAGAAAATATTACAAATGAGAGAGAAACGATAATTATGAGAAATGAAGGGTATTATAGATAATTAATTATGATATTATATTTAATATTATATAATTATTTTCTTAATTCTTTTACACAATTTAAAAGCGTCATATATTATGGGAAGGTGGAATAGTAGTTAGTGACCCTTTGGCCAAATGGCCAATGATCAAAAATTCCATTCACTACTCATATGTAATTTTTGTGTTAATATTAGAAATTCAGAAAAGTAAAGGAAAAACAAAAGAAGAAAATGAGGGTATGGTTGTAAATTTTATGTGTAAAAGGGTCCAAAACATGAAATTTAGGAGTGTTCTAATAAATGGTGAGCTCTTCTAGTTGGACATAAAAAAATTATTTGAATTTTATTTATTTATATTTTGATCTATTATTGAAGGTTAAAATATAAATAAATAAAATTCAAATATAATTATGCTCAATTT
Source organism: Panax quinquefolius (assembly GCA_020205615.1). Lineage (NCBI taxonomy): Eukaryota > Viridiplantae > Streptophyta > Magnoliopsida > Apiales > Araliaceae > Panax > Panax quinquefolius. The sequence goes on from CM035165.1 coordinate 104,837,265, forward strand.
TCATGTTGACATAATTTTTTGATAAATGTTTAAATACCAAACATACGTACGCTTGTAGTATTGGGAATTAATTGGACCTCCAAGAATAGATGCTTGATAAAAAGGTCTTTTCGTTTTGATTTTACTACAAATTAACATGACTCATCATGCACAAATGACTAGGTTTCCAATATATACTTGTAATAGGTGTCGTACATACTTCTTTGTTTACTAAATATATCAACACTTGCATTTAGACGTAATTACATACTCTGTTCGTTTTAAAATATAAAATTATAAAGTAATAACTTTTTAAAGTAAATTTAATATATTTTAGACTCAAAATTCATATAATTTCATTCATATTTAATTAATAAATATTATAGATTACGTACCCGAAAGTAGTACAATAATAAGATTTATTGTTTTATGAAATGAATGCCATTTATTGCGGTTGCATATCTACTTTTATATATATTTTTTTAAAAAATTAATACATAATTTTTATACGACCAATTCATATTATAATAATATTTTCACTTCAACACATACCTATTTAAAAATCTTATGTATAATATAAATAATAAAAATTCAATTTACAAATTACAACAATACATGAATAAAATGTAAGAAACTACTATTCTTGTAAAGATTCAACTTATTATAAATAAAATTGAATTTTCTCTATTCATTATTTTAAATTAATAAGGTGTTAATTTGATATAATGTTTTGGTTATGGGTGAAATGTGCAAATTTTATAAAATAAGCAAGTGGTTATAAAATATTCATTTTTGTCAGGGAATATTCTTTTGGTCGTAGAATATTCTTTTTGTCAGGGAATATTAAATACGGCGCACATTGACCATTCGTGGGGCTCATAATGAGAATAACGTCGGATGAAAAAACGACAAAGTATGAGTTTTTATAAATAACTGGCAGTAGTTATTTACCATTTAACTTAATTGTTAGAATACACGGTGGTTAAAATACTGATGTCTGGCGTAGTTATGACATGAAAGCAGCGGTATTGCACAATATTATTGAATTATTGATTAAATACGTAAAAAGGCACTACTCGATAATTATTCACAGTGAATTCTCGTTCAATATTTTATTTTATTGATTCAATAATTCTTTGCGTTGATATTTAATATTATTGTTGTTTTGATAATTGTCAACTTGATGATGTTTTCATTATCGATCAATAATTCATATTATTTGAATAATATTATTAGATAAGCATTATTGACAATGTCTAGAAAGTTACATCAATAAGAGGTTTGGTCACCTAATCATGCAGCCAAGAAGAAGAAATTCTTATTGAAAAGTCCCCTCTTTCCTTGGAAACGGCCTGGTTGTCATAATTGTGATTCTGTAATATTATTTGTGAATAATTAATTATTGATTTATATGATAAGGAAATATTTATTTGATGTGGATATAAATGATGGATTTATTTATTTTATGTGATTATAAATGAAGGAATTAATCTTTGAGGTATTTTATCGATTTTTATTTGAATGGAAGAATTAAAATCATCCGTTTATGGATTTGGATATTTTCTATTTAGAATTTGGAAAAACTCAAAGCTACAAAGTTGTAGAGAATTGATTTGAAAGAATGGACATAAAATTAGTATTTTTTTACGATAAGCGGACTATTTTCTATGAATTTATGAAGTTTTGAAAATAAAATGATTTTATTAAATTATGAGTGGGACCCACTTTTCTTTTAACACATGTGGGCTGCTGATTTTTGGTTCAAAGGTGGCTGGTCTTTGTTGGCAACTTAGGTTGCCTAAGAGAAAAAATAAATAAATTATTATTTTATTATTTTAGTCTCTTTTTGGCGTTTCTAAAGATTTTCCTATAAATAAGTAACTTAGGTTAGAATTGAAAATCACACCAGAAACAAGTTTTCTTTCTCTCTAGATTATCGAACGTATTTTTGTGAGTATTTTGATACTTTATGAGTTGCTGTTCGGTACAAGTTTTCTTCGATTTTCTATCCGATATTCGGATCAGAAGTACCGTTTTTTGAGGTAAGGGATGTTATTTTATTTCAAAATGATATTATTTTCTTCAATATCATTATGCCAAAATATTGGTTTGAACTTTTTAATAAAATTTAGAACTTTTTGTATCGGGGTTACTATTCACGTATACGTTATTATTCACGTATACGACACTATTCACGGATACGGCACTATTCACCGAAAAATAAAAATTTTCCTTTTTGTCCAAGATGTCTATTTTGGCTACTATCTTTGATTGTATCCATGTTTTGATCTTTATTTTTGAATTCTGCTTCACAATTGATTATTATGAAGTATTATTGATCTTGGATAAACTGTTATACAAATCCCTAATATTTGTCCTTCATCTCTTTGGATTCATTTTCTTTAAAGTATTTTTCATCATCCTCGGTCTTAAATGATGATATTCTTGAATATCTTTGGCCTCTGTAGTGCAAAAGATGAATGATTAATCGATGAATATCTTTGCCCGTAGCAAGCAAAGATGAGCAGTGTTGAGATGAACATGACTAATTGGTGACACAAATGAATATCTTTGGCCCTGTGGTGCAAAAGATGAATATTTGATTAAAGATGTATATTGATTGTTGTTACAGGGATAAAATATTGATGATGAACTTTTAAATCTTAGAAGATAGTAGAATTCATTCTCTACATGACTCTTCTAATGGATTGCTATTTTCGCTGCATTTATTGATCTAAAACTTGTTGTCTATTATATTTTATCAGATTTTTTCTCTGTTGAAGACTAATGATAATTTGTTGTATATTATCTTAGTCATAATATTCTTTACTGGGCTAGTTGAGCTCACTCTTTTCCTTTTTGTTCCATTTTTCTTCTCAGGAGGTGAGAACATAGCAGGATCGAGTCGGGGTATGGAGTGATGATTCTAAAAAGATGTTTTAGCAGTTCTCACTATTTCTGTAAAATAGTGTATGAATAATTGTAATGAGGACTTATTTGAGTGTTGATAATGTCTAGAAGACAATATTTGTATTTTTAAACTCACAGTATGTGTTGTCGTATTTTGCACGACAATTGTATTATTAAAGTTATAGTTGCTTTCTGTACCATGTATTTGGCGACTCAGAATGGTTGTTGTATACCTATTTTGGGGGCGTCACAGTTGGTATCAAAGCTTAGAGATATGGTCTCTGACAGAGATCGGGGAATAGAACTAGGAGGGGTAAGATGAGTAAATCCTTCGCTAGTGTGTCCTATCTAAGCTTATTTGTTGGTCGGTCATAATATAGGGATATTATGTGATATGTTAATTTGTTTAATTTACCATTATTTTATGGCAGTATTTAAGAATGGCTGCTGAGAACGTTAACAATAGAGTGTATGAGACTGTGGAACAACCTTTAGTCACAAACCAAGAGAACGTGCAACGAAAAGACAATATTCCCCCTGTAAACAATGCTACCGAGCAAACGATGAATGATGGAATGTTTAGGAGCTTTTTAAAGTTCATGCAAGATCAAACGAGGGAGACTCATGTACAAAATATGGGTGGAAGTGATAATGACGCGATGCATCCACTACAACCAAGCGATTCGAGGAGTTGGGACCACCAGTTTCGGGAAAGCCCGATCCGATTAAAGGCGGAAACATGGGTCAAGCAAATTACCAAAATATTCGATGTATTGGGATTAACGGAGGAACGAAGGTTCCATTCGCCACCTTTATGTTCCGTGGTGAGGCAGACATCTTTGGTGGGAATCGTGAAACGTACTCAACCAGCCGCACTTAACATGTATCTTGGGAAAGATTTCAGAATCTGTTAAATGACAAGTACTTTCACGAAAGTATTAAATCTTATATTAAGGAGGTAGAGTTTATTAGGCAGAGCGTAACAACATAATTCACGGTGTCTCGAAGACGAGGCAAAGTTCGCGGAGTTATCGGTTTGCACCTCATTTGGTGGAGAATGAGGGCGATGACGATGATGTTTTCGAGAGGTCTAAAACCGAGATTCGTCAATACCTTATCTCTCATAAATTTTCTCCGTATTCAATGTTGTTGGTCATTATAGGAGATAATGAGTATTCAACTGTCATAGAAATGAGATAATGAGTATACTCAACGAGGAGGAAGAAGGATCACGGTAAACTCGTCGTGGCTATGATAATAGAAGAGGTGAGTCCGGTGAAATTTCAAAAAGAAGAGATCAATGACGGAAGCGATGATGAACCCAACAACAAATGAGGAAGAATCAATGTGCAGGTTAGTTAAAATGCGGGAAAGAGGGACGTAAAAAGCCACAACCAACTCAAGGTAAGTGATAATCGAAGGCTATGTCAGATCTTATCTTTTAAAGATACTTGCTTTTGATGTGATTTTGGAAGGAATTGATTGGTAACCACTCATCGGGTGCTAAAATTGATTCAATTTTACCTTCTGAGATAAGGTTGTTACTTTTTCATATTCCTAACCAACTCAGGAGAAATTGGACTTTAACTTAATTCAAACAACTAAACCACTAAAATTTATAAATCTTGCTTGATCCAAGTTCTATCACATATCAAGATCATCAAAGATATTCGATTTTATTGATTGGTAAAAACGCCAAATTGATTGGATGTTGTTAGTTTTCTATTCTTAGCCAACTAAACCATAAAATTATGGATTTGAATAAAGACAAGTCGATTTGGATAATATTGGATAATATTTTGATAGAGAATTTCTGATGTATTTCACGAAGAACTTCCGGTCTACCCCGTAAGCGTGATGTTGAATTCTTTATTGACCTTGAACCGATTACAAAGCCCATTTCTAAAACGCCATATCGAATGGCTCTATTGAACTTCGGGAGTTAAAAGTCCAACTACAAACAATTATTAGACATCGGTTTCATTCGTCCCAGTACATCTCCTTCGGGTGCTCCCTGTTTTATTTTGTAAAGAAGAAAGACGGAGTATGCAACTTTGTATTGACTAATGAGAATTAAACCATGTCACCATCAAGAATATGTATCCATTACCTCGCATTGATGACTGTTTGACCATTTGTAAAGGAGCACAATTCTTTTCAAAGATCGATCTTCGATTCGGATATCATCAATTTGAAGATTAAAAGCGAGGATATTTCAAAGGCGCCTTGAGAACTCGATGACGGGCATTATGAATTCTTAGTCATGTTTTTTGGATTGACTAATGCTCCCGCCGCTTTCATGGATATGATGAACCAAATATTCAAGGAATATTTGGATCGGATTCGTTATTGTCTTTATTGATGACATCCTCATCTATTCCAAAAGCCGTGAAGATCATAAGCACCATTTGAAGTCGATACTTGAAAGGCCGTGAAAATAAGCTATATGCCAAGTGAAGAAATGCGAGTTCGCGGCGAGGAAGTAGCATTCCTTGTGCACGTGGTGTCAAAACATGGAGTATCTCATTGACCGACGAAGATTGGGAGCAATACAAAGTTGGGAGCAACCAAAGTCGGTGACTGAAGTGCGTAGCTTTCTGGGCTTAGTTGGTTATTATCGGAGATTCATGGAAGGATTTTCTCGAATCGCTACTCTGTTAACTCAACCGTGACTTGAAGATACAAAATTGCATGGAGCGAGGAATGCGAGAAGAGTTTCAAGAGCTCAAGAGAGACTCATTTCAAAGACTGCTCGCAATACCATCTGGTTCGGATGGATTTATTATCTACAAATGATGCTTGAGTGCAAAGGGTTAGGATGTGTTCTCATGCAACATGAGAAAGTCATAAATGTGACCCCCAAAATTAGGTATACATCACCCATCTTGGGTAGTCGGATACATGGTGCGTAATTTAAATACAACTTACTAATATAAAGCATGTGGTATACAATACGACATAAAGCGTGAGTTTGAATACAAATATTGTCTACTAGAGATCATACAAACTCAAAAGGAGTCCTCATTACAATTATTATCACACTATTTCACGAATAGTGAGGACTACTAATGCTATCCTCGGACCATTACTCGTTCCCGACTCGTCCAAATTTATATTCTCATTTCACAGAAGAGAGCGGTGAAAGAAAGGGTGAGCTCAACTAGCCCAAGAAGAAATATTATGACTAAGATAATGCAGAATAAATTATCATTAGCTTACAACGATGTTAAACCGATAAAATATAATGAACATCAAGTTTAACTACAGTGGTGAACCAAAGAATCCATTAAAAGAGTCAAGTAGAAAATAAAATCTACTATCTTTTATGATTTAAAAGGTTTTCATCATTTATTAGTATATTTGAGACTCGACTTTAATAAATATTCCACATCATCGAACCACCCCGCACTACTACGGCCAGGATATTCTTTAAGATATCCACCACAATTATTCATGCACTACGGGCCAAGAATATTTGTGTATTCATTAATGGTCATGATCATGCCAACAATCGCCCATCAATGCACTACCCTTAATCGAGGATTTTTACCACATCATTTGTAACATTACTACCATGATTACAATCGAATAGTCTCTGGTCATAATCATACCAAGTCCATCTATGCACTACGGTGCCATAGATGACTTTCAACATAATATAAACATGAGGATGATGACAATGATATAAGAATTCAATAAAACAAGTTCAAGAATTAATTTATCTAGGAACCAATATCATCCAAATCGTCAACATGATACTTACTTTGTAGAGTAAAATTCAAGAATCTTTGAGAAGAATATTTCCATGAAAGGATCTTTGGATGAAGCGCAAATATCAAGAATATTCCACTAATTTCATGGAGTATAGAAGTCAAAGTTTTAACCAACTGGGTATAATAAAGAATGGAATAACAAAAGAAATCACCATGCATGCGATAGATCGACACGTGCAAAGAGTTATTCCAGCGAGAATAATAAATAACGGAACCATGTCAAGGCAGAAACGCATGCATGGATATTCCAACAGAATAATAAAGAATGGAGACCAGTCCAGGCATAAAACACACATGCAGGATGTTCCAGCGGAATAATAATAAGAGCGGAACCGGTCAAATGTGTAAAACACGTGACAGGATGTTCCAAATGTAATAATAATAAAAGCGGAACTCGGTCCGGGTAAAAACACATGCACAAGATGTTCCAAATGAATAATAGAAGAATGTCACCAAGTATAGGGTAAACCACGTATACTGAGTTATTCCAACAGAATAATAAGCAATGAAATAACAACAGCTTCTCTTCATGAATAAGAAAGAATAACACCCCTTACGAGTACAACAAATAATATTCCCTACCTTAGAAGAAATGAATATTAGAAAAGTGAAGTAAAGGATGTCTAACAATTCCTGCGGTTGGGTCTTTAACTCACGAAGTTCAATAGGAGTCATTCGATATGGGGCTTTGGAAATAGGTTTTATCTGGGTTCAAGGTCGATACAAAATTCAATTTCACGCTTTCTGGGGTAGGCGGGAAGTTCTTTCGGGAATCGTCGGAAATTTATTAACAATAGAAATATCGTTCAAAACCGACTTATTTTTGTTTAAATCGTGACATGAGCTAATAAAGCTTGACATCTTGGAAAAGCGAACGTAGTAGGCGATGCATTGAGTAAAAGATCATATCGCGAGTCTGAAAAGTGCGATATTATCAGTATAAAGGCCCATTTTGTATGACTTGCAAAGGATGGAGATAGAATTAAAGACTCGAGGACCCACGTGATGATGGTGAATATCTCGAGTGGAAACAACTTTAATCGATAAAGTTAAAAGTTTGCTCAAACTACGGACTGAGGCGATCGCATTATGAAGAAGAAAGTGCAAGAAGGTGTTATTGCAGAAGCAAGAATCAATTAAGAAGGAATACTTAGATTCAACTCTAGACTTTGTGTTGCTAAAGATTCTGACTTGAAGCATAGAATCTTGATGGAGGCACACAACACCCCGTTTGCAATCCATCCTGGGAGTACCAAAATGTATCATGATATTCGGCATACATTTTGGTGGAACAATATGAAGAGAGAGATCGCGGAGTTTATCTCGAGGTGTTTAACTTGTCAACGTGTAAAGGCGGAGCATCAAGTACCAAAAGGTCCATTGCAACCACTTGAGATTCCGAAATGGAAGTGGGAACACATTACTATGGATTTCGTTACGGGTCTTCCCAAGGTTTCTCAAGGTATAGATGCGATTTGGGTTATTGTTGATAGATTAACCAAGTCTGCTCATTTCTTGCCTATACGTGAAACTTATTCCCTTGAACGTCTTACTCGTATGTACGTGAACGAGATTGTGAGATTGCATGGCATGCCGATATCCATAGTTTCGGATCGTGACCCAAGATTCACTTCACGATTTTGGGTTAGCTTGCAGAAAGTTATGGGCATAGATTTACGATTCAGTTCGGAATACCATCCTCAAACGGACGGACAATCAGAGAGGACTATTCAAATTCATGAAGATCTATTAAGACTCTGTGTTCTAGACTTCAAAGGGAGTTGGGATAAGTATTTACCATTGATAGAATTCTCCTACAACAATAGTTATCAAGCAAGTATAGGCATGACTCCATTCGAGGTGTTGTATGGACGAAAGTGTCGATTCTCCGGTATCTTTGGGGACGAGGTGGGAGAAGCAACGTTGTTGGGACCGAATTAAGTACGCATGAATACTGAGAAAAAGATGTTGGTATGATTATGACCACGGATTATTCGGTATAATCATAATCAGTAATTGAAAACACAATTATCTTTCGCCGTAGTGCATGGATAATTTGTGGTCGGATCTTAATGAATACACAATTATCTTTGGTAGTAGTGCATGGATAATTTGTGGTCGCGGATACTAATGAATACACAATTATCTTTGGTAGTAGTGCATGGATAATTTGTGGTCGTGATATTAATGAATACACAATTATCTTTGGTAGTGGTCATGGATAATTTGTGGTCGGATACTAATGAATACACGATTATCTTTCGCCGTAGTGTATGGATAATTTGTGGTCGTGATATCTTAATGAATACACAATTATCTTTGGTAGTAGTGCATGGATAATTTGTGGTCGTGATCTTAATGAATACCACGATTATCTTTGGCCGTAGTGCATGGATAATTCGTGGTCGTGATACTAATGAATATCCTCGCCTTTGTAGTGCGGGGATGATTCGATGATATGGATTAATTATCGAAATTTGAGTCTCAAAGAATGAAATATTAATTCATGGATGTGGTAAAAGTCATCTTTGGTCAGTAGTACATCGATAGACTTGGTATGATTATGACTTGCATTATTCGGTATAATCATGTAGTAATTGAAAACACGAATATCCTTACTTGATGGTAATGGATAATTCATGGTTGTGATACTATTAATTTGAGTCTCAAGCATTATTGATTTTCTGATTGTATATCTTTTGCTTAGTGCAAAAAAAGATGAATAGTTAATGAATAGCTTTCATGATTTGAAGATGAATTTAATATTTTCAAGGTATCCTCATCTCTTTATCATATCAGTATCGTACCCTAATTTCGAGGGTGAAATTCCATAAGGAGAGGAGATTGTGAGACCTGCATTTTATCAATAAAGATTTAAATTTTGTCAAAATAATTTTTATATTATGGTGTGAATTTGAGATAATATTATAGTTGTGGGTAATATTTATAAATTTTGCAAAAGTATCAGAGTGGTTATATTATATTGATTGGTGGGGGAATATTGATTTAGCGAGGGGAATATTCATGACAATGACTCAATCATTGGTGGACCCTAGCGTAATTATTGTCGGATTGAAAAAAACGACAAAAATATTTTATTGAAATAATAGCGGAAGTTTTACAGTAGTTCTTTGTTGAACTACTCGGTAGTAAAAATGCGAATACGTGTGGTTGCATAAGAGCATTACGGTATTGATTATTGATGCTTATGTGAGAAGTCACTCGGTTTGATTCCATTATTGCCGATTAATAATATGAATTATTATAACGATAATGGACGCTTTGTTTTATTCAGTATTATTAACGTAATAAAAGAGAAACATCTTTATATAAAATAGAATACTTTATTAAAGTTATTCTATAAATAGAATATATTATATTTTATTATGCATAGTATTTGCATAGTGTTTTGCATATTGTTTTGCATAGTATTGCATAAAGTGTTTGCATAGTAAAATGTTTTTATATAAATAGAATATATTATATTTTATTTAAAAGATTTTTCTTTAAATATGGAATCCGTCGATTAAAGTAAATCAATGGATAGTTCATGGATTAATTCTTATGCATTCCATTTTCCTATAAATAAAGCTCATTCCTTCATTATTTTCTTACGAATTCATTGAAACTCTGAGAGAGAAATTATAGAGAGAAGCTATAAAGAGAAAATTATAGAAAGAAGAAGAGTATTCTGCTACTTCACTATTTCTATATTCGGTTCTTTTACGGTGAGGGTGTTATTCTTTCTTCTTGAAGAGAACTTACATTATTCCATTCATTATTATTACATTTGAATAACCTTTTGTAAAAAGTAAGCATACCCTATACATAACTTTGTATCATGGCGTACATACTACTATACTTGGTGAAATCCTTATGTTATTCCGTTGCTTATTATTACATTGGAATAACTTTGTATATCTGATTTTACCTATACTTGGTGACATTCTTCTATTATTACATTTGGAACATCCATACATGTGTTTACACCGGACTGGTTCCGATTTTTTATTATTCTGTTGGAACATCGCATGCGTGTGTTTACACAGGACTGGTTAAAATCTTTATCATTACATTGGAATATCTGTCATGCATGTGTTTTATCTTGGGACTGGTTCCATTCTTTATTATTACATTGGAACATCACGTCGATGTGAATTTCACGACTGGTTCCGTTATTATTATTACATTGGAATAACTTTTATACATCTTGCAATCGCATGCATGGTGATTTCTTTTGTTATTCCATTCTTTATTATACCCAGGTTGGTTAAAACTTTGACTTCTATACTCCATGAAATTAGTAGAATATCCTTGATATTTGCGTTTCATCCAATATCTTTTCATGGAAATATTCTTCTAATCATTCTTGAATTTTACTCTCTAAAAACGATATCATGTTGACAATTTGGACGTTAATAATTCATGGATTAAATAATTCTTGAACTTGTTTTATTGAATTACTATGTCATTGTCATCATCCTCATGATATATTATGTTATCTTTGGCTTACGTGCATAGATGAACTTAGTATGATTATGATCGGGATCATTGGTATAATCGTGACTTGATATAAATGATGTGACAAAAGTCCTCGGTGGCTGTAATGCGTTGATGGATAGTTTTTGGTATGATTATGACCGGGGGTGATTCGGTATAGTCATGACCATTGATAATTTGATGAAAATCCTTGGCCAGTGGTACAAGGATGATTAGATGTGGTGGTTTATTTATTGTCGAGTCTCGTGATAAAATTGATGAAAACCTTTTAAAACCTAAAAGATAGTAGACTTTATTCTCTACTTGACTCTTTTAATGGATTGCTTATTCCACTGCAGATTAAACCTGGTTATCTATTGTATTTTATCGGTTTAACATCTTTTTGAAGGCTAATGATAATTTATTACGCATTATCTTAGTCATAATATTTCTTCTTGGGCTAGTTGAGCTCACCCTTTCTTTCTTTATTCTCTTGAAATGTGAACATAGGTGGGACGAGTCGAGGAGCGAAGTAATGGTCCGGAGGATAGCATTAGTAGTCCTCATTATTACGTGAAATAGTGTGATAATAGTTATAATGAGGACTCCTTTTGAGTTTGTATAATATCTAGTAGACAATATTTGTATTCAAACTCATGGTTTATGTCGTATTGTTATTTACAGATTATATTAGTAAGTCGTATTTGAATCTATGTACCATGTAAGTGGCGACCCAAGATGGGTGACGTATACCTAATTTTGGGGGCTTCACAGTTGGTATCAGAGCTTAGGGATATGATCCCTGGCTAAGATGTGAGATAAGAACTAGGAGGAGAGGCGGAAATTCCTTCGCATTAGTATGACCTACCCAAGTTTATTTGGTATTTAATTGGTCGGTCGAGTATAGGGATAATATTTGATATATTAATTAACCCTTGTGTTGTGGCGGTGTTTGGAAATGGCGGTGAAAATATTCACTGATGGAGTGAATGTGACCGTTGTGACACCTTTAATCACTAATCGAGTTAATGCGATTGTCGAACGACGAACAAATTAGAGATATCCACGTAGTAAATGAAGAACTAATTGTTGCACCCGGAAGCTAGTTGCAGAGGTAGCGGTGAAAGTGAGGAAGAAGAGGAAGAAGAGGAAAACGAGTAGAATTGGTTAGAAGAAATTTATGATCAAAACTTAGAATTACAAAATCGTGTTCGTGAGCTAGAAGAACGAGAGTTGAAGAAGCGGCAAGCGGTCGTGGAACAAAGGATCTGACAATTCAAAATTGGGTTACCCGATATGTGATGCTCGAACAAAATCACGCTTTGGCGGGGTGTAAGATATTAAAGTTGGAATCGAGAATTTAAAAATCAAAGATCAGGTGAAAGAAGAAACAAGCTGAACGAAGGAGAATGAGCGATGCATGGGTAAAAGGCTGCATAACGTTGATAGTGTAGAAAAAAACGTCCAGATCGATAAAGCCAAAATAGATGAAATGGACTTTGCTTTTTGGAACGAATTGGGAGAACCCAACATCGAATTGAATTACCACATGCATAAGCGATCAACCCGAATTCGATATGGATCGGAGAATAATGATTCAAATCATGGATCGAGAATGTGAAGAAGCACTTAAGGGTGGAATGTACCCTATAAGAAAGTCAAACTTCGGTAATTTAAGCGAGGCGTTTAATCGAGAAAGCGAACGAAGTTATTACAGGTAAATTAATTATTGCGAAGTCTATACTTTATTCAATACAAGTTCTACCCACTCTTTTATTCTACCTAGTTGTGTTTAATGTTTAAATTTGACTCAGAAAAAAAATTAGACTTTGATTTATCTATTGAAACTTCGTTGGGAGAAACCCGTTACCTCCTTTGTTTATTAATCTTGTTGTTTCAAATAAACACTTTCACGATCTTATATCTTTAAAAATTCTTGCCTTTGAGGTAATTTTTGAAAGCGATTGATTAACTACTTATTATTCTTTTTGTAAGGTTGTTAGCTTTCATATTCCTAACCAACTTGTTATCTGAATTCAAAGTAACCAAACCCCTAAAGTTAATCTTTGTTATATCAAGCCATAAGTAAAGAGCCCGATCCTTTCGTTGTTGACTTCCTTGTGTGGAATGCACCGAAGCCGGACTTTCTGTAGGCGACATCGTGAATGAAGATGGCAAGTTTATAGGTATCATTGTGAGGGCTATCTAGGTTAAGGGATAGAAGTCACAGTTGGTATCAATGTAACGTACTATCCATGTCTTGGATAAGAGTAGCGATTTTGAATGATATTTCTATCATTAATAAATTTCTTGGCGTATTCTTGAAGATTTCTAGCCTACCCTAGGCGTGAAATCGAATTTTGTATTGACCCGATCTAAAAACCCATTTCTTAAACCCTCAAATATTTCTTCAACTAAAATGAGCAGATTAACGTGGTTTATGATGAAAGTCATAATAAAAGCATTGGAATAATGAAAATCATGGGTATTCGTGGTATTAGTAAGTTTTATGATGAGTTATATTGGTTAGTATGTAAAAACATGAAAGTTTCTTAGAAATCACAAAGAGTTGAAAATCAGATTTTGGTGAAAAACGTAACATGAAATTCAATTGACCATATCTCTTATTATATTTTGAATTTTTGAATGTGGTCAAGTCCTAGAGTTAGATCTATGAGTTACCTAACTAATCCAAGTGGAATTACTGGAAAAGGTGTTGTAGATTTTTGTGTGGACTGATTTTAGCAAAGGAGGCCAAAGCTGTAAATTTCAAAAATGCTACTGCCCAGAAACTTTAAGGGGCTGTTTCGGCCACTTAAATTATGAGAAAAAATTCTGGCCTTTTGGGACATGAAGGTATATGGTATAAAGTATCTCCTGTCCAAAAATGAGCTCATTCTGACTTAAAATGAGCAAGTTATGACTATTTCAATATTTAGGTTTTTCCGAATGAAAACGCTATAATAGGAGTTCTATAACTCCGATGACCATGAAATTTAAACTAGAAGCTCACGTTAATGTGTGTAAGGTCCTGCCAAGATTTGGGAATTTTGGAGTTAAACTTGAGGTAGCTAATTTCTTAAGGAATTAATTAGAAATTAATTTTTGAAAATAGTAAATGAATTTTAAAAATTCCGAGAAAAATATATTTTCATTATGGGACTATATTATGCTAAATCCCAGAAAAGAAATATTTTTGGGACTGATTTGGTATTTTTATGAAAATAGTTTAATTCTGAACATATGAGTTAAATATGTTATGTGAAATAACAAAGTTGAAAATAGGATATTATGGCTAGAATCTTATATAGAGTATATGTTTATTTTTTGAGATTTGATAATTGGTGATGATATCTTATGAGTATGGCATTTTTGAATGATTAAATGCATTATATGGTAAAAGCGTAAACAATTGAGATAAATTATTTATAAATTTAAGAAGTGATTAAAATATTGTTATAATATTAATGTTATTAGATTATGAGATTATTAAGTGATTGATAACATGGGGATATTCTTGAATCTGGATAAATTATATTATAAATGTTTAATATTTATCCTTTATCTCGTTTGATTGATTCTTTATATCATTATCCTCATGTTTATATTATTGTTGAAAGTAAATACATGGGCTGGTGCATAGATGGACTTGGTATGATTATGACCACGGATTATTCGGTATAATCATAATAGTAATTGAAAACACAATTATCTTTGGCGCATAGTAGTGCATGGATAATTTGTGGTGCATTAATGATACTAATAATAATACACAATTATCTTTGGTAGTAGTGCATGGATAATTTGTGGTCGTGATCTTAATGAATACACAATTATCTTTGCAGTAGTAGTGCATGGATAATTTGTGGTCGTGATACTAATGAATACTACAATTATCTTTGGTAGTAGTGCATGGATAATTTGTGGTCGTGATCTTAATGAATACACGATTATCTTTGGTAGTAGTAGCATGGATAATTTGTGGTGCATTAATCTTAATGAATACACAATTATCTTTGGTAGTAGTGCATGGATAATTTGTGGTCGTGATCTTAATGAATACACGATTATCTTTGGTAGTAGTGCATGGATAATTCGTGGTGGTGATCTTAATGAATATCCTTGGCACAGTAGTGCGGGGATGATTCGATGATATGGATTAATTATTGAAAATTTGAGTCTCAAAGAATGAAATATTAATTCATGGATGTGGTAAAAGTCATCTTTGGTAGTAGTACATTGATAGACTTGGTATGATTATGACCACGCATTATTCGGTATAATCATGGTAGTAATTGAAAACACGAATATCCTTAGCGATGGTGCATGGATAATTCATGGTTGTAATCTTATTAAGTCGTGAGTCTCGGCATTATTGATTTCTGAGTTGTATATCTTTGCAGCACGTGATGCATGAATAGTTAATGAATAGCTTTGGCGATTTGAAGATGAATTTAATATTTTCAAGGTATCCTCTCTCTTTATCATATCAGTCGTACCACTAATTTGAGAATGAAATTCCATAAGGAGAGGAGATTGAGACCCCAGATTTTATCGATAAAGATTTAAATTTTGTCAAAATAATTTTTATATTATGGTGTGAATTTGAGATAATATTATAGTTGTGGGTAATATTTATAAATTTTGCAAAGTATGCAAGTGGTTATATTATATTCGATTGGTCTGGGAATATTAGATTTAGCGAGGAATATTCGTCTGCAACGGCTCAATCATTGGTGGACCCCCTAATGTAATTATTGTCGGATTGAAAGCGACAAAAATATTTTATTGAAATAATGGCGGAAGTTTTCACAGTAGTTCTTGTTGAACTACTCGGTAGTAAAAATACGATGTCGTGTGGTTGCATAGTAGCATGCGGTATTGATTATTGATCTTATGTGAGAAGTCACTCGGTTTGATTCCATTATTGTCGATTAATAATATGAATTATTATAACGATAATGACGCTTTGTTTTTTATTCGTATTATTAACGTAATAAAAGCGAAACATCTTTATATAAAATAGAATACTTTATTAAAGTTATTACATAAATAGAATATATTATATTTTATTATGCATAGTGTTGCATAGTGTTTTGCATATTGTTTTGCATAGTATTGCGTAGTGTTTGCATAGTAAAATGTTTTTATATAAATAGAATATATTATATTTTATTTAAAAGATTTTCTTTAAATATGGACCGTCAGATTAAAGTAAATCAATACGGGATAGTTTCATGGATTAATTCTTATGCATTCCATTTTCCTATAAATAGAAGCTCATTCCTTCATTATTTTCTTTACGAATTCATTGAAACTCTAGAGAGAGAAATTATAGAGAGAAAGTTATAAAGAAAATTATAGAAAGAAGAAGAGTATTCTGCTACTTCACTATTTCTATATTGAGTTCTTTTACGGTAAAGGGTGTTATTCTTTTTCTTCTTGAGAGAACTTACATTATTCCATTCATTATTATTACATTGGAATAACTTTGTAAAAGTGGCATACCTATACATAACTTTGATATCTGTGGCGTACCCTATACTTGGTGAAATCCTTTATGTTATTAGATTCTTTATTATTACTGTTGGAATAACTTTGTATATGCGGTGATTTTACCTATACTTGGTGACATTCTTCTATTATTACATTGGAACATCACATGCGTGTGTTTTTTAGGACTGGTTCCGCTTTTTATTATTCTGTTGGAACATCACATGCATGTGTTTTACAGGACTGGTTAAATCTTTATCATTCTGTTGGAATATCACATGCATGTGTTTTATCTTGGGACTGGTTCCATTCTTTATTATACTGTTGGAACATCCTTGCCGATGTGAATTTCACGACTGGTTAAAATTATTATTATTCTGTTGGAATAAACATACATGCAATACCGCATGCATGGTGATTTCTTTTGTTATTCCATTCTTTATTATACCCCGGTTGGTTAAAACTTTGACTTCTATACTCCATGAAATTAGTAGAATATCCTTGATATTTGCGTTTCATCCAATATCTTTTTCATGGAAATATTCTTTAATCATTCTTGAATTTTACTCTACGAAACGATATCATGTTGACAATTTGGGCGTTAATAATTCATGGATTAAATAATTCTTGAACTTGTTTTATTGAATTACTATGTCATTGTCATCATCCTCATGTTATATTATGTTATCTTTGGCTTACGTGCATAGATGAACTTAGTATGATTATGATCGGGGGATCATTCGGTATAATCATGACTTGATATAAATGATGTGACAAAAGTCCTCGATTGCTTTGTAATGCATTGATGGATAGTTTTGGTATGATTATGACCGGGGGTGATTCGGTATAGTCATGACCATTGATAATTTGATGAAAATCCTTGGCCAGTAGTACAAGGGATGATTAGATGTGGTGGTTTATTTATTAAAAGCAGTGAGTCAAATGATAAAAATTGATGAAAACCTTTTAAAACCTAAAAGATAGTAGACTTTATTCTCTACTTGACTCTTTTAATGGATTACTTATTAAGCTACGCAGATTAAAGCTGGTTGTCTATTGTATTTTATCGGTTTAACTTTGTTGAAAGGCTAATGATAATTTATTACGCATTATCTTAGTCATAATATTTCTTCTTGGGCTAGTTGAGCTCACCCTTTCTTTCACCGTTTCTCTTGAAATGTGAACATAAATTTGAGACGAGTCGAGGAGCGAAGTAATGGTCGAGAGGATAGCATTAGTAGTCCTCACTATTACGTGAAATAGTGTGATAATAGTTGTAATGAGGACTCCTTTTGAGTTTGTATAATATCTAGTAGACAATATTTGTATTCAAACTCACGGTTTATGTCGTATTATACAATGATTATATTAGTAAGTCGTATTTGAATCTATGTACCATGTAAGTGGCGACCCAAGATGGGTGGCGTATACCTAATTTTGGGGGCTTCACGGTTGGTATCGAGCTTGAGGATATGATCCTGGCTAAGATGTGAGATAAGAACTAGGAGGGAGAGGCGGAAATTCCTTCCGCTAGTATGACCTACCTAAGTTTATTTGGTATTTAATTGGTCGGTCGAGTATAGGGATAATATTTGATATATTAATTAACCCTTGTGTTGTGGCGGTGTTTGGAAATGGCGGTGAAAATATTCACTGATGGAGTGAATGTGGCCGTTGTGACACCTTTAATCACTAATCGAGTTAATGCGATTGTCGAGACGAGGAACAAATTAGAGATATCACGTAGTAAATGAAGAACTAATTGTTGCACTTTTGAGAGCTAGTTCTTGAGGAGGTAGCGGTGAAAGTGAGGAAGAAGAGGAAGAAGAGGAACACGAGTAGAATTGGTTAGAAGAAATTTATGATCAAAACTTAGAATTACAAAATCGTGTTCGTGAGCTAGAAGAAACGAGTTGAAGAAGCGACAAGCGATTCGTGGAACAAAGGGATCTGACAATTCAAAATTGGGTTACAGGATATGTGATGCTCGAACAAAATCACGCTTTGGCGAGGGTGTAAGATATTAAAGTTGGAATCGAGAATTTAAAAATCAAAGATCGGTGAAAGAAGAAACAAGCTGACGAAGGAGAATAGCGATGCATGGGTAAAAAATTTGCTGCAGCGTTGATAGTGTAGAAAAAAGGCGTCCAGATCAATAAAGCCAAAATAGATGAAATGGACTTTGCTTTTTGGAATGACAATTGGGAGAACCCAACATCGAATTCGGAATTACCACATGCATAGCGGTCAACGAATTCGATATGGATCGAGAGAATAATGATTCAAATCATGGATCGGGAATGTGAAGAAGCACTTAAGGGTGGAATGTACCCTATAGTAAAGTCAAACTTCGGTAATTTAAGCGAGGCGTTTCGAGAAGCCGAGCGAAGTTATTACGGGTAAATTAATTATTACGAAGTCTATACTTTATTCAATACAAGTTCTACCCACTCTTTTTATTCTACCTAGTTGTGTTTAATGTTTAAATTTGACTCAAAAAAAAAATTAGACTTTGATTTATCTATTGAAACTTCGTTGGGAGAAAAACCCGTTACCTCCTTTGTTTATTAATCTTGTTGTTTCAAATAAACACTTTCACGATCTTATATCTTTAAAATTCTTGCCTTTGAGGTAATTTTTGAAAAGCGATTGATTAACTACTTATTATTCTTTTTGTAAGGTTGTTAGCTTTCATATTCCTAACCAACTTGTTATCTGAATTCAAAGTAACCAAACCCTAAAGTTAATCCTTTGTTATATCAAGCCATAAGTAAAGAACCCCGATCCTTTTCGTTGTTGACTTCCTTGTGTGGAATGCTGCGAAGCGGGACTTTTCTGTGCAGGCGACATCGTGAATGAAGATGGCAAGTTTATAGGTATCATTGTGAGGGGCTATCTAGGTTAAGGGATAGAAGTCACAGTTGGTATCAATGTAACGTACTATCCCATGTCTTGGATAAGAGTAGCGAGTTTTGAATGATATTTCTATCATTAATAAATTTCTTGACGTATTCTTGAAGATTTCCTAGCCTACCCTAGGCGTGAAATCGAATTTTGTATTGACCCGATTACAAAACCCATTTCTTAAACCCTCAAATATTTCTTCAACTAAAATGAAGCAGATTAACGTGGTTTATGATGAAAGTCATAATAAAAGCAGTGGAATAATGAAAATCATGGGTATTCGTGGTATTAGTAAGTTTTATGATGAGTTATATTGGTTAGTATGTAAAAACATGAAAGTTTCTTAGAAATCACAAAGAGTTGAAAATCAGATTTTGGTGAAAAACGTAACATGAAATTCAATTGACCATATCTCTTATTATATTTTGAATTTTGAATGTGGTCAAGTCCTAGAGTTAGATCTATGAGTTACCTAACTAATCCAAGTGGAATTACTGGAAAAGGTGTTGTAGATTTTGTGTGGACTGATTTTAGCAAAGGAGGCCAAAGCTGTAAATTTCAAAATGCTACTGCCCAGAAACTTTAAGGGCTGTTTCGGCCACTTAAATTATGAGAAAAATTCTGGCCTTTTGGGACATGAAGGTATATGGTATAAAGTATCTCCTGTCCAAAATGAGCTCATTACGACTTAAAATGAGCAAGTTATGACTATTTCAATATTTAGGTTTCCGACGAAAAACGCTATAACCGGAGTTCTATAACTCAGATGACCATGAAATTTAAACTAGAAGCTCACGTTAACATGTGTAAAGGTCCTGCCAAGATTTGGGAATTTTGGAGTTAAACTTGAGGTAGCTAATTTCTTAAGGAATTAATTAGAAATTAATTTTTGAAAATAGTAAATGAATTTTAAAAATTCCGAGAAAAATATATTTTCATTATGGGACTATATTATGCTAAATCCCAGAAAAGAAATATTTTTTGGGACTGATTTGGTATTTTTATGAAAATAGTTTAATTCTGAACATATGAGTTAAATATGTTATGTGAAATGTGAAGTTGAAAATAGGATATTATGGCTAGAGAATCTTATATAGAGTATATGTTTTATTTTTGAGAGATTTGATAATTGGTGATGATATCTTATGAGTATGGCATTTTGAATGATTAAATGCATTATATGGTAAAAGCGTAAACAATTGAGATAAATTATTTATAAATTTAAGAAGTGATTAAAATATTGTTATAATATTAATGTTATTAGATTATGAGATTATTAAGTGATTGATAACATGGGGATATTCTTGAATCCTGGATAAATTATATTATAAATGTTTAATATTTATCCTTTATCTCATTTGATTGATTCTTTATATCATTATCCTCATTATTTATATTGTGTTGAAAGTCATACGTGGCTTGTAAGTGCATAGATGGACTTGGTATGATTATGACCACGGATTACCGGGTATAATCATAATCAGTAATTGAAAACACAATTATCTTTGGTAGTAGTAGTATGCATGGATAATTTGTGGTCGTGATACTAATGAATACACAATTATCTTTGGTAGTAGTGCATGGATAATTTGTGGTCGTGATCTTAATGAATACACAATTATCTTTGGTAGTAGTGCATGGATAATTTGTGGTCGTGATCTTAATGAATACCACAATTATCTTTGGTAGTAGTGCATGGATAATTTGTGGTCGTGATCTTAATGAATACACGATTATCTTTGGTAGTAGTGCATGGATAATTTGTGGTGGTGATCTTAATGAATACACAATTATCTTTTGGTAGTAGTCAATGGATAATTTGTGGTCGTGATCTTAATGAATACACGATTATCTTTGGTAGTAAGTGCATGGATAATTGGTCGTGATATCTTAATGAATATCCTTGGCACGTAGTGCGAGGGATGATTCGATGATATGGATTAATTATTGAAATTTGAGTCTCGTGATGAAATATTAATTCATGGATGTGGTAAAAGTCATCTTTGGTGTGTAGTACATTGATAGACTTGGTATGATTATGACCACAGATTATTCGGTATAATCATGTAGTAATTGAAAACACGAATATCCTTAGCGGTGAGTGCGTGGATAATTCATGGTTGTAATCTTATTATTATTTGAGTCTCGGCATTATTGATTTTCTGATTGTATATCTTTAGCTTTAGTGGTGCAAGATGAATAGTTAATGAATAGCTTTGGCGATTTTGAAGATGAATTTAATATTTTCAAAGGTATCCTCATCTCTTTATCATATCAATTCGTACCTAATTTAGAGGGCGAAATTCCATAAGGAGAGGAGATTGTGAGACCCTGATTTTATCGATAAAGATTTAAATTTTGTCGAAATAATTTTTATATTATGGTGTGAATTTGAGATAATATTATAGTTGTGGGTAATATTTATAAATTTTGCAAAGTATGCAAGTGGTTATATTATATTAGATTGGTGGAGAATATTCGATTTAGCGAGGGAATATTAAATACAACTGACTCAATCATTGGTGGACCCACTAGCGGAAATTATTGTCGGATTGAAAGCGACAAAAATATTTTATTGAAATAACGGCGGAAGTTTCTAAGTAGTTCTTTGTTGAACTACTGGTAGTAAAAGTACGATGAATACGTGTGGTTGCATAATAGTAACACGGTATTGATTATTGATCTTTATGTGAGAATCGGCTCGGTTTGATTCCATTATTGTCGATTAATAATATGAATTATTATAACGATAATGACGCTTTGTTTTATTTAGTATTATTAACGTAATAAAAGCGAAACATCTTTTATATAAAATAGAATACTTTATTAAAGTTATTACATAAATAGAATATATTATATTTTATTATCGTAGTGTTGCGTAGTGTTTTGCATATTGTTTTGCATAGTATTGCGTAGTGTTTGCGTAGTAAAATGTTTTATATAAATAGAATATATTATATTTTATTTAAAGATTTTTCTTTAAATATGGACCGTCAGATTAAAGTAAATCAATCACGGACCGTTCATGGATTAATTCTTATGCATTCCATTTTCCTATAAATAGAAGCTCGTTTTCCTTCATTATTTTCTTACGAATTCATTTGAAACTCTATGTGAGAGCGAATTTTATGAAATAAAAGTATTCAATTTTTCTATTTTAGTAAATGGTTAAATTGATAAAAGGTTAAAGTTAAGGGTGATATATGAAAATTTTTCAAAGTAAACAAGTTTATCATAAAATACTGGTCACTATTCACTACTCTAGTATTATTCACTCAAGATTATTTGGGGCACTTTTTGTGTCAGATTACTTATTCACGAGTTACTATTCATGAGTTCTTATTCACGAGTTCTTATTATAGAGTTCTTATTCACGAAAGTTACTTATTCACGATTCTTATTCACGAGTTCTTATTCACTGAATTACTATTCACAATTTACTATTCATGAGTTCTTATTCATAGAACAAAATATTTTATGAAAATAATGACGGATGTTTCACCGTTAAATTATTGTTGAACTACTTTCAGTAGTAAAAGTCGATGTCTGGCGTTGTTGCAGTAGTAGCTTACGGTATTGATTATTGATATTTATGTAAAAGAAGTCGGTAAGTTTGATTTCGATTATTATGGATTATTAATATGAATTATTATAGTGATAATGGCACGTTGGTGGGGAGGAACATCGATAATGACGTTTTGTTTTATTAAGTAATAAAAGAAGCATCTTTTATATAAAATAGAATACTTTATTAAAGTTATACATAAATAGAATATATTATATTTTTATTATCGTAGTATTGCGTAGTATTTTGAATAGTGTTTTTTGCGTAGTATTGCATAGTGTTTGCATAGTAAAATGTTTTTATATAAATAGAATATATTATATTTTATTTAAAGATTTTTTCTTTAAATATGGACCGTCAGATTAAAAAGTAAATCAATCTGGATGGTTAAATGGATTAATTCTTATGCATTCCATTTTCCTATAAATAGAAGCTCATTCCTTCATTATTTTCTTTTGAATTCATTTGAAACTCTAGAGAGAAATTATAGATAGGCTATAGAGAGAAAATTATAGAAAGAAGAAGAGTATCGCTACTTCACTTTACTTACATATTAGGTTCTTTACTACGGTGTGAGGGTGTTATTCTTTCTTCTTGAAGAGAACTTACATTATTCCATTCATTATTATTACATTGGAATAACTTTGTAAAAAGTGGCATCTATCATGCTTTCGTATATGCGGCATACTACTATCTTGGTGAAATCTTATATGTTATTCCATTGCTTATTATTACATTGGAATAACTTTTGTATCTGTGATTTACCCTATACTTGGTGACATTCTTATTATTACATTTGGAACATCACATGCATGTGTTTTTGCAGGACACAGTTCCGATTTTTATTATTACATTGGAACATCACATGCATGTGTTTTACACAGGACTGGTTAAAATCTTTATCATTACTGTTGGAATATCCTATCGTGTGTGTTTACTGCGGATCTGGTTCCATCTTTATTATTCTGTTGGAACATCACGCTGGGTGTGAATTTCACTGACACTGGTTAAGATTATTATTATACTGTTGGAATAAACATACATCGCAATCTGCACGCATGCATGGTGATTTCTTTTGTTATTCCATTCTTTATTATACCCGGTTGGTTAAAACTTTGACTTATACTCCATGAAATTAGTAGAATATCCTTGATATTTGCGTTTCATCCGATATCTTTTCATGGAAATATTCTTACGATCATTCTTGAATTTTTCTACTACGAAGCGATTATCGTATTGACAATAAGGGCGTTAATAATTCATGGATTAAATAATTCTTGAACTTGTTTTATTGAATTATTATGTCATTGTCATCATCCTCGTGTTATATTATGTTATCTTTGGCTTACGTGTATAGATGAACTTAGTATGATTATGACTGGGGATCATTCGGTATAATCGTGACTTGATATAAATGATGTGACAAAAGTCCTCGATTGGCACATAATGCGATGATGGACAATTTTTGGTATGATTATGACCGAGGGTGATTCGGTATAGTCATGACCATTGATAATTTGATGAAAATCCTTGGCACAGTAGTGCGGGGATGATTAGATGTGGTGGTTTATTTATTTAAATTTGAGTCTCAGTGATAAAAATTGATGAAAAACCTTTAAAACCTAAAAGATAGTAGACTTTATTCTCTCTTGACTCTTTTAATGGATTGCTTATTCAGCTGCTGATTAAAGCGGTTGTCTATTGTATTTTATCGGTTTAATCTTTGTTGAAGGCTAATGATAATTTATTACGCATTATCTTAGTCGTAATATTTCTTCTTTGGGCTAGTTGAGCTCACCCTTTCTTTCATTGTTCTCTTGAAATGAGAATATAAATTTGGGACGAAAGTCGGGGAAGTAAGTAATGGTCGAGGAGGATAGTATTAGTAGTCCTCACTATTACGTGAAATAGTGTGATAATAGGCGTAATGAGGACTCCTTTTGAGTTTGTATAATATCTAGTAGACAAAATTTGTATTCAAACTCACGAGTTTATATCGTATTGTACACAGACGATTATATTAGTAAGTTGTATTTGAATTTATGTACCATATAAGTGGCGACCCAAGATGGGTGGCGTATACCCTAATTTTAAAGGCGTCGCGGTTGGTATCGAGCTTAGGGATATGATCCACAGGTAGAGATGTGAGATAAGAACTAGGAGGAGAGGCGGGAATTCCTTCGCTAGTATGACTACCTAAATTTATTTGGTATTTAATTGGTCGATTGAGAATATAGGGATAATTTATTTCATGTCGATTAACCATTGTTTTGTGGCGGTGTTTGAGAATGGCATCTGAAAATCTTTGAGTTAAGCAATGAAGCACATGAGAGTGTTGATTCACTCAAACAAAAGGTAACGACCAACAATCACGATAATAATCATCTTTGGTGGCAATAATTTATCGAACAATGATAACCATCGTGGGGAAATTATCATCTAAGAATGGTAACCACTTGGTGGTAATCATGGCAAAGATAATAGAAGTGGAAATTTCGAGAGAGAAGGTCATTTAGCTCGATTTTGTGCATTATAGTGAAGTCAAGTCCGGTGGGATAGTGGCACCAAAGGTCATCCCGGAACAAACCAAAGCCGTTAGTTTAAGAGAGGCGTTTTTTTTCTCGTGACGAGGAACTGAATAAGATTATCACGGGTAAGTAATCATAAGCTCTTGCGAAGTCTATACAAGTGTTAGATACAGTTCTACCCACTCTTTTATTTCACCTAGTTGCGTTCAGCGTTTAAATTTGACTCAGGAGAATTTAGACTTTGACTTATTAGTTGAAACTTCGTTAGTAGGAGCCTTCGTTCTGGCTACTATTTTTAAATCTTGTTTGATTCAAATAAACACTTTCACGTTACTGTCGATCTTATCTTTTGAAAATACTTGCCTTTGATGTGATTTTAGGAATCAATTGGTTAAATACTCATCATGCTTTTAGTAAGGTTGTTAGCTTTTATATTCATAACCAACTTGTTATCTGTAATTCAAAGTAACCAAACCCTAAAGTTAATCTTTGTTATATCAAGCCATAAGTAAAAGCCCGATCCTTTCGTTGTTGACTTCCTTGTGTGGAAATGCAAAGCAGGGCTTTTCTGTAGGCGACATCGTGAATGAAGATGACAAGTTTATAGGTATCATTGTGAGGTCTTTATCTAGGTTAAGGGATAGAAGTCACAGTTAGTATTAATGTGACGTCTTATCCAAGTCTTGGGACGAAATATGATTTTGAATGATATTTCTATCATTAATAAATTTCTTGGCGTATTCTTGAAGACTTCTAGCCTACCTAGAGCGTGAAATCGAAATTTTGTATTGACGATCTACAAAACCCATTTCTTAAACCCTCAAATATTTCTTCAACTAAAATGAGCAGTTTCGTGGTTTATGATGAAAGTCATAATAAAAGCATAGAAATGATGAAAATCATGGGTATATGAAGTATTAGTAAGTTTTAAGATGAGTTATGTTGGTTAGTATGTGAAAACATGAAAGTTTCTTAGAAATCACAAAGAGTTGAAAATCGATTTTGGTGAAAAGCGTAACATGAAATTCAATAGACCATATCTCCTATTATATTTTGAATTTTTGAATGTGGTCAAGACCTAGAGTTAGATCTATGAGTTACCTAACTAATTCAAGTGGAATTACTGGAAAAGGTGTTGTAGATTTTTGTGTGGACTGATTTTAGCAAAGGAGTGCAAAGCTGCAAAAACCGAAAAAAGCTGCTGCCATGATTTTAGAGGGCTGTTTTGGCCACTTAAATTATGAGAAAAATTCTGGGTTTTGGGACATGAAAGTATATGGTATAAAGTACCTCCTGTCCAAAAATGAGCTCATTCGACTTAAAATGAGCAAGTTATGACTATTTCAATATTTAGGTTTTTCGACGAAAAATGCTATATGTAGGAGTTCTATAACTCGATGACAATGAAATTTAAGCTGAAGCTCACGATAACATGTGAGGTCCTGCCAAGATTTGGGAATTTTGGAGTTAAAATTGAGGTAGCTAATTTCTTAAGGAATTAATTAGAAATTGATTTTTGAAAAATAGTAAATGAATTTTAAAAATTCGAGAAAATATATTTTCATTATGGGACTATATTATGCTAAATCCCAGAAAAGAAATATTTTTGGGACTAATTTGGTATTTTTCATGAAAATAGTTTAATTACGAACATATGAGTTAAATATGTTATGTGAAAGTAACAAAGTTGAAAATAGGATTTTATGGGTAGAGAATCCTATATAGAGTATATCATATTTTTTGATGAGGATTTGATAATTGGTGATGATATTTTATGAGTATGACATTTTGAATGATTAAATGCATTATATGGTAAGCGTAAACAATTAAGATAAATTGTTTATAAATTTAAGTGATTAAAATATTGTTATAATATTAATGATATTAGATTATGAGATTATTAAGTGATTGAAAACATGGGGATATTCTTGAATCCTGGATAAATTATATTATAAATGTTTAATATTTATCCTTTATCTCATTTGATTGATTCTTTATATCATTATCTCATGCTTATATTATGTTGAAAGTCATTGTAATGTGGCTGTAGTGCGTAGATGGACTTGGTATGATTATGACCGGGAGATTATTGGGGTATAATCATGCTTAGTAATTGAAAACACAATTATCTTTGGTAGTAGTGCATGGATAATTTGTGGTCGTGATCTTAATGAATACACAATTATCTTTAGTAGTGCATGGATAATTTGTGGTCGTAATCTTAATGAATACACGATTATCTTTGGTAGTAGTGCGTGGATAATTTGTGGTCGTGATCTTAATGAATACCACGATTATCTTTGGTAGTAGTGCATGGATAATTTATTGGTGCGTGATCTTAATGAATACACAATTATCTTTGGTAGTAGTGCTTGGATAATTTGTGGTGGTAATCTTAATGAATATAATTTATGGTCGATTGATATCAATGAATACATATTTATCTTATAATGAGTATGGATAATTCGGTCGGATTGATTTACTGAATATCCTCGAATTAATGCTGGCATGATGATTATTTGATAATGATTGTTTGACTGGTCGAATTTCAAAGAATGAATCAAGACATGTACTTTATTGATGTGAAAAGTCATATTTAACTGACCTCGTTGATCGCTAATTTTTGGATATACATATGACCAGTTGATTGTCGTATAACTACGACTGTGATTGAAAACACGTAATATCCTCGCCGCCAGCCGCATGGATAATACGCTACGATACTATTAAGCCGCTGCCTCAAAGACCCATTGATTACAATTGCATATCTTTTTACTTCTGAAGTAAAGATGAATTGTCTAATGAATCAGGGCCCCACTTTTTGGTTGGTGAAAAATGTGCTCAATTGAATTTCAAATGTGGTGGTGGGAGTAGTTCAAGGTAAAGCCATCAAAGTTGGTAAGTATCAGTACGTATGTGCTTTCCACAGGAGGGCTAAATTTCTTTAAGTGGGAGGGCTGGGTTAATCTGTGAGACCCCTTTAATTTTATGAAATAAAGTTATTCAATTTTTCTATTTTAGTCTATGGTTAAATTGATAAAAGGTTAAAGTTAAGTATTTAGATATGAAAATTTTTCCGCTCAAAGATAAGTTTCATCTTGATCACTCCTCGACCTTCCTACCGGCAATCGACTCTTTCGAGGTGCAGATATTCATAATTTCTCCTAATTCAGTACTATTTCTGCTATTTGATTAGTTACTATTCATTGGTTGGAACTTAATATTCATATGAGTTACTTTATTCCGACGCTTGGGTTATTACTATCATTCATGAGTTATTACCATTCACGATTTAGTTACTATTCACGAAGTTACTATTCAGATGAGTTACTATTCATGAAGCTAATATTCAATTTAGTACTATCTACGGTTCGCTGAAGATGTTTTTTGTGAAATTTATCTTTCGTGCTCTGAAAGTTATCATTCACGATACTAATTTATTCACGAGTCCACTATTCACTTAATACTAAGACTATTCAATTTAAAAATGAAATTTTCTTTTCATTCCAAAATATCTATTATGGATACTAGCTTGATCAGATTCATAAGCTAATTATTCTCAATTTTAATTACCCATTATTTTGAGATATTTTCGACGTGGATAAAACAAAGTATTAATCCTTAATCTTTGCTATTCTTGTTTCACCGATTCGCTCTTTTAAAAAATATTTTTCATCATCCCTACCTTAAAATGATGATATATCAACTTCGCCCGAAAGGCAAAAGATTTAAGAAGAATATTGTCTTCAGAGAATATTTTTGAGATGAACTTAATCGATTTCTTCAATATCATTCGGCCCGTAGTGCAAGATGAATAAAGTGTTCTTCAGAATGGAACTTCGATGAATATCTGGGCTCAGAAAAAGACGAATATTTGATAATGGTATGAATATCGATCACGTTATGTGGATAAAATTACTGATGATGGACGAAATTCATACATTATAGTAGATTTCATTCTACGAATAACTTTCTACGGAATTATTATTTTCTTCATAAGTATCAAACTTGTCATTTCATCAGATTCTATTACCGATTTTTTCCTCTTGAAGACTAACGATATAATTTATGTATATTATCTTAGTCATAATATTCTTTACTCGAGCTAGTTTTCACCCTTTTCCTTGTTCCATTTTCCATTCGCAGAATATACGAAAGACTATGTGGGTATGGAACGGCGTTTTAGAAAGGATCGCTTTAAGAGTCCTCACCATTTTTGTAAAAAATGTATGTATCAATAAATGTGAATGAGGATTTATTCGAGTATAAATATCGCTAAGATAATATTTTGAGAATTAAACGTCCATTTTCCTTTAATAACTAAACTTTTACACATATTTTCCTATTATACCAGAAGATTAAATATCTTATACTTTTTTATTTTAATTCTCTCTCCATATTTAATAACATTATTATAAGCAATTTTGTCATTTTATTCATCTTCTTAATACGAAAAATCAACCAAGACTTTTATCGTGACGGAGGAGATTATCTATCAATATATAAATAAAACTCTCTCTCTCTTAATAAAACGTACGGATGGATTATGATATAAGCAACCTCACCTGTCCACCAAAACAAGAAAGCAAGCAAACAAGAATTCTTGTGGACATTTTTGCAGCAGATGCGCTTAAAAATGATGGAACAAACACCAAGAATTGGGAGAGGGAACAAGAATTTATGTGTCATCATCCTTCATTTGATAATGCTCTATAAGTGTACCACTTACATTTTCACCACTTAAACTATATTGCAACCTAGCTTGCTAGCTAGCTCCAATAATACTCATTTCCTTGCTCCTAAACACCACAACATATTGTTTTTTGTAATTGGAGTTTGCCACAACATAATAAATTAATGATGTTTTAAATGATTTTATTTTTTAAATTATTTGTCGTTTAATATAATTTTAGGCTTTTCAAAATTATCTTTTATTAGAAAATATTACAAATGAGAGAGAGAACGATAATTATGAGAACTGAAGGGTATTATAGATAATTAATTATGATATTATATTTAATATTATATAATTATTTTCTTAATTCTTTTACACAATTTTAAAACGTCATATATTATGGGAAGGTGGAATAGTAGTTAGTGACCCTTTGGCCAAATGGCCAATGATCAAGAATTCCATTCACTACTCATATGTAATTTTTTGTGTTAATATTAGAAATTCAGAAAAGTAAAGGAAAAAACAAAGAAGAAAATGAGGGTATGGTTGTAAATTTTATGTGTAAAAGGGGTCCAAAACATGAAATTTAGGAGTGTTCTAATAAATGGTGAGCTTTTCTAGTTGGACATAAAAATTAGACATGTGTATATTTGAATTTTATTTATTTATATTTTGATCTATTATTGAAGGTTAAAATATAAATAAATAAAATTCAAATATAATTATGCTCAATTTTCATGTTGACATAATTTTTTTGATAAATGTTTAAATACCAAACATACGTACGCTTGTAGTATTGGGAATTAATTGGACCTCCAAGAATAGATGCTTGATAAAAAGGTCTTTTCGTTTTTGATTTTACTACAAATTAACATGACTCATCATGCACAAATGACTAGGTTTCCAATATATACTTGTAATAGGTGTCGTACATACTTCTTTGTTTACTAAATATATCAACACTTGCATTTAGACGTAATTACATACTCTGTTCGTTTTAAAATATAAAATTATAAAGTAATAGCTTTTTTAAAGTAAATTTAATATATTTTAGACTCAAAATTCATATAATTTCATTCATATTTAATTAATAAATATTATAGATTACGTACCGAAAGTAGTACAATAATAAGATTTATTGTTTTATGAAATGAATGCCATTTATTGCGGTTGCATATCTACTTTTATATATATTTTTAAAAAATTAATACATAATTTTTATACGACCAATTCATATTATAATAATATTTTCACTTCAACACATACCTATTTAAAAATCTTATGTATAATATAAATAATAAAAAATTCAATTTACAAATTACAACAATACATGAATAAAATGTAAGAAACTACTATTCTTGTAAGACCCCAACTTATTATAAATAAAATTGAATTTTTCTATTCATTATTTTAAATAGTAATAAGGTGTTAATTTGATATAACGCTTTGGTTATGGGTGAAATGTGCAAATTTCCAAAGGTATAAAATAAGCGAGTGGTTATAAAATATTCATTTTTGTCAGAGAATATTCTTTTGGTGTAGAATATCCATCTTTTGGGGAATATTAAATGCGGATAACAGCCCATACTATTGGTGCTCATAATGAGAATAACTTCGGTTTTATGAAAAAACGACAAAGTATGAGTCGTTTTATAAATAACTGGCGTGAATTGTTACAGATTATATCGTTAGAATACAGGTGGTTAAAATACTGATGAATTTAATACTGGCTTTGTAGAATACAAGAAAGGTATTCAAGGTATCCTCACCTGCATTATTGAATTATTGATTAAATGCGTATCCCAATTTCGAAGGCACTACTCAATAATTGTTACGATGATTATCGCTCAATATTTTATTTTATTGATTCAATAATTCTGCGTCATGATATTTAATATTATTGTTGTTTCAATAATCATGTCACCGCATGATTTCTCATTATCGATCAATAATTCATATTATCCTAATAATATTATTAGATAAGCATTATTGACAATGTCTAGAAAGTTACATCGATAGCGAGAGGTTTGGTCACCTAATCTGGCGTCGCCAAGAATGAAGAAATTCTTATTGAAAAGTCCCTCTTTCCTTGGAAACAATACTGGCAGTTATTAAAATAATTGTGATTACGTAATATTATTTGTGAATAATTAAAAAATTATTAAACGATTTATATGATAAGGAAATATTTATTTTCGATGTGGATATAAATGATGGATTTATTTATTTTATGTGATTATAAATGAAGGAATTAATCGAGGTATTTTATCAAGATTTTAGTTTGAATGGAAGAATTAAAATCATCCGTTTATGGATTTGGATAACATTTTCTATTTAGAATTTGGAAAAACTCAATTAGCTACAAAGTTGTAGAGAATTGATTTCAAAAGAATGGACATAAAATTCGTATTTTTCGATAAACAAAGGACTATTTTACATGAATTATCAAGTTTTGAAACCGCTTATAAAATAATGATTTATTAAATTTTATGAGTGGGACCCACTTTCATCAGAGGTTTTAACACATGTGGGCTGCTGATTTTGGTTCAAAGGAAAATGGTTGGTAGAATTGTTGGCAACTTAGGTTGCCTAAGAGAAAAATAAATTGTAATTATTATTTCAAATAAAATTTGCATTAAACACGTTAGTCAAGTCTGCCTTTGGCGTTCAAAGATTTTCCTATAAATAAGCGCTTAGGTTAGAATTGAAAATCACACCGTAAACAAGTTTTCTTTCTCTCTAGATTATCGAATTTTTAAGATAATTTTGTGAGTATTTTGATACTTTATGAGTTCTTTGTTCGGTCATAAGTTTTCTTCAAAGATCACTCCCCTTCATCAGATATTCGGATCCGAAGACATCTTTTTGAGGTAAGGATGTTATTTTATTTCAAAATGATATTATTTTCTTCAATATCATTATGGAAACGATCAAGTTTTTATCATATTGGTTTGAACTTTTAATTTTATTTAAGTTATTTAGATTACTTTCACGAAGTTGTATCGGGAGTTCTTTCACGAAGTTCATTCACGAAAGTACTATTCATATTGCGTGAATGTAAATTTCTAAATTTTTGGTGTTTGAGTTATATTCACGAGATATCATGACCTTTATTCACTTGATCTGACTATTCATTCCTAGAAAATAAAAATTTTCTTTTTCATGTCCAAAATATGTCTATTTTGGCTACTATCTTTGATTGTATCCATGTTTTGATCGTTATTTCAATTGAATTACGCTTCACCATTACGATTATTTCTTATGAAGTATTATCGATCTGATACGATAAACCGTTATACAAATCCCTAATATTTGTCCTTACATCTATTCCTGGATTCACCGATTCGCTCTTTAAAAAATATTTTCATCATCCTCGGTCTTAAATGATGATATTCAACTTGCCCGAAAGGCAAAAGATTTAAGAAGAATCTTTGGCTGTAGTAAAGATATTTTTGAATGAACTTAATCGATTTCTTCAATATCTTTGGCCCGTAGTGCAAGATGAATAAAGTGTTCTTCAGAGATGAACATGACTTGGTGACAAATGAATATCTTTGGCTGTGGTGCTCAAAAAAGATGAATATTTGATTAAAGGTATGTATATTGATCACGTTATTACAGGATAAAATATTGATGATGAACTTTTAAATCTACATAGAAGATAGTAGAATTCATTCTCGATGACTCTTCTAATGGATTATATTTTCACATTGCATTTAAGTTGATCTAAAACTTGTTGTCTATTTCATAGATTTTATCGATTTTTTCTCTGTTGAAGACTAATGATAATTTGTTGTATATTATCTTAGTCATAATATTCTTCTACTTGGCTAGTTGAGCTCACTCTTTTCCTTTTGTTCCATTTTTCCATTCTCGGGAGGTGAAACATACGAGGATCGAGTGGGTATGGAACGGCGTGATGATTCTAAAAAGATGTTTTAGCGATTCTCACTATTTACGTAAAAAATGTAGTGTATGAATAATTGTAATGAGGACTTATTTGAGTGTTGATAATGTCTAGCTAAGACAATATTTGTATTTAAACTCACAGATGTGTTGTATTTTGCACGACAATTGTATTATTAAAGTTATAGTTGCTCATCTACCATGTATTTGGCGACAACTCGAGAATGGTTGTTGTATACCTATTTTGGGGCGTCACAGGTTGGTATCAAAGCTTAGAGATACGATGGTCTCCATGAGATCGGGAATAGAACTAGGAGGGTAAGATGAAAGTAAATCCTTCGCTAAAGTGTCCTATCTAAGCTTATTTGTTGTTGGTCATTAGATATAGGGATATTATGTGATATGTTAATTTGTTTAATTTACCATTATTTTATGGCAAGATTTAAGAATGGTCAATCGAGAACGTTAAAGGAGTAATAGAGTGTATGAGGCTGTGGAACAACCTTTAGTCACAAACCAGGAGAACGGGTAACGTGAAAAAAGACAATATTCCCCCAGAAACAATGCTACCAATGAGCAAACGATGGATGATGAACGAGGGATGTTTAGGAGCTTTTTAAAGTTCATGCAAGATCAAACATTTAGGGAGACTCATGTACAAAATAAAGTGGGTGGAAGTGATAAAGGCAATTCGCTATCTGTTGTCACACAATGCAGCCTTCAAAGAGTTGGGACCACACCGTGATTTCGGGAAAGCCGATCCGATTAAAGGCGGAAATACATGGGTCAAGCATATTACCAAAATATTCGATGTATTGGGATATACGGAGGAACAGAAGGTTCCATTCGCCACCTTTATGTTCCGTGGTGAAAGGCGATCATCGGTGGGAATCAGAAGCGTAACCAATGCCAAAGACTTAACATGTCTTGGGAAAGACGCTTTCAGACTGTTATTTAATGACAAGTACTTTCACGAAAGTATTCGATACGGCTTAAGGAGGTAGAGTTTATTAGGCGAGCGAACAACATAGCGGTGTCTCAAAGACGAGGCAAAGTTCAAGAGTTATCCGTGCGCTTGCACCTCATTTGGTGGAGAATGAGGAACGATGACACGATGATGTTTCGAGAGGTCTAAAACCCGAGATTACGCCAAGATACCTTATCTCTCATAAATTTTCTTTATTCGTATTCAGTAAAATGTTGTCGATAGGCTCAATTATTGCTAGAGCGAGATAATGAGTATACTCAACCGAAGGATCACAACCAGTGTGGCATCATACGTGATAGCCAAGAATCATCGAGCGATGATAACCAACGAGGAGGAAGAATGTACGGATGTAAAGCGGTATTACCACTCGGGTGATAATCGTGGCTATGATAATAGAAGAGGTGAGTCTAGTCGAAATGAGGAGATTCAAAAGAAGAGATTCAACAATGACTATGGAAGACATCGAAAGGACAAGACAACAACAACAAATCGGTCTAGGGAGGAGAACGACCACCGCCATAGTTATTACAAATGCGGGAAAGAGGGACATATCAAATTAAACCCGCCCACAACAATCCAAGGTAATCATATCTAATCATAAAGCTATTCGCTTATTAAAAAGCGGATGTCAAGCTTTCTTAGCCCATGTTATGGATTTGAATAAAGACACGTCAAATTTGAATAATATTCTGTTGTTATTGACTTTCCCGACGTATTTCAAGAAGAACTTCCGGCCTACCCCGAACGTGAAGTTGAATTCTTTATTCGATCTTGAACTGTGACAAAGCCCATTTCTAAAACCCTATATCGAATGGCTCTATTGAACTTGAGGAGTTAAAGGTCCAACTACACAGAGAATTGTTGGACATTGGTTTCATCTGATCTAGTACATCTCCTTGGGGTGCTCCTCGCTTTTATTTTGTAAAGAAGAAAGACGGGGAGTACGACTTTCTGTACGACCATCGGGGAATTGAACCATGTCACCATCAAGAATAGGTATCCTCACCTCGTATTGATGACTTGTTTGACCGATTGTAAGGGCACAATTCTTTTCAAAATCGATCTTCGCTCGATATCATCATAATTTCAAGATTAAAATCGAGGATATTCCAAAGCGCGCTTCGTAATCCTCGGTATGGGCATTATGAATTCTTAGTCATGTCTTTCGGACTAACTAATGCTCCCTGCGCTTTCATGGATATGATGAACCGAGTATTCGAGGAATATTTGGATCGGTTCGTTGTTGTCTTTATTGATGACATCCTTATATATTCCAAAAGTCGTGAAGATCATGAGAGCACCATTTGAAGTCGGTACTCCAAAGGCTTCGTGAAAACCAACTATATGCCAAATTTAAGAAATGCGAGTTCTGCGTCGAGGAAGTAGCCTTTTTGGGCATGTCAGTGTCAAAACATAGAGTATCTGTTGATCCTGGTGAAGATTGAAGCAATACAAAGTTGGGGAGCAACCAAGTCGGTGGTGAAGTCACGTAGCTTTTGGCTTAAATTTGGTTATTATCGGAGATTCGTGGAAGGGTTTCTCGAATCGCTACTCCATTAACTCAATTTAACTTTCGAAAGGATACAAAATTCGTTTTAGCGAAGAACGCGAGAAAAGTTTCCAAGAGCTTAAGAGAGACTTATTTCAAGACTGTTTCTAACAATACCATCCGGTTCTGGATGGATTTGTTATCTCAACGATCTTTGTGCAAAGGGTTAGGATGTGTTCTCATGCAGCGTGGGAAAGTCATAGCCTTTGCCTCATGACAACTTAAAGAGTATGAGAGGAATTATCCTACCATGATCTAGAGTTGGCGCCAATCGTTTTCGCTGCTTAAAGATATATGGAGGCACTATCTATATGGGAGAAAGTGGAGATATATTCGGATCATAAAAGCCTTAAATATTTCTTCACGAAAAAGAACTCAACATGCGGCAATGACGTTGCTCAAGCTTATGAAAGACTACGACCACACTATTCAATACCATCCCGGTAAAGCGAACGTGGTAAATTGCGGCGCATCGAGTAGAAAGATCATATGCGGAAGAGCAAGTGCGATGATGTCAAGTATACGACATGAGAGCCAACTTTAATAGAAAAAGTTAAGGTTGCTTGCCACCAACCCGGAACCGATGGTGCATGTAGAAGAAAGTACAAGAAGGAGCTATTAGGGCGAGAATTGATGAAGAAGGAATACTTGAGTCCACTCTAGACTTTGTGTTCCTAACGACTACGATTTGAAGTACAAGATTATGATGGAGCACACAATACACCATTTGCAATCCATCTTTGAAGTACTAAAATGTATCGTGATCTTCGACATACATTTTGGTGGAATAATATGAAGAGAGAGATCGCAAAGTTTATCTCGATGTGTTTAACTTGCCAACGTGTAAAAGCGGAGCATC
Organism: Panax quinquefolius; assembly: GCA_020205615.1. Taxonomy (NCBI): domain Eukaryota; kingdom Viridiplantae; phylum Streptophyta; class Magnoliopsida; order Apiales; family Araliaceae; genus Panax; species Panax quinquefolius. The sequence continues at coordinate 104,874,873 of CM035165.1, forward strand.
TAGTACCTAAGTGGTCCGTTGCAGAACCACTTGAGATTCCGGAATGGAAGTAGGAACACATTACCATGGATTTCGTTAGACGGGTCTTCTCACGGTTTCTCAAGGCATCAATGCTATTTGGGTTATTGTTGATAGATTAACCAAGTCCGCTCATTTCTTGCCGACGGAGACTTATTCCCTTGAACGTCTTCACAGTATGTCGTAAATGAGATCGTGAGGTTACGTGGCATGCCCTGTATCCATAGTTTTGGATCGTGACTCCAAGATTCACTTCAAGATTTTGGGTTAGCTTGCAAAAAGCTATAAGCACTGATTTGCGATTTAGTTAAGCATACCATCCCCAAACAGACCTGGACAATCGAGAGAGGACTATTCAAACTCTTGAAGATTTATTAAGACTACATGTCCTGAGACTTCAGAGGCGGTTAGGATAAGTATTTACCATTGGTGGAATTCTCCCACAACAACAGTTATCGAGCAAGATAAGGTGTGGCTCCATTCAAGCATTATATGGACGAAAATGTCGTTCTCCAATATGTTGGGATGAGGTGGGTGAAGCAACATTGTTGGGACCTAGGAGTTAAGACGTATGATCACCGAAAAGATCCAAATAATTCGATAACGATACAAACGGCTCCAAGATCGACAAAAAGAGTTATGCGGATCTTCATCGAAAGGACGTGGAATTTAATGTAGGGATCATGTATTGTCATGAGTTGCTTCCATGGAAGGAGTTACAAGATTTGGGAAGAGAGGAAAGCTCAATCCACGATTTATTGGTCCATTTCAAATTCTCGACCGAGTAGAAATGTAGCCTATATAGACTTGCGTTACCTCTCCGAAGTATGTCTCGTGTTCATAATGTGTTTCATATATCCGTACTTCAGAATATATGAAAGACCGAACCACGTTATCGAGTTAACCTGGACGAGATAGCCAAGACTTAACGTATGAGGAGGTACCTATCAAGATCTTGGATGGAAGGGCATGTCCACGCATGAAAGGTCATACCACAAGTTAAAGTTTTGTGGAGGAATCATCTTATATAGAGAAATGACCGGGAATTGGAAACGGAAATGAAAGCGAGGTATCCTCACCTTTTCAAACACACCGGTCGACGTCAATTTCGAGGACGAAATTTCATAAGGAGGAGGTTGTAAGACCCCAAAATTTTTTTAAATAAAAAAGGAATTTCCTTTATTTATTATTTGAAATAGTAAGGGTTGATTTGATTAATGTGGATAGTTAAGGGTTAAATACGCAAATATTTCAAAATAAGTGTTGGTTATAAAATATTCATTTTTTGTCTGGGAATATTCGTTTGGTCGTGGAATATTCAGTCTTTGTGGGGAATATTAAATGACGATTTAGCCGTATGACCATGTATGGGCCCATAACGAAAAGCGATTGATGAAGAAAACGACAAATATAAGTTGGTTAAAAATAACTGGCGTAGTTATTTACCAATTAAGACTGTTGAATATCATTGGTTAAAATATGATGTCTGGTAGGTTACAAGAAGATACTGCAGATTACATGACGAAGATTGTTGAATTATTGATCCTTACGTAAGAAAGGCACTACTCAATAATTTTCACGCGTGAATTCTTTATTCAATATTTTATTTTATTGATTCAATAATTCTTTGCGTTGATATTTTATATTATTGTTGTTCAATAATTGTCAACGCACATTATCTCCATTATCGGATCAATAATTCATATTATTTGAATAATATTTATTAGATAGCATTATTGGCAATGTCTAGAAAGTTCATCGAGGAGAGGTTTGGTCACCTAATTGCGCCAAGAAGAGGAGAAATCCTTATCGGAAAGCCCCTCTTTCAGAGGAGCTACCGTCATAATTGTGATTTCGTAATATTATTTGTGAATAATTAATTATTGATTCATATGATAAAGAAATATTTATTTTATGTGGATATAAATGATGGATTTATTTATGTGGTTATTAATGAAGGAATTAATCTTTGAGATGTTTTATCAAGATTTTACAGATCGGAGGTATTAAAAATTAAATCGGGGGGTTTTGAGATATATCAGTAGGGGGTTATAATTTTTAATCAGACTGTTGGATTGTGGTAATTTTTGGGTATGTTTATACATACATAAGTTGAGTATATGTCCACAAATTTTGAACCGTTAAAATGCACGAATGATTTGTTATGAATTTTAAGAGGTGTCTGATTCTTAAATTAGGGTTATAATTGATTTTGGTGGAAAATTCTAGAATTGAGTGGGCCCCACTTGTGGTTGGTGAAGAAATGTGCTGAATTTTATTTCAAATGTGGTGGGTGGCAATAGTAGCGAGTAAAGCCATCGGTAAAAGTCAGTCAAGTCTGGCTTTACTGGCTAACATTTTCCTATAAATAGAGGCTAAGTTAGAATTGAAAATCACACCGTAAACAAAGTTTTCTCTTTCTCTCTATATTGTTGGAGCGATTTTGTGAGTATTTAGATACTTTGAGAGTCTTTGCGTCAAGACAAGTTTCATTCAAAGATCACTCCGACCTTTCCTTCCAAGTAATCGATTCTTTTCGAGGTAGGGATGTTATTTTCTTCTCAAATGATATTAATTCTTCAATATCATTATCTTTGAAATATTGGTTGGTACTTTTATCAAATTTGGAACTTTTTCATGCTCGGGTTTTTATTCATGAAGTTACTTATTCACGAGTTCTTTATTCATGGAAGTCTTTATTCACGAGTTACTATTATTCACAGTACTATTCATTAAGCGTGAAAATGTTTTTTTTGTGGAATTTCTATCTTTTGGTGTTTGAGTTACTATTCACGTATCAAAGACTTATTCACGATACTGATCTTATTCACGAATCTGGCCTTTATTCATAGAAAAATGAAAATTTTTCTTTTCGCCTAAAATATCTATTCGGATACTAGCTTTGATTGTATCCATGTTTTTGATCATTCTTGAATTTTACACCACTATGATTATTTTTGAGGTATTGTTGGACATGGATAAAACAAAGTACTTAATCCTTAATCCTTAATCCTTGTCATTTTGTTTCCTTTGGATTCGTTCTTTAAAAAATATTTTTCATCATCCTCGGTCTTAAATGATGATATTATTGAATATCTTTCGGCTCAGAGTAAAAGATGAATGATTCTCAAGAATATCTTTGGTTTGTAGTGCAAAGATGAACAGTGTTTAAATGAATACGAATTAATCGATGAATATCTTTGCCCTGAAAAGAAAAAGATGAGCAGTGTCGAGAGATACGACATGATTAATGAATATCTTTGGCCCTGTAGTAAAGATGAATATTTGATTTGAGATGAAAATTGATTGATGTTACAGGATAAAATATTGATGATGGATCGTTAAATTCATAGATTATAGTAGATTTCATTCTCTACGTAACTCTTCTATGAATTATTATTTCCATTATGAATATTGATCTCGAAACTTGTTATTTATTCAGATTCTATCGATTTTTTCCTCGTTGAAGACTAACGATAATTTGTTGTATATTATCTTAGTCATAATATTCTTTCTTCGAAGCTAGTTGAGCTCACACTTTTCCTTTTGTTCCATTCTTCTCGGGAGGCGAATATATAAGCGAAAGTATTTAGTCGGGGGTATGGAATGAAAGTTTTAGAAAGGATTGTTTAGTAGTCCTCACCATTTTTGTAAAATAATGTATCAATAAATGTGATGAGAATTTATTTGAGTATAAATATTATCAGAAGATAATATTTGTATTTAAACTCGATTTCTTTTGTTGTAATAATAAAGTTGTAGTTGTTTTACATCATGTATTCGATAACTCGAATGGGTGATGTATACCTATTTTGGGGCGTCACATAAAGGATGTTATTTTCTTTTCGGAATCGATATTATTTTCTTCAATATCATTATGCCAAAATATTGGTTTGAACTGTTTAATCAAATTTGGAACTTTTTGTGTCGGGGTTACTATTCACCGATTTTTTTTCCTTTTTGTCCAAGATGTCTATTTTGGCTATTATCTTTGATTGTATCCATATTTTGATCGTTAATTTTGAATTCTGCTTCACAATTGATTATTATGAAGTATTATTAATCTTAGATAAACTGTTATACGAATCCCTAATATTTGTCCTTTTGTCTCACTGGATTCGTTTTCATTAAAGTATTTTTCATCATCCTCAATCTTAAATGATGATATTGCTGAATATCTTTGGTCTGTAGTGCAAAGATGAATGATTAATCGATGAATATCTTTGGGCGTAGGCAAAAGATGAGCAGTGTTGAGATGAACACGATTGGTGGTGACACAAATGAATATCTTTGGTCCGTAGTGCAAAGATGAATATTTGATTAAAGATGTATATTGATTGTTATTATGAGGATAAAATATTGATGATGAACTTTTAAATTTTAGAAGATAGTAGAATTCATTATCTCTACGACTCTTCTAATGGATTGTTGTTTCCATTGCATTTGTTGATCTAAAACTTGTTGTCTCATTATATTTTATCGATTTTTTTCTGTTGAAGACTAATGATAATTTGTTGTATATTATCTTTAGTCATAATATTCTTTTTGGGCTAGTTTGAGCTCACCCCTTTTCTTTTTGTTCTATTTTTTCTCGAGAAAGTAGGAACATAAGCAGGATCGAGTCGAGGGGTATGGAGTGATGGTTCTAGAAAGATGTTTTAGAAAGTCCTCACTATTTACGTAAAATAGTGTATGAATAATTATAATGAGAACTTATTTGAGTGTTGATATTATTCAGAAGACAATATTTGTATTTAAACTCACATTATGTGTTGTCGTATTTTGCACGACAATTGTATTATTGAAGTTATAGTTGATTTCTGTACCATATATTTGACGACTCGAAATGGGTATTGTATACCTATTTTGGGGGGCGTCACAATTATATATATATATGTTAAACTAAAACTAAATAAAGTCGCTACTTAATTACATTAATTAAAGATATTTTAATAACTCGTTACAAATAATGTTCTAACACATCATCTATGTTTATTATATTAGTAGTGATTATCATGGATTATCTTGTCTTTCATATTAACTTGCATAAAGTTGAAGGGAACTAAATGAATTTTTAGGAAGATATACACTAAATGTAATATATATTACACGTAAAAGCGACTAACTCATAAGAAACAAATTAATTACATTATTCACTTACAATTTTATTATATGCACTATAACTTGATATTTAGTATATATATAAAATATGTTTATTTCTCTCCAAATATTTGGAGAGGATCGAAATGAATTAAATGAATCCAAATTATATAGCGATGGTTTTTTTTTCATCACTATAGCATAAAAAATTGGCTTTCTATCTTATATAGTGATGAAAAAATTATGAATATAATTCGGTTCGTTTCTTGGTTCATTTCATTTCAAGATTCTGTTGAAGAAAGTAAACTGTATAAAACATATATAATTTACTCCCTCCGTCCCATGATAAAAGTCCTTATTACTATTTTGGGTAGTCCCATGTTAAATGTCTATTTTTTCTTTAATAACCAAACTTTTACACATATTTTTTTATTATACCCGTAACAGTAAATATCTCATACTTTTCTTATTTTAATTCTCTCTCCATATTTAATGACATTATTATAAACAATTTTATTATTTTATTTATCTTTTTAATACGCGTAAAAAATCTATCATTCTGGGACGGAGAAAGTATTATAAAGTGCGGGACGGTTTTAGAAGTGTATCATTAACCTCAACTATAATGTGCAGTTAATAAAAAATAAAAACCCCACCGGTACTGCATTCACAAATTATACTACTACATAGGATTTTATGCAATTACGGCGCAGTTACGATTTCTTGTTCTCCCGGAATTCGAGGAAAAAGAAACTTGCCATTTTTAATCCTCTTTTCTTATGAGGTCATATACAACAACCTTAACTACTGCGCACACAAAATTTGTGAATCAATCTCACATACTCTTGGGCCAACCAAAACTGTATATATAGATATACAGAATTAATATTTTTTCAAATAAATTTAATAATTTCTGCTCATATAAATAATAAATGGTATCCACTTTTTTTTAGAGAACTTTGTGAAATTATTAAATATCAATTTTTTAGATATAAAATTAAAAATTAATTTCTTGCAAGGCCAACCGACAATCCGATACTACACGTGTTACGTAATCATTTGTTAAGATTTACACGTGACTTATCTCATGCATGGATGAAATATCACGTGAGAAGTTCCACGTATTCAGCTGACAGCTCGATGTCGAGGAGGATCACTCATCCAAGCATCCTCCCCATTTTTGAAAGTTACAAAGATGGCCTCGTATTTAACAATTCTATCATAATATTTTTCTTTTTTTTGGAGAATTTAGATATCAAAATTCAATTTTAAATTTTATCTTAGGGTCTAAAAGTAAATGGGGGAAGAGACTAAATTAAATGGACATATTTTTACATCTAAACTATCCCTTTTGGTGCAAGACAAGTTTTAATTATAAATGGAGTTTATGAATTGTTTTATTGGATCCATTACCATAAAAGTATTAAATAAATGGATCCGGTTATCGTAAAGTTAATTTCATGATAAGTTGGTCAATTGACCAATACAATATTGTTACACGAAAAGAGAGGTCCCAACATGCGTATGAACACCGTATTAGTCAATTGACCAAAGTTAAATTCATGTTAACCACTTCCATAATAAATGTTTTGTACTACAAGTGTTGAGTATAACCAATTATATTATTTTCCCGGTATAAAGTTATGATTGATTTTTTGCGCATATTAAGAAAGAAAACAAAATGAGAAAAAAAAATTATATTTAAATTCTCATTTAATTGCATAATTTTTTGGAAATAACTAGCTATACTCCATAAATATGCATAGAGAATAAAAATATGACAATTAATACTAAGGATATTATAGATAAATTATTATACAAAAATAAAATATTTAAAGTAAGTGAATATTTAAAATGAGACTACCTAAAATAGTAAATATTTTTATTCCTCGATGGAGAGATTAATAAGATTGAGACATTGATATCACTAGGTAATAAATTCGAATTTTACTGTTGTGTGAGTTTGTATATGTTAATTGTTTATAGTGAAATTTTATTTTTCATTTATTATGGAGCTTTTCTGTCTCTATATTGTGATATTTGTAAGCGTATCCATAAAAATGTAATATTTATTTATTGTGTAATTATAATATATATATATATATATATATATATATATATATCCTTTTGTTTTCTTCAAATAGAGAGAAGCAAAATAAATTTATAGTGACGATTTTTTTCCGTCGCTATAGCATAAAAAACCGACTTTCTATGCCATAGCGACGGAAAAAATCGTCAATATAGTCGATTCATTCTTAGTTCGTTCCTTCCAGTTCGCTAGAGAAGCGGAATGATATATATAAACTTATATGTTTATTAAACACAAATTTAGAATACACGGTTTTTGTGGTGAAAAAAGGAATGATATTGTCCAAAATCTTGACTGAAATTTGTTTGATCAACTGTAATCTTAAAAAGAATTAAGAAGACAATAATTAAGAATGATAGAGATAGATAAATATATATAAAGGGCTTAGGAAGAGAGAATGAAGCTTTAATTAGGCCAGAACAGAGTGCATAAATTGTGGGGCAAGTAATATTAATAAAGAGAGAAAATAGCAAATGGCCTTAATATTTGGAATATTGGATGGGTATATGAGCTTTTACTTTCTTTTTAATATATATATATTTTTTTAAAAGAATAATACTATACTCTGCACTGTTTATGCACATAATATTGTTTAAACTCAAAATTTGACATATTTACATCAATAATTTTAAATACAATAAAAACATAATTGTTGCTATATATCCTTCTACGTCACAATTATGTACGTTTGACTATTTACGTTTATTTGTGCTGAGGGCATATGGCAGGACCGTCGGAGTACGCTTGACATGATTTTTGCTGAATCGGCCCGCGGTTAGGGTCTCTTGTGCCATTGGTCCTTAATCGGGTGCACGTGTTAACAAAATATACCAACGTGCACCTAATCGAGGGCCGTAAAAAAACATTATTCACTCTTATAAACTTTTTACATACATTAAGGATGTCATAGCTTCATAATTAATACAGGTCTTAATTTTCATATTTGTCTCTTAGATAATAATAGTGTATCTATATATGAGAAAATAATTTCATTTGAAGGATAAGAAAATTAGTAGTGATATATATATATATATATATATATATATATATATATATATATTAGGTTTGAGCAAGTAATCAAATTGGAACCAAATTGCACAAAAATCGCATACGAATCATTTTAATTAAAACCGCATCAACGGTTCCGTATGTGGCGGTTTTAGGTGGAATTGAATAACCAAATTTACGGTTAGGTTTGGTTACTAGCCAAAACCAAATCGCATAAAACCCAAAACCGCACTATGTGTGTGTATGTATGTATTATCTCTAGTAAATTCTAAAGTTACTTTTCACTTGAACACGCTTCAGAGAAAACCCAGGTCTTGCATTGTCATTTTTCACCAATTGAAAAAGAAGATGTTAGAGGTTATAGAGTGTCAAAAATTAAGCAATTGGGTTTTAGAATTTTGAATTTGTTTGATGCGTTATTGGAGGAGCTTATAGTTGAGGGAGAACAAAGCACTTGATGCGTTGGTTAATGTCAATGCTATAATTGTAATAGTCTAATAGATTATTTTTAGTCCTCCCCGCAATATATTTTATTCTATCTTGAAGATATACACTTTTAAATTTTGGAGAACCAGATAAACATTCTTTAACATATCGAATATATAGTCTCCGTTGTTTTTATATAGCGCGATATTTTAGTTTTAAAGCATGCTTGATATAATTCTCATTGTCGACTTTGTCACTAAGTTAATTCTTTCGATGTAAGTTTTATGTTAAATTTTATGAAGGCTTAAACTTTTTGTTGTTTCAATTGGTTTTGGGCAAACCGCACTCAATTAAAAACCGCACCAAGACACTTTAAAATAAGACCGCACCAATCACAGCGATTTTGGAGTGCGGTTTTGAATTTTTCAAACCGCAGCTTTCTGTTAGTTTCGAATGCGATTTGGACTTCAAACCGCACCAAATCGCACCATGATCACCCCTAATATATATACAGTAGGAATGTAGATAATTATTTTAGGGGATTGATATCGCTAGAAATAACAACTAGTATCATGTAGGAGTGATTGACAACCATCATTTAATTTTGTTTGGACATTAATATCCACTATTAATTTAAAAAAAATCATCATTTTAAACACGAGTGCACATTCAAAATAAGGGCAGTTAGGTAAACAACTAAACAAGGTAGGGACAAAATCAGTAAATAAAACCCACAAATGTAACCCCTTCCATAATTCCATCAGTTTATAAACACCTCCTCCTCCTCCTCCTCCTCCTTTGCAGTTTGTATCAACCCACCAGAAAACAAGAAGAACATATTTTCTCTCCTCTCTGTCTCTCTAGAGAGAGAAACATATATATACATATAATTTTAGAGAGAGAGAGAGAGAGAATGGGTGAGAAGAGATTTGCTGTTCTTCTCTGTGCAGAGGACTCTGAGTACGTGAAGAAGAAATATGGAGGGTATTTTGGTGTTTTTGTCAAAATGCTGGCCGAGGAGGGTGAAATTTGGGATATGTACCGTGTCGCCGCCGGCGAATTTCCCGACGAAGACGAGATCGGAAGCTACGACGGGTTTGTGATCACCGGGAGCTGTAATGATGCATATGGAAATGATGTTTGGATCTGCAGGCTTTTGAATCTGCTTAAGAAATTGGATTCCATGAAGAAAAAAGTGCTCGGTATTTGCTTCGGTCACCAGGTATTTTGTTTTTTCTCACACTCATTCATCTTATTATTATTTAAATTAATTTAAGAAATTGATTCATTAGACAAGATTGATTAATTTAGTTGTGAATATATAACAATAACAGCTAGCTGTCAATTAATTTTTAATATTTCCTAAAAACTATTTTAGTTTATATATTTTGTGTACCTAGTTACTCATATTTTTTACTACAGTTGCTATAACTTAAAAGGTGCTCAAAGCAGGGACGACAATAGTGTGGTTGCTAGGGTTAAATGATTCACTTCCCTCAACAACAATATGTCCAAAATAATTTAATTAGGATTGGAAAAATAAGTGATCAAAATGATTTCAAATTCGAGAGGGTTTATCCTAAGATTGGTTAATTATCCATCGGATTCAAAAGATTGATTTTTAATATATACATGAAGTGAATCCCGTCTCTCACCTGTGTGTCGGTACTCTATTGGACGTGAAAATAAATTTATCATGAAATTCACTCCGTACTAACCGGATTCTATATATATTCCTAATTAACGTAAATTGCCATGTCACATTCCAATTATCAAGACTCAAAAGTGTTGCGGTACATACTACTACTACACTTAACAGAAAGTTAAGCTCATTTATCAGTACTAATTAATACTAACATTTGTGACTAAACTAAAAGTGCAAATAATTAACACCACGTTTATACTTGATGATTATGACGTGCATTAATTATTATCCATTACTGTATTTCGATTTTAACTATTTTACGTTACGCTCTCTTTACTTACGTATATTTAGAAAATTATATTTTAAAAAATCAATTGCAGATGAATATTGATGATTCAAGTTTATTTTGACTTAAAATTTAATTTAAAATATAAATAATTTAAATATGAGTACATTTTAAATATGGATAAATTACTAAAAAAAAATTATTTTCGCTCATACCCTACCTAGCCAAATGAGGAAACGTAAGATTGACAAGAATATCAAAATCATGATATGTTGACGAGAATGACCTTGTGATTGCAAATAATAGTAGGGGCACTATAGTCATTTAGGAGCTGGTTGGGGGAGACCTGTAAAGTAAAAAAATGATGCCAGAGCATGGCAATTAAAGAAGGGGCAGTTGGATATACTCACATGTGAGTTGCAATTCTTTGTGGGAAGGCTGGCAGATTGTAGATTCTAGCCGTACGATTTTAACTGGGATGGGGACCACTTAAAATTTTTTCACATATATGATTTTTAACTTTGGGGGAGGGGACCTAGCTAATTGAAATCTTTTTTGGGGTCCCTGCCGGAAACAAAGATCATTTTTGAAATTTGTCCCAATTTTTTAGGGCAAATTTAGGTCAAGTATTTTTATTTTTATTTTTATTTTTATTTTGTTAATTCAAAAGGAAAAGGGGAGTATTGAACTTGGGACCTCCTGCAAAAAACAGAAACAATTAAATCAATTATTATATGTGATTTATGAATTATTGCAAATATGTATTCAGAATTTATAATGCAACTTATGAGTCACGAAATATGTCATGTATGATTACTTAGGTATTTCTCTCTCTCACACACACACACACACACACAAACACAAATACAAACAGTTAAGATTCGGATTCGAGATTGTACTTGACTCGATAGCAATACTCGACTCAACTCAATTTATTTACACTCTTATTTGTGGGTTCAGTTAAATCAACTCAAAAAAGGGCTCACAAATTATAATATATAATTGTAATAATATTATTATTATTATTAGAAGTATTTGATAATTTATTCGTGTGGACAATAGATCCAACTACCAACGTCCAAAAGATTTTAACACGTGACATCTTATCTCAATATGGGTTTTATTAATTTATGTTAAAATTATCACATCACATCACATCACATCTCATTATTTTTATACTTATAACAAAAAAATATTTTCCATATGATACATTCATAATAAGAGATATATACATATAATATGGTGAATAAAAGTATATAGTTTATTAAAGTAGTACAATTTAATACATGACTAAAATATATTTAAATTTAGATGATAGTAGGTGAATGGGGGCATAATTAAAGACGTGGCATGTTATCATCCTCTTCATGCACACGTCTTTATATGTATCCCCACCACCGACCGTCCACCTGTGAGTGATTGATTCTATGGCCGGCCGGCCGGCCGGGTGTGATGGATTTAAAATTTTCTTTTTCCAATAATTTAAATTTCCTTGAATTGGTAAGGAGTTGTTGTTAGTTATGATCAGATACTGGGAAGAGCATTGGGAGGAAAGATTGGGAGGGCAAGTTCAGGGTGGGACATTGGAGTTAGAACAGTTAATCTCTCATCATCCTTTGCATCTATGAGGATGCCTGCTTTGTTGTCCATAATTGAATGTCATCGAGATGAGGTACGTACTACATTTATTTAACATGTGTACGTAAATTAATTAGTATTTTTTTTTAAAAAACTAAGATGGATGGATGAATTTATTTTTAGGTGTGGGAACTTCCTCCTAAAGTAGAGGTTGTGGCATGGTCAGACAAGACTGGGATAGAGATGTTCAGATATGGTGATCACATGATGGGCATCCAAGGTCACCCTGAGTACACTAAGGATATTCTTATCCACCTCATCGATCGTCTCCTCCAACTAAACTTAATCACGGTTAGGTTAATTAATCATTTTTTCTTAGTCATTAATTATCAACTAACTCTTTCTAGTATGCGTACTAGTAGTTGCTATATAATAAGCTTTGTTGATTATGCATGTGCTCCAGGAGTCTTATGCTGATAAGGTGAGGGATAGGTTGGACGCAGGTGAACCAGATAGGGAGGCATGGAAAAAGCTGTGCACCAGCTTTCTTAAGGGGAAGGGGAAGGGGAAGGGGGGGATGATGATATTGTGATTATAGATAGAGATTGGGAAGAAGAAATAAATTTTTATTAATGGGATCAGATCAGGATGGATGGGAGGAAATGTAAATAGTAGCTGCTTGGGAAGAAGTTGACTAGTCAGTCGTCGTCTCAAGGGCAGAGTAACTACTGCATGCATGTGGAGTAGTATTAATTACCAAACGTTTAGTACTAGTTTATATTTGTGGTTGGTTTATCAACTGAAACTTCATCGATTAATATCACAAATCAGTTGTTACTTATACTAATAGATGTTCAGTTTCAACTTAAATTTTAGAGATCCTACTCAAATTACTTTCTTTAATGGGTAATATTTGTAGTCAAGGTTAACCAACCAACACATTGGGAAAGATGTAATGTAATTTACACCTCCTCCTATCATCAGTCAACCCAAATAATTAAATAAAACTCAACCAAATGACAAATGAATATTTATGAAATATTATTATCTATGAATATTTTCAAATGAAATAATAGTTAGCTCCCATAAGGAATATTCCACTATAATACTACATTCGTCCTATAATAAGTGATTTTTTAGCTTAAATCACATATACCAATACATAAGTTAAAATGACAAAAATACCCTTAATATACTTTCTTTGAAATTTGAAGAGTTAACGAGTATCATTTAATTATAGTGAGTAATTGAGGTAACGAAGAGTCAAGAATAATGGAGGGTATATATAAGAAAATATTGTAAAATTTGTATTGAAGTTCTAACACATCACTTATTTTAAAAAAAAATATTAAAACTAAAAAATCACTTATTGTGGGACGGAAGGTAGTAATAATGATTACCCAGAAACATATCCAACAGCTTTTCGAAGAATCCAAGACTTTGAAGCAACATGAAATTTAATCAAAGGTAAAATATTTTTCCATTTCAACAAACGAAAAAAATAAGATGTTTATAAAACCCAAAGATTAGCCATAACCATCCGAAGGTAACAGTAAATAAGAAACATTGTTTCAGATAGGAATCCTAAGAAAGAAATATAATATCGCATAAGAATAATAACAATCCACCAATAATTAGGACCAGGGAAAGTTCAATGAAAGGCTTAGTTAGAGCATTACTTAGGCCCCCATCATAGAGCCTGAGCTGTTCCTGCACTCGTTCAACATATCCATATAGAACTGGCACTTGCTTATGTCACTGCCAGCACTATTCAGGCACTGTCAACCAGAGAAAAAAACACACACACAAGTTAACAGTAGCTGTTTAGGTATCAATAATAGGAGTTAAAAAAAAACCAAATGCTTTGCATCCAAAATCTTATCAAAGAACAATGACAAATTTGGGAGAAAGTATCATACTTTAGTGAATGCCTCCGAGTGCATTCCACAAGCATCGGAAGCAGGAGCCGGGGTAGCGGCTATCGCAGATACAACAGTTTCATGTTGAATGGTGCGAGGACCCATCACACCATCCACAGCCCTGTGCGCAACAGCACTTCCAGTACCAAAAGCCATGCCTATAAACAAGAGGGACAAAATCCATAGTTCAAGTAGACGAAGACAAATATACACATACAACATTTGGACAGGAGATGGGGGAGGAGCTTGAGTAAATGATTGTTTTTGTTTATACCTTGAAATATGGTTGCACCAAGACCTCCAAGCATAGATCCACCACCACTTTGAACAGGAGCTGGGGGAGGAGCTTGGTGTACTGAAATTAAAGAAACATTAAAACCATGAGGGGTCATAACAAAACAAACATAGAGATGAAGTACTTTTGTATATTTACACGAAAGAAGAGAAAGAATCTAAATAGATTCAAAACAACAGTACCAGGTGCAGGGGGATTACGGGCTGGTGCACGACGAGGAGCTGCACGGGATGCTGACCTTCCTGCCAAAGTTACAAAACAATAGAAATTTTACAATGTTGTGTAACTAAAAAGTTGTTCACCATTACTGAATACATTATTCTACTCGTAATAAAAGGACCTGAGCTGGTAGAATTGAATGGTGCATTTAGTCATCAAAAGCATTATCAGTAAATTTGAGATCATAGGTAAGGAAAAAACTGGAAATTGGTAGTACTAGGTTTCAATCACCGGGAATATTTGACGGAAACATTTGCTATCTTTATTAGGAGCATAACTGCACAAGCCTGTGCAATAGGAAAAGCTTACAAGTATGGATACAACTTGGAGCCAGCAAAGTTTCTAAAAAACTATCAAAACACATTCCACACAACCACAAGATCGCTATCTAAAAGTGCTATTAGGAACATCATTATACAAGCCTGTAGGCTGTACAACAGGACTATCTTACAAATATGGATGCAACTTTGAGCCCAGTAAAGTTTCTAAAAACTCTCAAAAAACATTACACAACCACGCCAAAAACCACTGACTAAATAGAAATAAGTTACATTCTATTACTCAATGACTGATGCATCTACTATCTGTTAGTATTTTAGCCTAAATAAATGTGAATGTCATTAATTATTTTTAATGATTCCATACATTAATATGTTCTAGTACATGAGTAGATTAAATTAAGTATTTGGAAGGTCAAATCCATGGAGTAATGAATGAGATATTAACTCCTAAAGATCACACTTGAAAATGATAAAAAATAATAAATACATATGGAAAAAATCAAGTCCCACATAGGTTAGGAATTAAATTTTTATATGTTTATATACAAGGAAAGTGCTCTTGGGTTTGGGCCCAAGGATCACCCCACTTTTGTGGAAGGGAGAGGATCTAGCCAAAGCTTGGTTCGAACCTACACACGCGCGTCGCCGCCGACCAACCGGCCTGGCTCGTGGGTCCTTGTATATAATTTTTTAGACAAAATTTATTTAAATTTTTAATTAAAATTTATTTATTTAATTCTATTATCAAAACTGTGTCGTTTTGAGAAGCGGTATTTATTAAATTATTGAAATTGTGTCGTTTTGAGAAGAGGTATCTGCTGAAAGGGTATAAATCTGAACGGACGACCAAAAACTACGTCGTTTTGTCGTGCATTTTCTATTAAGCCTAAAACTACGTAGTTTTAGTTCTGTTAATGCTTAAACTATGTCGTTTTATGGGTTCAAATAGTTGTGCCTATTCTGTAAATGATCAAAACTACGTCATTTTAACCAAAGGATACCAACCAAACCTTTTCAGAAGCACTCACTCATTTTCACAAGCAATTAGCATTAATAGTCATTTTAGTATTCTGTTTTCCATCAATTTCACAGTTCTAAAAAGAGAGAGTTAGAGCATTTAGTGTTGTTAAAGTATACGGTGTCATTGTATCCTGGGAGACAAGTGCTATCAACTCTAAGCGGAGAGCATAATTGTCTTAAGGACATAGTACCAAGTACTAGCCTTAACAAATATTTTTTCTACAAGATAAGTTATATATATTTTCCTTTGTTCCCAACACTATCCACCAACATTAACTCATCAAATGCTCAGAAGTTGACAGTTAAGACACGTTAATATCAATATTCTAAAAGGCGCTAGGCGGGAGGCCTAGGGGGCCTAGCGCCTAGAGGGCCTAGGCGGGGCATGGGCAGGGCTTAAGCGAAATTTTTATTTTAAGTTAATTTTAATATTTTATTTTACATTTATCCAAACAAAACAATAATATAAAGCAAAATAATTTATAATAAAGATAATAAAGATATTTGTTTAAAGTTTAAACACATATCCATATTGCTAATGTCAAAGTTCAAATACAAACATACAGCTTGTTCAAAATTCAAACATATTTTTAAAGTATTAGTTTTATTCATAAACAAGAATGCTATTAAATAATAAAATTTAAAATTTTAAGATTTTGATTTAATATTAAAACTTAAGAAACTAAACATAAATTTAAGAATTATATTGAATTAAACTAAATATTACAAATAAGCCCGACAAAATATGGTTATGTGTTGGTTTTCAAAATATGGTTATGGTTCCATTTAAGAACTAAAATCATATTAACCATTTCTAATATGGGTTGTGGGTTGAAATTATATGGTTATGGTTCAAAACCATATTAACCATATTAACCATTTTAAGATGTTTTGACTTTTAAACAACACTTTTGAAAAATAAAATTGTGATCGTCACAATTAAATTAATTAAGTAATAATATGATATAAAAATTATTAATATAAATAATAAAATGCTAAAAACTATACTAATAAAATTTTAAATTGAAATTAATAATACCCTTCCATATTTAAATAATTTTTCAAAAATATTATTAACTGCTAATAGAAAGGTTGGAATCCAAAATACACCATAGTATAATTTTATGTGTCGTTTAAATATTGAAACATATTTATAATTCTTTTGTAATTAGAATACTACTATAATTCTTTTGTAACTAGAATACTAGAATTTACATAAAACCGACACACATACAAAACAACATTAGTCACCCAAAATAAGAAATATTAATTTATAGAACATATAATTAATATTATAAATTATTTAATGTATACAATTGTATAGAGAAGGTATATAAACTTGCTCCCTACGAATTTCAATTACTCTAATAATTTGACCAACTCCTGTTAATCTATTACATGACTCGCGGTGCTTCTTTGCTTGGAGGTTACACATGTATATTTATATTATATATACCTTATATAATATAATAACCTTACATGTTTTATACTTATACATTATAATTCAATTAATGTATACATGAGAAAAGAACTTTTCGATTTGGATCGGAATGAAATATGGGTTAAAAATGGTTAACCGGTTCAGAACTATATTTGTTTTAAAAAATATGGGTCCAAACTTTAATCAATCTGAATAAATAAAAATGGTTAACCAACCCATTTGGTTCCAGTTAATATGGTTTGGCCCAACAGTTAACTAACTATATTGTCAGGTCTAATTACAAATGTATCATCATTTATATAATTTGAAGTTAGTACAAGTTCAAAAAATTACACCTATAATCAAGCATGGTGGAACGAACAAAATTTCGTGGGGTCAAAATGAAGGCGATTCTGGGAGGTCCTGAGCAAAATGACGTGTAGGTTGTAGCGGCGAGGGAGCGGAGTTAAGATCCTTGGGTTTGATTTTGACCCAGATTGAAAAAAATGAAAAATATCTCAATCGTAAATACGAATTTTGTTGCTCTCAAATGTATCTCAAATAGGTCTAACTACCATAGTAACTATAATAACCTTACTTTATTAAAAGTCACAAGATAGAGAATTGATATTTTTATAAGTAAAAATAATAATTACATAAAATCCTTTTCACATAAATAGTAAATGATCTCACACTTATGTGAGAGACATTATGAAAATATTAATTTTATTTGTGAAAATAATAATTCCCAATAATAAATCTTACAATAAGTAATTGACTAAAGTTAAAGAAAAATTATATCAATTTTAAATTTAAAATGTCTTAAGTTGACTTTTAAAAAAGTATAATATTCTTATATTTTAAAACAGAAATACTACATTTTGTCTTCTTTTTTTTGTTATTTCTCTCATAAAATATTTTAAAAAATATCAAAGGTGATATAACTAAAAATGGTTAGTGAGGCTACTTTCTGTATCATAATACAAATAGGATAAGATATATATTTTCTAGCTAATAGTATAAAACAAAAGCATCATATCACTCCTTCGGACATCCACTAATTAATATCTTTAATCATCTTTCCATCGCTGTCAGCTCCCTCTTGCATATGGATCTAAAAGGCGAAGCTCTCTCTTTGGCTGCAAACAAGGCGACCGGCGACAAGTAGATTTATGTCAGTCTCAGCTTCCCCTTGCATATGGATCTAAAAGGCGAAGCTCTCTCTCTTTGGCTGCAGACGAGGCAACCGGCGACAAGCAGTGGCTCGATCTGGCCTCTATGGCTGGCGCTGGCTGGCTGCCCCCCTCTCGCCCCCACCCCTAATTCCGCCTGGGCCGTCGATCTACCGAGGTCATATGCCCCCCCGCGCCCCCCGGTTCCGCCTCTGCCTATAATAAAATTATCCATTTTTACTTGATATTGTTCACTTCTTGTTGTGATTTGATATGCTATAACATATATTATGAATATGGTAAATCATTTGAAAAATAAGTATATTAAGATCTGATTTAGGTAGTTATTAAAATAAAAAACAAACCTCTCCGCCTAGACTCCACCTAGGCCCCGGCATAATTTTTTGAAGAGATTTTTTTGCCGTCTTGGGCCTAGCGCCTAGGCGGGGCGCCAAGGAGGGGCCTATCGCCTAGGCGGACCTAGGCATTGTTTTTTAGAACACTGGTCAAGATCAAGACATCCAGATTGTTATATTTAATTTAACAAACAAAAAGCTCTAAGGCCATGTTTGTAGTATATTTATAATGAATGATTATAATATAGCTGCGGTAGAATGTATTAAATAGTAACTCTTTTGGAGGGATCATTGCTCCCCCAGTCCCCATTTATAAATAATTGTCTGGATAAAAGTATGATATACAACATAAGATAAAGGCTCAAACAAAAGGTTTAAAACTAAACCTTCTTTATGCCTATAAAGAGCTCCAAATACACAACCCAAAGTCCAAATAATAGTACATACTCAAACTGCAGTCTCAAGCAAACCCAACAAAAGATCATCAACACTCAAAATTGTATACAAGTTCAGACATAATATTTTGAAGGAGTATCTCATAGTACCACAAATTTAACAAAAAACTAAAAAGGAAACCCAACTACCGAAGGAAAACTAACAAAACAAACCAAATCAAAAACTAATCTAACATTCTTACTTTGCAGAAAATATATAAACCATATAAACATGACAACATCAGGCAACCAACATTAACTCATCATTTGATTGCTAAAATAAATGATGAAACAAGAAACCCTAGAAATTTACCTAAAAATCAAACAGATCCTAGATCAAACATATAGTTACCATGATCCTACATGGAGAAAAGAAAACTCACCGGAGCTTCGGCGAGCCATGATTTTTCAGATTGGAGACGCGAAACCCTAGTGAGAGAAAGTAGAAAATATTTGGGATGAGAGAAAAATGGAGACGTCTTAAACTTCACAACAAAACGAACAAAGCCATTAACGTCGAAACGAGTATATATAGGCGAATATTCGGATTCAGATATTAATATATTAATATATTAATGTTGTATTGAATAAGCCGAATTTGAAAAATATATTTACATTAAATAATATATTTTTATTATTTTTTAACTCTAAAAAAATTCAAAAAATTATTATAAATTTATTTAATATTACTTATATAATAGTTAATATTGTAAAAAAAGAAAAGAAGAATTTCATTCGCCGCTCATTCAACTTAAAATCATCTGAATGGCTTCCAAAACGAATGTAATAAATGGCTGAATCGATTAGTCATTCAACCCCAATCAAACAGCCACTTATTCTAGATTTGATAGACAGTCTAATCAGTTGAAAATATTATTTGATCATATTATGATGGAAAAGTATATATATTGCGAAATTTTATATTGATTTTTTGATTGCATAAGTTTCGCAATTATAATTTAACATAAATTTATTACAAAAAAATAACAAACTCTTATGATTCATGAAATGAATTATATGCCCATTGGAATTTTGTATCTGTTTTTTTTAAAGAAAGTGTTTTTATTAGCCAGAATCTCTGCTTTTAACAACGCACGTTATCAAATTTTATTGAAAATGATAAACATGGTAACAAATATGTGACAAGTTAAATTATAACCAACGTAAAAGTCTATGTTATACGTTATAATAAATAAGATTATTCTTAATTTCTACGTATGCCATGTATCACAGTTATAACTCGGTAACCAACATGGGAAAGTACCATAAACATTTGTAACCAAGTCATCAGATCGAAAATAGTCTCCACAAATTAAGACATAGTTCTACCATGAGTATTTGTTTCTCTACTATCATCCACAACTGGTTGGATTCCAACTGACTCGCCATGATTACATACTACAATTGTTTCATTACTATCTTGTACACCTGGCTCAATGCAAAGAAATTCATCAGACTGTTGACAATAAAAAAATTCCCTACTATCCTCCTCCACAACTGGTTGAACAAGGTGCGACTCACCGTTACCCTTGAACAATTTCGGCCAATTGTTGAACGTTGATCCAGATGAAACTCCACACAGCAGAAGTGGCTTTGTTGACAATTCTGGCTTGCTATACTTAAGTACCGCCATCCACCTGCCAATGAATTTTTTTGGAGTTTTGTTAAGATGTTTCAACAAGAAATTAAGTGGTACAAGTTTAAATATTAAAAGGATAGGTACTCAAGAAAATAATAAAAGCCTTTATGTATCAATTTACATTGGTAAATATCAAGTTTAAATATTAAAAGGATGGGTACTCAAAAAATAATAAAAGCCTTCATGTATCAACTTACATTGGTAAATATCAATTGCGCCTTAAATAAAGACCTTGACCATTTTTTTTAGAAAAGGCATATACGTTGCAGATTGATTAGCTCCTTTGAATCAATTGGAACAACAAAAGAACGAAGAAACAGAAAGAGAGACAAAGACAAGAGTTGACGAGAAAACGATTAGAGAAACAGAACAAATAGACAAGAAGCATACTGATCGATCACCTCCTCCAATTGCCTCTTCTGCTGAAGAGAAGCACTAAAAGGTAATCTACATTGTTTCACAAAAATATTAAAAAAAAAAAACCTTTTTGGGATCATATTAACAAACTATACCACCTACACACCCCTCCACCCCTAGATTAAAAATTGGGTATATGACAAGTGCAGATTTAGCTTTAAATAAGGACTGATTATTGAGCATAGGGAACCAGAACACAAGGACTAATCAGAGCAGAGGGAACAAGATACTAAGTTAATATATACATGTAAATAGAGCTTGCATAACTCATAGATTATTATTATTTTTTGGCGTATTCATATAGATATCCACTTAGTAACAGAATTAAAATGGACCCCACAACAGCCAAGGAATACTACTGAACAAGTTCTGGATGAAACTTATCATTTCAAAAGAGACTTGACCTGAATACCCAACAGAAGCATCTTTGCACATGTTTTCACTTATAAAATATAGGGAAAATGACTTATATCTCGAATAATGTTGTCAAATGTGGATTGACTAACATGAAATTGTAAGCGATAAAATAGAGAAGTAATATGTGGGTCCCTTCTTTTCCTCCTATCCAATATATCCACATACGTTGGTAGTATTTAATATAGATATGAATTTGTCAAATAGCAACATTCTAAATATAAATATAATTTGTTCTTGCAAATCATGGGTTCAACAAAACCATTTGCATGCATTCAGATGAAATCGCAAAGGGGAAATAAAGAAAAAAGAAAGACAACTGGAAAATAATGCATAACAAGTACCTTAAAGTCACCATCTCTTGCGCTTAAGTGACTTCAAGCTCTTCATGATGTAGCTAATGACTTCCTTCAGTGTTGCTTTCCTATCTTCTTTTGAATTCCAGAGCTCAGAAACCACATACCTGCCACTTGGATTGTATTCATTCATCTCCAACAAGGCTTTACTTACAGCACTATATATTTCAATTCCCCACTCCTCCTTCAAATTTCTGAGCATTTCATCATCCGGGTCAATAATCTCCTGCAATAGGCAAAATGTTAATTTCTGAAGGTTCCTAAAGCATACAGGACAACAGAATAACATAATATTTTCTAATCCTAGCCCTCGAGAAATATTGCAAATTTCACCTGGAAGTGCCAAAAGTTTTCTAATCACAATAATAAGCACGAGAAGTTTCAGTTTACAACCTAATTTCACTTCATGCATGCCAAAAATGATAACATGAATACATGCATGCCAGAAATGATAATATGAATACATGCATGCCAGAAATGAGAACATGAATTCATGCACACCAGAAATGACAACATGAATACCTGCATGTCAGAAATGACAACATGAATACATTCATGACAGAAATGAAAACACATACATACAATGTACAACAAAAAACACAGTGAAAACTCTTTAAAAGTCGCTGCAAATTTGCCTACCTGAGAATCTCATGTATGCCAGAAATGACAACATGAACAAATACATGCCAGAAATAACAAATGAATAAATACAGCGTATAACTAAAACCACAGTGAGAACTCTTCAAAAGTCATTTTAAATTGGCCATGCCTGAGGATTTCCTTCAACTGTGATAATTTTGAAAGGATGCCAGTCTGGGTTCTTCATTTTATCTTGCCATAGGGAGCACAGCTCCAAGGCCTTGATGTCAGCTTCATCACGTTGAAACCTTTCTTTGCATGTTTGCTGAAAGGCTTTCATATCAATTTCTCCCATTCTCTTAATGCTGATATTAGTGCGCGGGCCACTCAACATCTCGCTCAAGCCCTGTCAATGATGACGTCAGCTTGAAGAATATATTACTAAGCAAAAGAGTAATCAGAGGGCTGATAAAGGCAATACTCATAACTTGCTGCAATATAGTTATGTCAATCAAACAATCTAGGTAACTTAATCAACTATTTCCACTAGATAATATCTCCACTATCAGATTAAGATGCTTTTTTTTGATAGTCCACTACTACTTCTGTTTTCCCTTTAAAATTTAGAAAAATAATTTTCATATAATCATACTTATGTCTCCATCAAAGGATACTATTTTAAGTAATTAATATCTCCAGTGTGATTTTTTTTCTTTTTCTTTTTTTTAATAGCCAACTACTAACTTCAGTTTTATTTTTAGACTTGCGTCATTTTTCTAGCATTGGAGGAAAAATCATGCTGACAATATGCCAACATTAGGCTGCTGATATCATCTTTGACCATTCAGAACACCCTAGATTGGAGTCATTACTTTAAGATTCAACTGATGCCATACGTGCTGTCCAATAATATATCTGACTTAAAGTCGCATACTACAATCGTAGTACTCATTCCATTACCTCAGCATGCGATTTCAAATCACAGTACTAAGTACTAAAAAATACCATGGGAAAAATGTCATACCTTGATCAATTTTATACGG
This sequence comes from Panax quinquefolius, assembly GCA_020205615.1. Classification (NCBI taxonomy): domain Eukaryota; kingdom Viridiplantae; phylum Streptophyta; class Magnoliopsida; order Apiales; family Araliaceae; genus Panax; species Panax quinquefolius. The sequence continues at coordinate 104,898,587 of CM035165.1, forward strand.
GCTTCCTGCAGCTCGTCATTACTCTGCCGCTCCTTGATAAGAAGAGTTTGATTCAAATTTTCCAGATCACTCATTTGCTCCATTTTATCTTCTAATTCTTCATTCATCTCTTTCACCTTGCTTTGAACAGCTGCGTCGTCTTCATTTCCTAGATGCTTCATCACTTGTAACTTCCCTTTCAATTCTTCAATTTCCATCTCCAATTTCTGCTTTGCATCTAGCTGCCTCTCTAACTCCAGTATTTTTTTCAGGGCCTCCTCCTTCTCCCTCTGAAAATTTGAAGACTCAGTTAACAAAAGCAATAGAGACTGTATAAGCATTAATATAAAGCAGAAATTAATTACAGAACAAGTCACTATATGTGTTCAAAGCTCGATAGAAGTGATACACCTGTTGCTCCTCTACCAGCCTTAAGACATTTTCATCTGCCTTTTTCTGCTCCATTGAAGCCAGTTGAAGTGAACTGTTTCTCACATCATTCTGATAACAAAGATCAGTAGTAAGTATCTGAATACAAGAAACAACTCTTTCTTTTCTTTTTCCAACCAAAGACACGTACTCAGTAAATAGAACAAAACAGTTATAAGGCAGACAGATTTATTTACTGATATAATCGGACTCCCTGACAATATTGTCAATCAATCTAGATCAGTGACTCAAAAAGCAAAACTATTGGATTCCAAATAAAAGAAAAAGAATCAAATAAACTGAATATGAAATGATCTAAAAGCATGACTTCATTGCATGGTTGGACTATTAAATAAACATTTATCACCTTATTCTTCTCTTCGTCCGAGCTTTTGCCTGTCGCGTTCAGTCAATGCTTCACGTCTGTTAAGTTCCCTACTCCATGAATCAAGCTGTTTTCTTCTTCTCCAACTCCAATTCAACATTTCTTGCTCAGCTAAAACCCTTTGAATGTGCTCTCGGAAACACGCTGCATCTTCCTTGTCTCTGAACAGGATAGAACATTTATACAATCAACTTATCAAAAATAAAGTATCAATAGGAAACCAAAACCCCAATGACTATATCAACAGAATGGTCTATCTGTTGATTATGTGATTTTCAATCAACATTATCTCCAACTTTCAGCACATTAAGCATAGATTCAGAACACGAAACCAATTACTAGAACATATTGGGTGATGATCCAACAAAGGCAAGTTAACATACCTTGACAAGTAAATTGTTTCATAAATGCTATGTTGCTAACGTAACACTAGGCATCATCCATGTATGGCCACAGCAAAACAGTAATACATGCAAGCAAGACTATGAGCAGTACATACATAGATAAATGCATTACAATGAATGAGAGGTAGCAGAATCGAAAGTAACCTTCGTAGAAATTAAGGTGTAGCCTGTCTTTTTCCTCAAGCATTCGACTTAGAGACAAGTTCTTCTCATTGTACTTGATCTGCAGATCATCCAAATTTTCATTTTTCTTGTCAATCTCATTGGCTAAGGTAGCCACAATGATCTTTCTACCCTGTTTTGCTTCATTAACAAGATCAGAAATTGTTTTCAGATCTCCATTCTTACGAAGATAATCTCCAATTATTCCTTCTGACTCAAAATCCTCAGCCCGTGCAAACCAACCATACAAGTGTGACCCGGGAAGACTTTTCTGAGAAACCCAATCCTTCTTACTGTGGTGATCAGTTTCAAAGAACTTTTCAAATTCCATTGCATTCTTAAAGCCAGCCCAATCATTATTGAACTTGACAATAGCTTGTCCAACCTGCTCTTGGACATCCCAGAATATATTAATTTCTACAGGTTTATACTTAGAGAACCTGTCCATCAAGTACTCTTCACTGCTAACAGCTCTTCCATTCTTTGGATCTTTAACTATATTAACAATAATCCCTGCCCAAGGATTGCAATATAGTTCATTGCGCTCAGACGGTGGAGCTGCAGGTGCAGGTGCAACCACATGCTGGGATTGCTCCATCTCATCAGCTAAATCAGTCTCTAAGTACTGTGCTAATGCAAGATGATTTGCCTTCTGTTTTGCACTTCTGTTGGAGGACCCTTTACCCGCTCCAGTGGCATGTTGAAGAAGATCTTTGAACTTGTAGTCTTGCTTCTTCTTTCCAGCACAGAAGGGGCATCTTAGGCTGCCATAGGGTCCTTTTACTTTAAGTTTTCCAGTCCTCAACTGCTCGTATGGTTTCTCCTTATATTCAAAGATCTCTGAATCACTGATGTCTGACTCTTCATCCGAGCTGTAATCCATCTAGACCGGATATTAAATAACCAAATATGTAACGTTAGAAACAAAGCAAATTTTCTAAGAAATGACAAAAAAAAAAAATTTAAGACTGTACGAAGACAAAAAGGTAACAAAAAACATTCATCACATAAATTTCGTTTCTGCTTTGTTCATTCCTCACAGTTCTGCTCATATGTTTCCAAGTATATAATAACCAAAGTTGTTGTCAACTTTTAACAAGTAAAGGAAAACAAAGACATCCCATCTTATTGCTAGCACCTTCATTCTGTTGTCAACAAAGTTTACTAAATACTAACACAGGCAAACATCAGAAACAGACTTCATTTCAATTTTCATACCCTTTCAGCTTTCCCAATCTCAAAATATACAAATAAAAACTGTAGCAACAATTCAAAAACAACAATAACATGTTTTCATGCATAAACTAGTAACAATCGACAGATTCCATTTCAGCCATCAATTAACTGTGTTAATGCAACCCAGTATATATGCATGCAAATGATTACACATAAAGGAGGTTAAAATAAATGCACTGTGAATGTATCCATCAAAATGAATCCAACAAACAGGATTAACAAACAATGCAAGGAATTAAACTAATATATTCATATAATACAACAAAATCAAGCCATTTCTCAGGAAGGGTTTTACAGCGCAACAGCTAGCAGATTGCATAATTTTAGGGTTTGGAGAACACATAAATTCAACTTAAACACTTACAATCGGTGATTAATAAGCAATGGCAGCTGTAGTTCGTCGATGGAAGGTACTCCCGGCGGTAGACCGGGAAAACAGTGGGAGCAGAAAACCTAGAGGATTCTCGGTGAAAAATGCAAAAATGACTGAAGGCCGTCGGAAAGGCACTACTATATAATAGGCTACAACACGAGCCGTTGGATTTTGATAGAATGGACGGTAGATAATAAGACTGAAAATACAAAATTAATTATTGAGTATTAGTAAATCTATATATACATCTACTTTACTAACTCCCTCCTGATACGTAACTTCTGACGTCGTTTTGAGTTTTTTATGTTTTAATTTTTTACCCTTCTGCTACAAAGCTTCTACTCTCCTACAATTCCCACCCAAAAACTCTTTCACTCTCTATCCGATTAAACTTCTTCTGTGCTCAACATCTCCAATTAATCCTTCTCTTTTCCTCCTAGAACCTCCGTACAATTGATCTTCTTATACATTTCAGCGCAAATTAGCATAAGAGAATTTATGTTGCGCCATGTTCACCTTCGAAAATTTCACCTTCTATTTGAAAATTTCCCTTTACAAACACTCCACCATTTGATTCTTTCTCTTCAATCCGGACAAGTATTCTTCGTATATTTTTTTTATTAGCTTGTGAAGTTTAATTATCTAAGTATTCTTCCTACTTATGATTCCAAAATTGAATTTGATTTTCATTTGCACTGTTTGTTTTCAGTAATTATGTACTCTTATTCTTGAAATCGGCTTAAAGTTCCAATTTTTGGAGGTGGGATTTGTTTTGATTGTCGATTGGACTAAGGGTTTGGTTTTGAGAGTGTTATTGTAGTCTTTTTTTAAAATTGTGATTAATGATAGTAAATTTATATTCAAATATGTGAAATTGGTTGAATGTGTTTGTTAATTTAGGTGGGATTTGTTTTGATTGTCAATTGGACTAAGGGTTTGGTTTTGAGTGTTATTGTAGTCTCTTTTTTTAATTGTAATTCATGATAGTAAATTTATATTCAAATATGTGAAATTGGTTGAATGTGTTTGTTAATTTGGGGGGATTTGTTTTGATTGTCAATTGGACTAAGGGTTTGATTTTGAGTGTTATTGTAGTCTTTTTTTTAATTGTAATTCATTATAGGAAATTTATATTCAAATATGCGAAATAGGTTGAATGTGTTTGTTAGTTTAGGTTCTATTTTATGTGTTGAATTGTTGTTTGGTTGTACTTGTTGCAGAAGGTATTTTAAGGGCTAGTTTAGATTTGAAAAGGTTGAGAATTTAGATTGGATGGATGTGGAGGTGGATGTGGGGAATACCCCACCAGTTGAAATGGAAGCTCAATCGACCCGGGTTCTATCGGGTTGGAAAAAAGGTAAGTTATTTTAGCCTTTTTAAGTTTCAGGTTGAAATATTTACCTTTGTTTTTGTTGGTTGAATTTGTAAAAATATTACTTTATGAGTTCATTAATGTGTTAAGGCGGTTGAAAGAATATTAGGGAGGAGATGAAAATTTGTATGTGCTTATCACATTGAAATGGACATACATGCCTGAAGAGATTACTTAGTGTACTTCATGGTTAAGTCATGACACCTCGATGCTTGATCGTTAGATGGTAACTGGTGAAAAAAGATGGATCATCACCTTTGTAATATTTTGGATGTATTTCTGTGTGAAAATTTTGGTTTTAAGAATGTGATGACATGTGACTCTAAAAAACGAGCCGCAAGAAAATGAGTTTGTTTTCTTAGAAGGAAATTATAAAATAAAGTTTGAATATTAAGCCCATTGTTTCGTCTATGTTTACTAAAGAAGGATTTGTGACCCAAAAAAAGAAGAAGTATTTGTGCACTTCTATGTTTTAGGACTGCTATAAACTGGTAAATTTTGTCATGTTTAATTGTGTTAGTGTCATGTACTACATACCAGACGAACTTTGTACCAATACAATACCAGATGAACCATTATTTCCAATATACTAAATTACTGATATGGTGATCGTTATTGTTGTAGTGCAGTTACTATTGCAGTTACTACTGTTTTTATAATTTAATGTTATCAGAATCGATTTGGGCACTTTAACTGTCAGTCCCGTTAAGGTGCCCTTAAAAACAGAAGGTGTAGTTGATTTGTTCAAAAGATTGCTTTTCATTATCTGCCATGACTCTCTTGTAATATAAGTTGAATGTATAACATAATAGAAATCAGTGATTACTCTTTTCAGTATATGCTGTTTTATAGGATTGTGTAATTTGTACTTTCAATTCTAATGTCTCATGTTGCATATAATGCTGTTATGTAGCCGTAAATCAATTTACACAACAAAGTCTCCCAACTTGTAAACCTGTTCTGACACCAGCATGGGTAACTGCACGAACACAAAATTAGAATATCAAAATCTCTTCCAAGGTAATCTGTAGATGTTTGTTTGCGATTTAGGAAGCTTTTTTCTTTACAGGTCATCACAACATACTTTTTGATTGGTGTCCTTTTTTGTTTTTTACTCAGGTAAAAGGGCAGACAATGCTAGGGGAAAAAGAGATGAGAAAATACTTCAACTGGTGGAAGAAACAATACAACTGGGGTGACAACTGAAGAAGATTGTGACTGATAATTCATATTGTTTGAGGAATATAACTTAAGAAGAATATGTGACTGTTAATATATATTTTTGGGGAATATAAATCTGATAATGTACATTATCGCAATGGGTGGTAATGCAGATGTAATATTTTTGGTTGTAATACTTTTAGTTTACAACACTTTTTATGTAGTTGCTTAGTGTTTGAGTACACTTTTATGTAGTTTGGTAGTTCATATTAAGGCCATTTAAGGCAGTTTATGTACTTATATTTTGGATGACTGATTTTTAGAGGTTTTTGGATACAATGATAGTGAAGTTTTTTTTTGAATGGTTCTGTTTGTTTTTAGAATGGTGTGTTTTTTTTTTTTGAGTGAATGGTTATGTTGTTGGATGCATTTATGGCTGAAGTTATTTATGTACATGGTATCAGCAAGTTGACTGTTTTTGGTACAACTTATTATAGTGAAATGAATGTGTTTGTTTCAATGTGGTTGGTCTCTTTTGGTAGTCCCATTTTGGGATTTTTTGACAGTTTACATATAACACATATGGGACTGTTTTGGTACTCCCTTTTATTGGATTAAATGTGTTTGTTTATGGAGTGAATAGAGTGCCATTTGTTTTTTCTTTGTAGTCACTTTTTGGTACTCCTTTTAATTGGATTGAATATATGGGGATATATTACTGAATACAGGGATATATATTCAATCACTGAAAGTATTGGTCAATAAAAAAATACAAATTCAGTTTACGATGATGATATTCATCCCAATACACAAATTCAGTCTACAATGGGGATATATTTCATCTCAATACACAAATTATGTCATATTCATCCCAATACACAAATTCAGTTTACATTGACAAATTTCTACGATCGTGGAGTAACGAAGTCATGTTTTAGCCAACATTGGAAGCGCCTTTACCTATAGACCTAAAAATCTACATCGTGCCAAGATTCAGAAGTTCATCTCCCCATATGAATTCCTACAAGTTACAGGAAGAACCATCGATGTTATGTGAGTTCGTACATCTGAACTTTATGATCTATGAAAGGTAAAACTTAAACCAATCTATAAACATATATGCACCCTTAAAATGCTCACCAATAAAGTAAAAATAATAACCATAATAATATGAAGAAGAAAAAATCATTACTCACATTCAAGTTAATATTTCCATGATGACTCCCTTTTGTCTCATGAAAAACAGGTGACTGATTAATAGTCGTATCAAGCTCAATGGCCTGAAATAAAAAAAAAGCATAATTTCTCATTTTACAAGACAATATTAATCGCAAAAAAAATGTTACAATATACAAATTGCACACACACATATATATAACAAAAAAAGAAAAATCATACCTTTTTCATATTCTTTGTGTTTCTTGATTGATTTATTTTACTTTTTTTTTCACTTCAGGTTTGAATTTTTTTGTTATCTTCATCTTATCTACCTTCCTTTTAATAGAAGACGCCTCAGACATGGCCTTTTTTTGGTGAAAGTAATTTTTGGCTTTCATTTGGGCCGTTATTTTCATATTCACACGCATTTAACTTTTGAGTAGAATGCCTTTTTTCACAAACTCCATCCTTCGTATTCCATTCCACCTTTAGTTCAAAAAGTCGATCCACAAGTTGGTCGCATCTTTTTGAGTATCATATGCAATGTCCGTAACATCGAAAAAAAATATTGCACACACTTGTCTTATCTTTGTCACGGTTCCGTGTCTTTCCAAACATTATAAGTGACTTTAGCTTTGGTACGGCATCACTTTACGTCCTTTCTCCACCTCCTCAAAATGTATTTAGTTGGAACAAGAATATAAACCTTTCAAAATGAAGTACCTTAACTATATGCTTACATAAAATTCCTCAAAATTCTAATAATTTACGATTTACACTTCACATCAAATTCAAAGATTTTCCCTTCAATGAAGCAAACTTTGAAGTTCACAATTTTTGGCCGATCTTTTTTCTCCCCAAAGTAACAAAGTTGTTTCACTTCGTAATGAAATATTTTATCATGGGATTTAACAAACCTTGTATCACAATATATTCCTCCATCCGCCACTTCTGTTTGAAACTCAATAAACTTAGAATTGATATAAACCTCTTGGAATTGTTTTTCAATGGCATGATGTGTAACACAAGGTACATGTGAAGTCAAAGAATGAGAGTCCGCTGCTATTTCTTTTTCCACTTTACTCCTTAACGCATTATCATATTGGTCTACAAATTGTTTCAAGGAAGTTTTTGCATTGACAAATCCATCAAAAAAAGCATTCATACTTTCACTTCTTTGTGTCGTAGACATTCCCGCCCAAAAACAATCTTTCACAAAACAAGGAACCCATCCATATCTTTCATTATACAATCCTTCCAACCACTCATTGTTCTCAAGATCATAATTTTCTATCATTTTCTTCCATTCACATTCAAAATCATCTACACTCAAAGAATCATACACAACATTATGTAACATAAATTTAACTGATTCATAGTCTTCATACCCTTTTAATTTTTCAGGAACCTTCTTCATTATATGCCACAAACACCATCGGTGGTGAGCATTGGAAAAAACTATCTCAACCGCATTTTTCATCGCTTTGTCTTAATCGGTGATAATGGCGTGCGGAGCTTTTCTAGACATGGAAGAAAGCCACACATCAAACAACCAAACAAAAGTGTTAGTATCTTAATTCGATATCAAGCCACAACCAAGTAATATAGATTGTCCATGGTGGTTAACTCTAACAAAAAGAGCAAATGGCATATCACATTTATTAGTCAAATAGGGGGTGTCAAATGTGATGACATCACCAAACTCCTCATACGCAGCTCTAGACCTCGAATCTGCCCAAAATAAATTTCTAATCCGATTTTCCTCATCGGGATCTATCACATAAAAAAAGTTAGAATCCACCACTTGAACTTTAGCAAAATAATTTTAAAGTGCAATAGCATCACCCTCAACAAGCCTTAGCTTTTTAAATTTTCCCATATAATTTTCACACTTTCTTTAAACAAGGCATTCCATTTTCTCCATACTCAATTCTAAGTGAATTATAATTTTTATTCATTGATATTTCAGCATCATTGTTTAGTTCAAGTCTCCTCTTTATATAAGGGTCACATGCCGATTACACTGGTTAAAGCGAGACTTACTTGGACTTAAACCATGATTATGTGCAAGCTCCAAAGTGGTTATACCCCATTTTCCATCATTCAATAATTTGACACAAATCTTAGCATTACAACATGCTTTAATAACGGGATGCGATTTTAGAGTAATCTTTGAGTTCTTCTTCGCTCTCCATATTTATGACAAACAATCATCAAATATGTAACCACTCAAATCCAATTTTTAGTACTTCTTTTTAGTTACTCCAAATCCTTGTTGCACCATATTTCCTATAATATTCATAAATCTCATCAACATTGTCAAACACCATGTGTAATTTGGGCTCTTCCACTATTTGATTATTCTGTTTTCCATTCTCTTCTACTTCATCATCTCTTTCATTGTTAGAAGGATCATCTACGTCAATATCCATATATATATATATATATATATATATATATATTCAATTTCATTGGTAGAACTTGCACACTGCTATAAAAATTGTAAAGGAAAATTTTTAAACATTTGTTAATGTATGTACTTTAAGAAAAACATCAATAACAAATTAATATTTCATATTTATGTCAGAATGGTATGGACAACATCAATTCACAAAAAGAAAAACAGAGACTTGTAAAGGATTATGCTTCCGGTAAATGTTTTATTCAACAAAGCTCAGCTTGTCATCAGTTCACAATGGGTTAGATCTATACATCATATCCCATCTAAGTCTTGTAATGAGAGTTTTCAGCTACTTAGCAGTTATAATCACCATGAGTAACTAATGTAGAAATCATTTTTTACCAGAAAGACATACAATTTTGTTCAATAAAAACTCAGAGTGTTATAAAGATCGAACTTTCATTTGAATCAAAGAAAGAGGCTACATCACTAAACCTACTAGTAATCTTCTTCAAAATTTTAACATATATTAAGAACCTAATTAACCAAAACATATACACAAATTTACATTACAGAAACCCAGATCATTTGGATAAGCAGCTAAATCCTCTTCTTCTATTTGGGTAATAAAGTGAATATTCTGAAGAACCCAATTTAAACCTAAATTAGACAAGAAACACAAAGAAAAACTCAAACTGACAAGAAATCGTGAAAGAAACCAAATTAAACCCAAATTAAATACTACCATCAACTGAAAGTAGAAATTACTCAAAAAAAGGTTTACCTTATTAGAGATCCACAGATTAATTATTGTGCGGAGGTTCTAGGAGGAAAGAGAAGGATTAATTGGAGATGTTGAGCACAAAAGGAGTTTAATCGGATAGAGAGTGAATGAGTTTTTAAGGGAGTCAGAAGAGTAGAGGCTTTGTAAAGGGAAAGAATTAAAAAATAAAATACTCAAAACTATGCATCAGGAGGGAGTTAGTAAAGTAGATGTATATATAAATTTACTCATTATAATTTGGGACACTCATAGAAAATAGTAAATTACTAGTACCACCCCGGCTCCCCGCTCCACAAAAAAAATCTCCTATCTTATTTTATATTTAATTATTTACCCTTGGGTTAAGTTAGAGATTGAGGTTTCAGTCGAAGAAACCTACAGTCTAATTTAATTCCAAGGTATGCGTGTATATCCAAAAGCGCATGAGAAGGACTATAACGATCAAATTTTTTGTAATAAATGGAAATACCCTTTTCTTCTTCCTCGTCATTCCCATTTTCAACCCCTCTTTCACTTCTTCTCCAGATTGAACAACGAAGAGGTAACACGATTGGATTTCTGGCGGTAGAGGAGAGCAAATGATTCACCTCAAGCTTCAACTTCGCCTTGAGACATGGGCTTGTTTCTTCAACATCATCGCCGGCGGCTGGGAGAGATGCTCCTTTATCACCTCCGTCTTCTTCTAATGCTTCAGTTAGGAAGAAAATTGTTAGTATTCTATTTCCATTTTTGGTTGTACCCTGCTCCATTTTAGTGACGCTTTCTCTTCAATTTTTTTAGAAGCCTAATGGAGGAGCAAAACCTAGACCACCACCTAAGTCGGCAACAACTTCGAAATTCGTCATCGAATAATAATCCAGAAGAGCTGGAGATCGAAATCGCTGAGGTCTTGTATGGGCTCATGACTCAATCTCAAGCTCCTTCTAAGAACGATTCATCGTCGAAGCTCCTCTCTATCAACGTCGATTTTGCCACAAAACTCTAGCTCTTCAACAACTCCTTTATCAGCTTCTGCTGGTAAGTTGAGCGGTTTATAGCTCAATTTCTTGCATCTTTTTCTCTGATTAATTGAGAGATCTAAAATGTGTTAATTTGGGGAGATGGGTAATGCCGTGTTGATTTTTGGTTTCATCACTTAATTTTCACGTTCATCACTGTCTTGATTTTTGCTCTGTTTCATTTTTTGGCTCTCATAGTCTCCACTTGTTTGATAAAATGCCTCAACAAAGAAATGGGCACAAATACTACTAATAAATGGAGACATATTTGGGATATACTGCTAATAAATGGAGACATATTCTGCAAATTATAAGGAGATGACATCTTATAGTAGTAGGGTTTTTCTATAGACGCTTTTCACTGTGATCTATATATTGTCTTGATAAACAGTCTATGAGATTGCTCCTGTATCCAAGAATCGTGTTATAGGGGGCTTATCATTCGCCAAATTATGTAGGCCATATTTTGCTTTGTGTTAACTGCTCATTGTGAGGGTCTTCCAAGGTTCTCTCAGACAGATGGATCCTTAAATTTGAGTTTTATATTAGCAAAACAAAAAAAAGAATGGACTTGCTGCAAAGATTTCTGGTTGGGTTGGAGTGGTGTTGAGGCTATTTTTCACGTAATATTGTAGTACTAAAGACCAACTTATTTACATATTTGTAATCAACTGGAATTTAGGATGATTCCTGTAAACAAAATGTGTGTATACATACCGTGTACTGAACTGACATATCAATATTGCAGGCAGAACTTGGAGGCTCAGCAGCAGCAGCAGCAACTTCTCAAGGCAGCATATCCAATATGGAGAACGATGGGTTATACCAGTTTCAGTTTGATGTAGAAGAGCAACCCAAACATTCAAAGTTGTTTATTCAGTAGAATATGGTTGAGGTTTCTATAGGTTTCAGTACACTGTTGTACAGTTTGTATGTTGTTGTACAGTTTGTATGTTGTGGTATATTCAGTAGAATATGACTGTTGTACAGTTTGTATGTTGTTGTACAGTTTGAATGGAGTTAAAATGGAATTAATTGATGTCAGCATCGTGATAATGGTTGGTGGATTTCCATGGAAGGATGGAATGGAGAGGAAGGATGTTATGTCCAAAATGTATCTTGGCTTATGTTATAAACAAATCATGAAGGGTAATTAAGTCTTTAGCCAAATCATTTAACGGATAAGAATTTTTCACTTCAACTCTCGGGAGCTCGACTTCTGGTGGTTTCTATCTGAACTTAACTCTTTAAATTAATAGATAAAGACATAAAGTGATATTTTATAGATGATTTAATATGAATTATTTTATGTAGAACAAAAAAAATAGTGCGTAAATAGAAAGAAATAATAGTACATGCCACGTGGGCTCTATTATTTTTTGTTGATAAAATTTATTACATCTTAAGTAATTATATTTATGTTGTAATAAAGTTTATGCCAAGTGTTTTAAAAAATTCCGCCTAGTCCCGTCCGCTTTTTTAAGCCAGGTGCTAAGCGCCTCACTTGGCGCTCTGCTATATGGCGCTGGTGCAGCCATCCATAAGCTTAATGCAAAAAATCCTCTAAAAATTAAGCGAGGGTTACAAGTGGAGGTTTTTATTTTATTTTAATAACTACTCAAACCAGGATCTTGATATATTTATTATTTTAATGATTTACTATATTCATAATATGATTATTGTAAAGATATCAAATCACAACAAGAAGTGAACAATATCGATTCAAATGGATAATTTTATTATAGTTATAATTTTTTTGAATTTGTACCAACTTTAAATTATATAAATGATGATACATTTGTAATATACTAATATTTAGTTTAATTCAATATAATTCTTAAATTTATGTTTAGTTTCTTAAGTTTTAATATTGAATTAAATTCTTGAAATTTTAAATTTTATTATTTAATAGCAATCTTGTTTATGAATAAAATTAATCACGTTAAAAATATGTTTGAACTTTGAACAATTGCATGTTTGTGTTTAAACTTTGACATTAACAATATGGATATGTGTTGAATTTTAAGCAAAGGCCTTTATTATTTTTATTATATGTGTTTTGATAAATATAAGATAAAATATTAAAATTGGCTTTAAATAAAAAAATCCGCCTAAAAAACTAGGCTAAACTTCTATTCCATGCAATGTTTGTGTGTATATTACTCTTTTAACATTTTATTAAAAAAATATATAAATAATTGTAAGGTTTGTCATTGATATTAGATCCAATACACCTGAAACTAATACCCTCTCTCATTATTAAAAGTATTATCATATGCTATCTTATATTAATTCCTTATGAAAAAATAATAAATTTTTATATAGCTTGTATATATACCCATAATCAAGATAAACTTTTCATTTTACTTTTTATTCCAGAAAGCTCGAGAGGAAGCCAAATAGAGAGTGATTAAATGAGATGAATATGAAGCCTTGACAGGCTGGTCTTACCATTCTTTCAAATGGTTTGCAGATCGAGAGTTGGATACCAACCAAGAGCATCCCACAACCATTTGAAACTACATAGCACATTACGAATAAAGTTCCCCAAAATGAGTTGATTTATGCAAATTATGCTAGCCATGTAAGTCGACCTAAAGTTGCAGCATTCACGTTCAACAACATCTGCAAAATACTTTCCTGATTTAAACTTTAAGCCTACTAGGCAGTCTGATTTATATTGAACCTTGCATGTGAGGAGAAAAATTGGTAATAACACCCATTAACACACGAGATGCATTGACAAAATTTTAATGAAGCCAAAAGTATCAACAAATAAAATTTTGTTCATACAGCAACACAAGTTATTTAGGCCGGTTCAAACAATGTAATCATGCTTTAACACTCCCACGTGCAACCCCCACTAACACAGGGAGAGGTATAACAAGGTGTACAGCATAATGCACAAACAAAAGACAAATACATGAGAAAGCAATGAAGAGGGGAGATACCTGGCCGATAAAAGGTTTAGCAGCAGTACTATGGCTCGTAAGTGGCAGCTTCATGTTGGAGATGAAACAGAGAAGAGCGATAGTGGATCATTTAGTTTTATGGCATTGTTCTTGTTTTCTAAAGCTGCGGTACAGTAATTGCATGATAACCTACATTTAGCCTGAAACACATAATATCGGCCTAGACCACCATATTGATGACTGGAACAGTACGTATGCCTAAGTGCCCTTTTTTGTTGGAACTTGGAATCATCCGTACAAGTAGTGCAATATGGTTGTAAATCTTGTGAAAACTATGGGGAGTAACAAGTGTTTCAATCCAAGGTATATGAGCTTTTTTTATTACTATTATTATTATTATTTTAATTATTTTGCCATGATTCATTCGTATAGTGAAGTAGCCTATTTTTTGCAGCCAGTTAAGAACTTAAAACACAGTAAAGTTTTTGGTCCGAGACAAATACATTGGCTAAATAAAACACGCAACAATAAGTCCGTAAATGAACATTCTTTTAATCAAATTTATTTTCTGCAATGCAAAAAAGGGACCAATGAGATCACTTCTATGGGAAAGATGGTTCTCAAATGAAATATGAAAATCATCATGATAAAATGATAACTTTGTATATATTTGTTTCCCTAATAATATTCACTACAGTAGAAATAAGCAGGAAAATTTTGGTCATGAAACAACAAATAATATGATTATTCTAACAAGGGATGCAGGTTCAAAAAATACCTCAGTAACAGTGTGCCAAACTTTTTGGAGTCTCCTGTATTTTCTGTTGCACAAGGCTGGGAATTCTGGAGTTGCTGGCTCATTATTTATCAAATCCTGCTGCTATTACAGTGACTGATGTTTTGGTCACCAAAGTTTGCTTTTACAACCAACACCACATTCAAGAAAGCCTGCAGTGTATACAGTGGACTAGTTTCACTAAATGAGATTTATATGAAGCCGTCACCAATAATCTCCGCAAGAGCAGGTTCCATCCTTGAAATGGTGGAAACGGTGCATATCACGCACGACGATTTCCCTTCTTGTCACAAGTGAAATGTACTTCGTTGCGTTATGGCAATCACCACAAACACGAAGATTTTTCCTAATATGAATAGTTGTCCCTGGGCTAGTGTTTAAAAGTCCGAATGCAATAGCCAGCTTCTCACTATGGGTATTGAGCAATTGCTCCTGAACATCATCTTCCACATCATGAATAGAACTAGTATCAGGTATATACCCAGCAGCTTTAATCTCATCAATCAGTGTCTCAAGGAAAGCATATATTCTTTTAGATTGGGGATGCCATGCACTTCCAGAATAAAAGGTGTGAACCACGTTTTTCAAATCAATTAAACTGCAGCCAGGTGTTTTCTGAATTCCTTTCTTCACCATGGTATTTCTGACTGCGGCCACTTTGTCCCACATTGAAGCATTCACATATATATTAGCAAGCAATACATGATACCCACCTTCTTGAGGGTTTAATTCAAACAGCTTGTTTGCTGCCAGCTCCCCCAAATCCACATTTTTGTGAATCTTACAAGCGCCCAACATGGCACCTAAAACATTCATTCCTGGCTCAATTGGCATTTTTTGAATAAAATCCCAAGCCTCATGGAGCCGACCAGATCGACCAAGCAGGTCGACCATGGCTCCATAATGATCCATTGAAGGCTCTAATGCATAATCTTCCTTCATCATGGTGAAATAGCGTTGACCCTCTTCAACAAAGCCTGAGTGGCTGCAGGCTGAGATAATACATAGAAATGTTATATTATTTGGCTTTATATCCCCTCTTAGCATTTCAATAAACAATTCTACCGCACCCCTTCCAAGCCCATGAGTCCCATATCCATCTATCATAGCATTCCATGTTGTCACATGCCTCTGATCCATCATGTCAAACAGTTTTCTGGCAGTATGAATCGCTCCACATTTTGCATACATGTCCAGAAGAGCTGTCATCACAAAAACGTTCTTGTCAAAGCAACTTCTAATGACTAGTCCGTGAATCCACTTTGCTTGGCGTAATACTGATAACTCTGCAAGAGCGGGAATGACGCTCACCAGTGTGAAAGAATCAGCTTTCATATCTTGAAGTTTCATTTCGCAAAAATGATTTAGGGCTTCAATCACATGGCCATTTTGGGCATACCCTAATATCATGGCATTCCACGAGACAAGGGTTTTTCTTTGCAAGTTTTGAAACAAACCAGCGGCAATTTCAACTCTCCTACACTTGCAATACATGGAAATTAATGAGTTCACTACTGAGACGTCAGAGTCAAGTTTTAATTGATTTACTAACTTATGAACAAATTGTCCCCACGCAACATCACCCAAAACAGCACAGGCCTGTAGAGATCCCATTATAGTGACGCCTGTTGGTTTCACTCCTTTACTCAACATCTCCTGGAAAAGCAACCATGCTTCCTCAGCATCTCCATTTTGGGCATACCCATCAATCATAGAGTTCCATGAGACGACCGTCCTACTTTTGATGCTGTCAAAAATCAATCGAGCAGTCCCCAAAGACCCACATTTCGAGTACATGTCTACCAATGCAGTAGAAACATTCACAAGGGATTCAAACCCACCTCTTAAAACATAACCATGAATTGATTTTCCGATCCTCAAATCCCTAATATTAGCTGCAGCAGGCATCATAGAAACAATTGTGATCTGGTCAGCCCTCAGGTCCTCCTTATGCAACTGAGCAACCAATTCCAACGCCTCCTTTGCCAGGCCATTTTGCGCGTGCCCAGCAATAATAGTATTCCAACACACCAAATCTCTTTCAGGCATTCTATCAAACATCTTATAAGCCTCATAAATTAATTTACATTTAGCATACAAATTAACAACACCAGTCATCGCAAACACATTGGAGCCGAACCCATTCACAATCAACTGCCCATGAATCTCTCTACCCCTTCTAAGGTCCGAATTATCTCCACAAACTTTCAACAAATACGTGAAATTATAAACAACAGACCGAACCCCAACCTCAGTCATTCGGCAAAAGAACGAAAAAGCATCACTCAAAGAGGAATGCTGAGCGTACCCTTTAAGCATTGTATAATAAAGAGCATCAATTTTGTCCTCAATGGGCTCAAAAACACGAGCAGCTTCGCCCAAGCTACCGAATTTGCAGAACAAACTGACCAGCTTAGTCTGGAACAAGTGCTCGTTGTAGAGACCGTTCTTGATTATGAGTGGAATGATTTGGTGGAGTTCTTTCACAGAAGTGCAGTGTTCGAGTAGTATGGCTGCAGGGTGCTTGTACACATGAGAAGGAATGTAGGTTCTTTCGGAGAGAGAGTGCAAAATTATAGGAGGTGAAGAGAATTTTGTAGTCGGGAGAGGAGAGAGGAGCAATGGTTGGGAACTCATTAAGCTTAGTATGTCTGGTTGCTCCTCTGTTACAATTCATCAACTATAAAAAACAGGGAAAGGATTGGGAATTTTTGGAACTGACAATTCATTTGAATTCAGGAAATACACCGAGAAAACAACGAGAGCTGGGCTTCAGACGATAACGAAACAACTGCTAGTACCTCCGTCAGATATTTTGATAAAAAATGGCGGTGGATGATAAGGACGGAAGCACCGAACAAATAACTAAACTATTTTATAAATGAGGTATATCATATTTTAGAATTCGGGGTACTATAGTGAAAATTTATGGGGTTTTAAATGTATAAAATAATAATTCTTTGAGGCCATATATATTTAAAAATGTATATTTTACTGAGTCTATCTTTTGAATTCAGTGTCCATTTCTTAAATTTCGTGCTTATTATGTGTCCCAAAAGCGCATGTTAAGAAAACTCAAAATTTATTTGAAGAATACCACAACTATAACAAGAAGCTTTGGTCCTATTACCAAAATAATACATAGTAGTATATTGTCACCCAATGAATATTAGTCGTAAATTTTTAAAAGAGGTATTTAATATTGTAACTATCATAATAATTTAAGAAATATATTATTATAATTCTATTATCATACCATATATGTATATATGTATGTTATTCCACTTGATGTGGTCCCTCTTTACTCATACGACATGACAACACCTGGTGAGTGACGCCTTAGCCCTCCCCAACCCACCGGAAAAGATTCAAAATTATTTTAACACGTTCGTATTTATAATATAACTGATTAATAAATGAGAAATTTTGACATGTTAATTTCTTACATTCCAAAAAAATCGGGCAGAAAATGAATTCAACACTCATCTTTGAAACTAAATTATTAAAAGGAAGACACATGCATCACCATTAAATTTAGAAAACACTATTTTCACGTGTATTTTTTATATTTCCACATAATTTCTTCTCTAAGAAAATCGTGTTGAAATATCAAAAATACATGTGAAAATATCATTACCCGAAACTTATTACACTTTCCACTACAGCATTACCAGAAAAGATAGTCATCCAATGCTCATACTTCCAACGATGTGGAGCTTCGAACTCCAAGCAACTAATTTAATTGATAACTACTACCCAAGCTATAGGTAAGTGTTCAAAAAATGGTCAAGGCTCCTATTAATCTTTAAGGAGCTTCGCAAAACAATGAATCCATAGCAAGCTATATTGTAAAGGGTTATGGCAAATATATATGAGCACGTCCCTGGACAAACTAATACCGCCAGTCAAGCCGGATCCGCTGAGTAAGTAATTCCACATATCTTGCGAGGAGGCTGAATAAAGAGTGATAAAAATAAAATGAATATGAACCCTTGGTTGGCTGGCCTTGTCATTCTTTCAAATGTGGCTTACAGATCAACAGTTGGATACATGCCAAGGGAACTGCGTCCACCGTTTGAATCTGCAGTAGCATAGGATGAATATAGTTCCCCAGAATGAGATGATTTACGGGATTTTGGGTTCTTAGGAGAAGCTGTGTAGGATTCCGTTGAACCGCCACTAGTAGAATAAAAAGACGATGATGGCAGGCCGTGAATCTTTGGCAGGCCAGTCGGGTCAGAATTCAAGCTGTAACCCCTCTCAACTGTATCAGCTTCAAGTGGTAATTCATCCAATGTCTACAATAGAAGTCGAGTAAAAGTATAAGTATTCCTCAAATGAATTTAGCATGAGACTGATGTTCACGTCAACAGTTTGTGGAAACTTGGAGAAAAAGTATGACACTCAGGTTCTGTAGAACTTAAATGAAAAAGAATGAATATATGATCATGTATTCGTAATTAGCAAATTGGTCAGTCATACAAATATAATATTAAATGGATTAGATCCCAATCAGCCACTTCATGCAATATGTATTAAAAATCCTTGGGGAAGGAATGCGCAGTTGATTCCAAGAACAATATTTTCTCAACAAAAAATTTCTATCAGGTAAAGTTGTTTCCTACGGATATAAGGTGCTATTACTTCCCTCTGCCAGTACATATATTGGTTTGGAAATAGAAAATTGTCTATTGGTAAACTATCTAACGAATGCTAAATCAAGAATCTACTCAGAAACGAAGCTAAAATAAAGAATGTACCCGGAAAGCCTGCTGAAGAACACGTAGAGTTTCTCTAGTACGCTTTCTCTTGATAGACACCTCATCAGGTTCTTGTAACATCTCTTCTAATAGGTTGTCTCTGTTCAATTCATGATACACATGGGCATCATCAGAAAATTTTGCACGTAATTAATATCTGGCACGAGTTGTATAGTTGAGCAAGTTGAACTGTTGAGCACTTGAGGGAAATAGGCAAGTAGCACCAATCCCGGGGGGAAATACTTGCCACCTCCTCTATAATAATATCTTAATGAAAATGATAATATTACTTGAGCCTCTACTCCGCTCTTTAGTACCTGTATAGTTTTTTGATGAAGACATTGTGCAACTCTCGTTTTGTATGGTTTACCTAGTAATGGATAGATTAAATTAAAAGATGTCAGACGAATGGTATACCAATTAGGAAGACAAATAACTGGGTAAAATTTGATAGTATACTCATATTATGCACCCCTAACATTTTAATAAAATATAGGAGAATGAAAAAGAAGTAAACCACCAATAGATAGCTAGAAGTTTATCTGTTGACCATTTTTATATGCAGAGGAAAGAAAACAAACAAGAGAAGCTATCTCTGACGAAGCAAATATGTCATAAGGTATATCTAAGACCGATGGACAGGCTCTAGGATGGTTATGCCTGGCCTTTCAGACTATGTTAAAGCATAATCATTAAAATGGCCACAAGTCCACATAAATTCCAACAGTTGACATTTAGTAGTTTAAAATGTTAGCACTTTAACACGTGATCTATTTAATCAGTATACTAGATAATATACAAGTATCAACCTAAAAAGGTATCCAGGAAGGATGCTCATACTTTCAGTAGAACACTAATTTAAATTAGCATTATGTTGTTGAATTTTAATTATACAATTTTGTCAGTCACTGCCAAATCATCATAATAATTATATGCCTGACAAAACATACTGCAGTTGTTATTATTATATATATATTTTTTCTTTTTCTTTTTTTTTGGGGGGGTGGGGGTGGGGGGAGTAGCAACTGCAATCCCCAATAAATCCGCATGAGACTTCTCGATAACCAATCATTTTCACTACCAAACCTACTGGGAACTTATACAAATTGGCTGCCAAGCTAACGAGAAAGACGAGAAACAAATAAAATAATAAGTGCCAAGTCTATGGGCAAAAATAATTACCAGAAAGTGCATAATTGCTTTAGGTACAAAATCCTCAATGTTCTTTCTAACAATGTCATAATATGACCTCAATAACTTCTTTATGACATTAATTTCGATAATCTCCACATCTGAATATGTATCCGAGGGCCTCAAGATTGTTGGGGGCTTTAATGAGAAAAAATATTAGTTAGAACAATATAAGAAAATCAGAGGAACTCAATTAGCTACAAATTTTATTAACAAGTTGATAATGTAGAACTCCTGAATGCACCTCTCTCAGTTGGATCGAAGAAAACGCATGCTCAATGTTCTGAACGGGTTCACTAAATGGCTTGCTTGTCAAGTTTTCTTTGATTGTCGTCCGATGATCTGACCCACCACCAAAAATTGATGAAATCCCCCAAGCTGATCCAGTTGTGCTTCCTGATTATTCACAGGTCATTACAAATAATTAGGTCATATCATAGTTTTGATTCGAATCATTCAGGTATTTCAATCCTTCTGATTATTCAAGTCTTTAGGATTACATGATAAGCACCATAACAATCAGTTCATAGAAGAAGTGAATATGATATTTGGTGATACATTTACATAACATATATAAATGTACTTAAGTAAACTCTTACCAGATGGCACGGTCACTTCTGCCACAGGCCTTACGCCCTGTTGATCAAGTAGCAATGTTTTAAATACAAAACATTAGATAAATATAATGTTAGGGGTCCTAAATAGTACACCACATTTTGAACCCCAAATAATGTGGCAGTGACACATTTATTGACCACGACATAAATAAAAAGTCAATTTACAATGTGGCTTGATTTTTGTACACTATTTGGGGCCCCTAACATAAACTAATAGATACTTAAAACGGTAAATAAAAAGAAGAAAGTCTTTGCTTCGCTGAAACTATCAAATAGCCTTTACAGCTTTACAGGAGGTGAACAAGTTGTTTAACTACACCACAGGAGATAAAGAAAAGAAGTCTTACCTGCTCTGGGACAATGCCATTAGCTTGTCTGCCAAGAATTCCACGAGATTTAAGATTTTTTTCGGATGGTGGTGCTTTTTCAGGCTCCTCCTGGTTGACAAAATTTAAACCACATAAAAAAAGGTACAAGTAGAACAGGCATAAATAGTACTATGAAATTTAAATAAGTTACCAAAATTTCATTTTTATTTTTTTTGTTAAGGGGGTGGAGCCAGGTGGGGGTAAAGATTCAATAGTTGCAACTCTCGCAACATCCAATAACAGCACAAGTATACCTTATTCCTAGGAATGGTTGCAGCAACTATCCTAGAAGACTTGTTATCCTGCAGTGCCATCTCTAAAGCTTTACTCCCACCAATAAAACTCGGGTGCGAAGTGTTTATGTAATCCATCTATAAAACAGAAAAACATAATTACAGAATATGCAGTAAGCTAAGAATGATGGAAGAACCTATAATTTAGACAAAACAAGCAGTTGTGCATTGAAGTTATGAACTATAAATAAAATATTACATTTTCCAACAGAACGGATACATATAATGTAGTTAGGTACAAATGCACAACTTTGCAGCATCAGATTAATCAGAATCAAATCAGTATGCCATTTGTGTTGGCATGCTACGTACTACAAATGCACGCAAACAGGGGAAAAAACATAATCAAACCGGTAAAGAACCAACCTTTCTATATGATACAAATCCTCCTTCGAAAGAAAAAGTTTAATATTCAAGGCTATCCGCAGTAATCTTGGGTAGATTTATTAAAAATGAAGATAGGTCAACTTCCAGTTAAAACATCCATAGAAAATAAATAAGCCACAAAATTCATCTGGCAGCTATAACAAAAATTTGTGCACAGGAGTATCCAATTTCAACCAAATAACATTTTGGCTCATGAGAAGTACCAGTGGACATTAAAGGACTCTATAATTACGCCAAGTTTCTTGATTAGCATAAGCCCTGGCAAAAGGTTTAACTGAGAAAGGAATGGGAATGGGAATGGAGAAGTCATCAGAACTTTGTGCCTCGTAACAGTTGGTGGACGATTTATACAAAACACCTGCAACCGGAAAAGACAGTGAGACCTTTGGTTCATATTAGATTTTTCTTTCTGGGCCTTCTCATTTTCTGACTCCGTGAGGTGAATCAAGGTTCCACTGTGCATTTTGTTATTTTTTGGGATAGATTACTTTAAGAACCTAATGTAGGTATTTTGTGGGTTCTTTGTATAGGGTGGGGTGTTCACTTGTTAGGACATAGGTTATTAACAGAATTGGGATGCTACAAGATAGAGGGAGATGTCCACCCACCACAAACAAGGAAAAACATCCCTCCACTGAAGCTGGAAATTTTTGTTGCCTTATAAATATGATTAAGTACATGAGTCAAAGTTATAGAGCTTGTGGACATGATGTAAAAGTACTTTATCTCATTAAAAATAACTACATATACTCTTCTTTTTTGGAGCCCAAAGCCACTATCAGAGAAATAGTCTATTACTTTTATGTTAAATATTGTACTTTTTATTCTCGGTCCATGATTTGAGAAAAATTATTGAATTTATTAATTCTGGGAAAAAATGTACTTAACCCATTCTTTTGAGGACAGAGGAAGCAACACTTGATAAGTGCATCCGAAAAAGCTCCTCTAAGAAGCAATTATCACAATCTGGCCAAGTCTCTTAACTCTTAATTAGCTTAATTAAATAATTTTTGCTTTATTCTTGTTCAACTCGTAATAGTCACTATGACATATCTCCAAATTGCCCTCCCCCACCTCCTGGACTAACCCTTCCCCACCCCCAGTCCTGAACTAATCCCTCCCCAACTAAATGAAGACTTGTATGAGTTGTACGCATCGTTTTGAGCGCGAGAGTGATAGGATTGCTCCTTTTGATGCTAAAAAAAGTAGAATGAAGTAATAACGACTCTAAATCACCTCTTGTTTGCAAATTTGAAGGAAATAATGAAACCATTAGAAGGTTTTGCTAAATGAAGACTAATGTGAACTGCACGCTTCGTTTTGAGCGCAGTCACTATGACATACTCCAAATTGCCTCCCTCTCTCCCTCCCTGACTATCCCCTTCCCTCCACCGTCTCTCTTGGACTAACCCCTTTCCTCTATCCTCTCTCCTGGACTAACCCTCCCCACCCTGTCTTGAACTAACCCCTCACCCCACAATACAATAACCCGGGTTTGCCCCAGTTTGGCACTTATAATGCATTTTTTTTCTTATAAAAAAAATGAAGAATATGTATCACAATTTCGAAGCTGTATTGAGACATTGAATAGCTACCAAGACATTGATCCACATGATGAAAACCAAAGACAATTTTTTTGATGCAATAGTGCTTTTACAAGGGGGACACCAGGCTCATTATTCAAGGTCCTATATTAAATGCTGCTCAAATACATATATATGGAGGTAGGAGGTATAAGTTTCATGGCATATCACTTTAAGCATACCTCCATTTCAACAATGTGTCCAATCATGGTCTCTGAAGGTTCAAGACCTTCTCGCAAAAAATTTCCTACGACCTCATCCATACGTTTTCTTAGAACAGGAAACCGCTGCAGCTCATTCACCACACATCGATGGCTCATCTAAGATAGAATAAATAAGTTAACCTCTGCAGGTGTTTCAAACTGTTCCATTAATTACATAGACAGGTATTCCTACCTTTATTAACTCATCATATATGAATCTTGCACATTGAAGACTTGGATCAAGCAAACGGGCAATTTGTCTTCGAATGAGAACTTCAAATGGAACCTATGCATTGGGAAATTGAAATTAAAATAATCTATGTTAACGTTGAGTGAAAATCCAAAATGATAACTTTTGTATAGATTAAAACAAAATGAGAAGTGGAAGAAAACATCGAAATTGCTCCCCAAAAGAAAAAAGGCAGCAGATACGACATCAAACAAAGAGTAGAGCAAGACCCACTTCTGGTACAAACAATGCAGATTTAGCACCAGTTGCATTCTGAAGTGCGGTTCGGACGTCATCATCACTTAAGTCCTCACATGGGTCAACCTCCTGAAACAGACAAATCTTGTCATTTGACCAGAAGAAAGCAGCTTCAAGGGCAGTTTTGTCGCCAACTTATTATTACAATGTTGGAACAATGAGATTCGGTGGAAACCATAGCTTATCTATTACATTGTTACAGATCACTGACAAATACTGGTTAAGAAAACAATATT
The DNA here is from genome assembly GCA_020205615.1 of Panax quinquefolius. Lineage (NCBI taxonomy): Eukaryota > Viridiplantae > Streptophyta > Magnoliopsida > Apiales > Araliaceae > Panax > Panax quinquefolius. The sequence continues at coordinate 104,923,262 of CM035165.1, forward strand.
TTTACTAGCTGTGTTGAAAGATGTCTCTTTCTATAGCTAAAATAATCAACTTTGAAACCATTTATTGATTGCTGCAAGGGCAGTAAAAGAGAAGATGATGCTAAATTATATAAACCTTTTCAGCTCAGAATGGTTGTCCAGAGATTTTACATTCATGACCTTCAAACTCTTATTTATGATATCGAATAAATCTTAACAGAGTATACATTCACAGAACCTGAAGAAATTGGTGCAGTAAGTCATGAGAAATGTCTACTGACTAATCATCTATATATTAACTTGCAGAGAAAAGGTGATATACTAATATAATTACTAAAGACTGCAGAACTGCAAAGAATAATATCAGGCCTCATGTCCAAAAAATTAAATATACACACCTCCAAACTTTTCACAAATATTGATTGGAAAATATAATGTATTCGTGCTCCGCCAGACAGCTCATTTGTTGACATTTCTTCGTTCTTCCCCTCGATCATAGAAGAGAATGCTGTTTCCAATAATAGATTGACAATACCATCAATGAACTCCAGAAATAACCGGTAACAAAGTATTCATTTGTTCCAATAGAGTGCCAACATCAAGTGAAAAATAAGTACAGTAACATTACCTTCAGAATACTTTGAAAGAATGTTAAGAAGAAGAGCTCCCTGACCAGCCTGATGGTAAAATAAATAAGAATCAAGTTACTTACTAACAGGAATTTTCAAACAGACTGTTTGTTATCACCACTAAAAAAGGACTACTCTTCCATCCCATTTTTACTTCCCCTTTTTTTGGGTGAGGACGTATTTTAATACTAGTTGAAAACACATTTACAATTATGTTTACATATATAATGTAGTTGAAACTTGAAATATAATTTAAACATATATTGAAGATATCAAGATGCTTGAAATAGGAAGCCTAATTTTTCTTGTTGAGTTTTTTACAAATATTATAGGACACACACTTCAGCATAATTTTTTTAATTACCTCTTTCCCAAAAACATAAAAAATAAAAAAATAAAAAAATAAACTTAACAGTTAAATACTGAAAAAAATAATTAACCGTCTCCTATGCAAACAAATATATTTAATGAAGAAAAAAGTCAACATAAGGTATAGGACTCTTTTTCTAGGATTGAGGGAGTGAGTGCCTATCAAAAATATAGTACTCCCTCTGTCCTCAAAATAATGGCTTAAGGAAAAATTTCACACAATTTAAGGTAGTTAAATAAGAGGAGAAAGTATAAATCTAGTTTCCATTTTGCCCTAGCACTGGTACGTGTTAATTGTTTTAATTGGATCTTTGGTTTGTGGAGAGAGTAAATTAATTTGAGTCATTCATTTGTGATGTGATTGATTTACTATTTAGGTAAGATATAATATGACCAAGGGTAAATTAGTAAATGTAAAATTTAATCTAATATTCTAATTGACTTATGAACTTTAGACATGCTTTTGAGGACAAATTATTTTGTCACTTAAGCTATCCTTTTGAGGATGGAGGAAGTAGTATTTATTAAATTTTGATACATCTTAAAAGTTGTGCCTTACATACACAAAAAAGGATAGCAACTAAAAGAAGATGAGAGTATAAGAACTACTTCTACATCAAACAGGACCAATATCACTATATATATATATATATATATGTGTGTGTGTGTGTGTGTGTGTGTGTGTGTGTGTATTACTCGCACATATATATCATCTTCCCACCAAACTCATCAACTATATTGGACACTGAATCAACAAAAGAATAGACAAAAATGTTATTATGCATTTGCTATTAAGTTACTGCTTTGCCCATATCCAAACAACAGACAACTTCAAACCTTCTTCAGTGCCTTCAATGCATTTGACCAAATGCATGCACGAGTAGAACACTCTGCCAAGCATTTACTTCATTCTTGATTTAGAATCAAATTAGAGAAAAACTAATAAAACGTAGCAGTACCTTTGATTCTGTTATGTCTCCATAACTAGCATGCTCCTTTGCAACAGACACTAATGCAGCACTAATGCGTGATTTCAGCCCAGGAAGTAGCGTCTTAATATGTTGCACCAGAATCTGAAACAAAAGAATAAAGGACAAAGTTTAAATTATATCTGCGGCTTTGCAAATTCACTTGAAACTTCGAGATTTTGCATTATTGTGTAAAGCTAGAGCAATCTACAAGGATATCTAAAACCACAAGAATACGGAGATCAACATGAAGTAAAAGAGATAAAAAAATTGAGTAATATTGCCTATGCCTGTATGCTTTCTAAATGAATTTCTTTCCCGTGATTATGTATTACAATTTAGAAGAGGCCAACAAAGCTAGATGCATGTTTTCAGATGAGCAGATATGCTTAAATAAAGTAAAGAGCACTATATATAAAAATCACAGCAACAATGACCGCTGTTCTACCTGATTCAACTTCTTTGCCAATTGGGGAACGCCACAACGATCAGCAAGTTCGCTATACACCTATGTCAACAGCATAAGATATATATCAAAAGGGTACTGATTAAACCACGCAAGAAAAGTATAATTAAAAAAAGAGCAAAATCATACTGGACGACTTCGGAAAAACTTCTCCTCAGCCACAAGTGCATCCTTGATGGTTCGATTGAGCATAATATCCTGATGAATCATGGTTCAACCAACAAGATCAGAAGCCTACTTACTTAAGGAAATCTAATACAGTATCAGCTATCAAATAAAAATTGGGTAAAAAGGAAGGAGCATATCCATATCCAAAATTCAATATACCTAGTATTTATTTTATTTACTATTTTAATTTATCTGTTATTTCAACTTAACTCAACTCAACAATGCCTTCTATCCCAAACTAGTTGGGGTAGGCTAAAATTCAACCAACAAGATCAGAAGCCTACTTTCTTAAGGAAATTTAATACAGTATCAGCTATCAAAGAAAAATTGGGTAAAAAGGAAAGAGCATATCCATATCCAAAATTCAATATACCTAGTAATTTTTTTTTACTATTTTAATTTATCTATTATTTCAACTTAACTCAATTCAACAATGCCTTCTATCCCAAACTAGTTAGGGTAGGCTGAAAATGTGTCCCATATGTAACCGTAAATGTAGAAATGCAAGAAGAATATAAAATATAAAAACAATACAAATATCAAGTTACTTGTTGATCACTAAGACAAACTGCTTCACTGGTTAGCAATTACTACAAAACAAAGCTATGTGCCTATGTAGGTCAATTATTTGATTGCAACCATATCCAAAAATCAAATTATTATGCAAATTTCTATACAGAATTGGTTACAAGCTGTTATAAGATGTTCCAGACACCGTTTTTGAAACCATATGCAAACTTCAATAACCTGCACCATCTTTGTTTGTTTATGTAATAGCATTTGGAACATATCATCATCCAAAACTGAAAAAGGAAACAATGACCCTGGTACCTAAACGGCTAAACCTAGAAGTGGGAAAAAGATAAAAGTAAACCATCACTATGACAAATTTTTTTATTTAAAAATATGGAACTTTGTCTTTACATTCTTGCGAGTTGACAAATGAATACAATCCTAAATTATTCATTAGTAAGACTCCTCAAGCTCAAAGCTCAAAAGATGCCCAAGCCTCTAAAATATGTTGTAAATGATTGTTCAATATATTCTATAACAAGTGAATAGTTAACCAGCATGGCTTTGATAGATACCATTACCAATATTATAGATAATTTCAGTTTCAATAACAAACATCAAGAGATTAAAGAAGAAAACAAAATATGATGACTTTTCCCAAATGCCAGAAAAAGAAAAACAATAAAAACATTAGCATTCTGACAACTGCCAAAGCAAGTAACATGCTCCTAAACATAGGTATGGGCACTTTGAGCTACTGAAGGAAATTTGGTTATGAAGTTTTTCAAGTGCCCCAATCATCCTAATTTAGTACATATATTTGTTTCTCTTGAAACAAACAACTGAGAATGAGGAACCCCATTTCAGCACCATCATCTAGTCAGAAGAAAAGAACAATGTGCCACGCTAACACAGAAGAATAGAAAGAGAATACAGACACACACACCAACACCAACATATATATATATATATATATATATATATATATAGAGAGAGAGAGAGAGAGAGAGAGAAAGAACAAATTATAGGATGACAAAACAAAAATTTATACTAAATTACTAATCATCTGAACAAAAACATTTCTAAAAGAATTCAGTTTAGTATGCATGTATAAGTGAGGTTGTAACCACACAAGTAAACAATTGAAACATGAATAATCATATAAAATGAAAAAGAATATGGAAACTGAAATTTCAGGCATGCACAACGGAAAACTAAGTCACATACCATATACATAATTAATCAATTCCTTAAATTGCTATGGATTTAAAATATTACCTCTTGACTGCGATTTACAACACCTACATATCCGAGTCGAAGGGGAATTACTTTTCCCAGTAAAAAATTGCGGGCGTCGGTACCTCTGTCCATAATATCCAACTAAAAAGTAATAAAAAATAACAAAATTTGTCAAAATCTAAGATAGAATATTAGAGAGGAATTAAAGAAATGAGAGTAGGACACCACGTTTACTGCACCTTTGTGATCACACCAATTGTTCGATAGCCTGCAATAAAATACTAAATATAAGCTACGAGCAATACATACTACTATAGTTAATACTTCAGCTTGTTCAACTAAAATCAATAAAGTGAAAATTTTGCAACAAACCAACCATCTGGATCAGCATTTCCAGCTATTTGAAGAGCATCTGAGTTCGCGAGGTCCGAATTTGCTGGTGTAACAGCTAGTATTAAACAGCTCGGAAGCTTAATATACGACATGATCATCGTTCTAATTCGTGCTTCAATGTCAGAAGGTTGGTCACCAACAGGAACCTTTGTTATACCAGGCAAATCCACCAGGGTGATATCAAGAACATTAGGTGAAAAGATCTTCAAGCGGATCTGTTTGTCTGAAAGACCTTTGTTTCCTCCTGCTTCCCTGTCTGTCTCAGCCTAAAATTTTAACAGGTAAATAGGAAGAAAAAAAATTATTAAAAATATCAAAAGGCAAAAGGACAAAAAGGTTAAATAATGACAATTGTTGACATCTAAAAGATAACTCCTGAACTAGGTTCAAAGTAATCAATAATCATGTGAAGCAGCTTCAGTTCATGACATCAGCTAGTTGTGAACATTTTCTGGTTTTTCTACTTACTAAATACCATCATATTTTGTTTTTACTTATCATCCATATGTGTATCCTAATTATTAATCTAGTTGCATGGAGTGCATTGAATGTCCATATGTTAAAAACAGTGTTAACGCGGTACGTTTCGGTACGGGATATGAATACGGATACGCAGTACGCTACATAGTTAAAACACGATCGCTAGGGTATATATAAGTTCTTAGAATTTTCTTAGAATCTAAATGTAATAAACCTAAGCTTTATAGAAGATTTTTAGTTGAATCAACAAGTTGATTGTTTTATAAATATTTTAGTACAAATGTATTGTTTGAGCATCCAATACTAAGTTATAATATTGATACAAATTGAGATGTGGTGAAAGATGATCTCATTAGAGTTTTTCAGGAATTCTTTGCAACAAGTATTATTGAAAAAAATATTAATTATACCTTCATTACCTTAGTGCCTAAGAAGGATTAATATGTTAAGGTGACCCATTAGTCTTGTGACTAGTGTGTATAAAATTCTTACTAAAGTTATCTCTAAGAGATTGAGTAATATTGTTGGGGGTACAATTTTGAATTCTCGTAGTGCTTTTGTGGGTGGTAGATAGATTATTGATACAGCTCTAGTAGCTAATGAAGTTGGGGATGATGTACATAAGTGAGGGAGAAAATATCTCGTGCTTAAAATAGATTTTGAAAAAGCTTATGATGAGGTTTCGTAAGAAAGGTGTTTTGTTTCTACTCATTTTTCTATAATTGTGAATGGAGAGCTCAAGTCTTAGTTTGTCTTCTCGAGAATCGAGGCAGGGAGACCCTTTATCACCTCTCTTGTTTACTTTAATTGTTGATGTTTTGAGCAAGATCTTAACCGAGGAGAGGAGTGTGGTATTCTCGCAGGGGTATTCTCGCAAGTTATGCAGTTGGACATGAGGTGAGGGTTTCTCACCTCCCATTTGCTGATGATACTCTTTTTTTTAGAGGGAATCCAAGTTTTAAAAAATGTGTTAACTATTCTTCAAGTTTTTGAGACTATTTCTGATACGAGGGTTAATTTCTCTAAATGTAGTGTAGCTGGGATCAACATAAATATGGGGAGATTTTAGTGTATTCGTCTCTGGTTGGTTATAGAATTATTTTAAAAGAATTTCCGCTTACTTACCTTGGGGTCCCGCTTGGTGAGAATCTTAGGTCAGTCTCATTTTGTGATCCGGTAATTGAAAGAGTGACGTAACATTTAGATAGATGGAATGTGCGTATTTTTCCTAAGGGGTAGGATCACTTTAATTCAGATTTGCTTGTCTAGTATACCCCTATATTTTCTTTCTCTTTTTAGGATCCCAGTTAGTGTAGCTAAGCTAACACACTAAAAAAAGTTAATGAGAATTTCTTTGGTCGGGAGCTGGTGATGAGAGGAGAATCATTTGGTTGGGTGGAAAACAGTGCGTCTTTCTACGCAGAAGGAGGGGGTTTGAGATTGGGTAATTTAATTCTCAAGAATGTTGCTCTGGTTGATAAATGGTTGTAGAGATTTCATTTGGAACCACCATTCCCTTTGGCATAAGGTTATTAGGAGCAAATTCGGCATGCATTTGTATGGGTAGGATGTTAGACCCAGAATTTATGTTACTCATGCAAGTCCTTGAAAATTCATCTATCAAGGTTATATTTCAATTATTTGACATTTGAGATATGGAGTTGGGGATGATCATCATGATTATTGGTTGGGAGATAACCATTTTTCTCTTGTTTTTAATCGTGTTTATCATATTTCTTCACTTCATGATACACCCATTTCTAACTTCATAAAGCGTGATGGAAACTCACTTTCTTGAGATTTTCATTTCTTCAGGAATCTCACAGATTTGGAATCTATGCTACATTGTTTGACTCGGTTCATTTATGTACCTCTTCTGATAAGTGTATCTGGACTTTAGATTCAATTGGCTCCTTTTCTTATAAGAGTTACTCTTCTTTTTTAACTCGGTCTATTTTTCCTCATCCATTTTGGCTTTGTACATTTGGAAAGCCAAGATCCCTTCCAAAGTCGAGGCTTTTGAGTGGTATGTGGTTTCACAAAGATTAAATACAAATGAACTTTATCAGGTCGCAAGTTTTACAAATTTCTATCTCCGAGAATTTGGCTCCTTTTCTTATAAGAGTTACTCTTCTTTTTTAACTCGGTCTATTTTTCCTCATCCATTTTGGCTTTGTACATTCGGAAAGCCAAGATCCCTTCCAAAGTCGAGGCTTTTGAGTGGTATGTGGTTTCACAAAGATTAAATACAAATGAACTTTATCAGGTCGCAAGTTTTACAAATTTCTATCTCCGAGAATTTGTTTTATGTGCAGGCAGAGTAATGAGACACATGCTCATTTATTTCTACATTGTCATGTTACTTGGGGATTATGGAGCTCTTTCTTTGGAGTGCTAGGAGAGGAGTGAGTGTGTCAATAGGTGGAAGATATGTTATTAATTTGCTTTAGAGGATTTGGAAGCAAAAGGGATGCCAAAATTTTATGAAAGTGTCTTTCTTTCTATCTTGTGGCAAATTTGGAATATGCGTAATGTTAGGTTGTTTAGAGAAAATCGTTTATCCTTGAAGTTATTAAATGATAATGTTATTTTTTTGCGTCTCTTTGGGCTTATACTATGAAGGCTTTTAGAGGTATCTCTGTTACCAGACTTATGTGCTTTCTTAATTTTGATCTTTTACTTTGTTGAGGGTGGACTTCTTGTTCCTCATTTATTGTATCCTTTCTGCTCTAATAACAAAATTTCTTCTTTTATCAAACAAAATATTGATATTTGTGCAATTATAGTTGAACAACAAAGAAATTTTTCGGTACGTTAAATTTAGAGTATTGGTATGTAAGAATACTCTATTTGGGTACGCAAGTACCAATATGAAGTTCGTCAGGTTTATGAGAGTATTTGACAACTCTGGTTTTAACCTATAAACGAATGGCAACCACCACTTGCAACTATTAACTTCAACATGATATAAAATTCTACAAAATCATTGTCCATTTATGTGCAAATCCAGAGATGCTCTTCCATACTGAAGTGCAAATTGAGAATATTCAAGACGACAAATGAGATTTAAAAATTTTGTTTTTACTATCCAGAAAAAACAAATTAAAGACATATCAGTATCATTTATATATTGAAACAAGAGTAAAAGGTTACAAATAATAAGACGATTTAAGTGACTCCAACTCTTAGAATACTACTTTTGGTTTGATGGAAATCAAGAGATGCATTGCACTATTCATTCTTCATCTTTTTTTTGCACAATTAAATGCTCATATATTCACGTAGAAACCCTCTGAAAACATAGTATTGTCGCTAGGGTTGGAGAAAAAACTATAGAACTTGTTCAAACTTAAATTTTGTACAACTTAGCAAAACGTGAAGAAATAGTGGAACCAACTATTCTGCGCAACGCACCTGCGACGGTGCATGTAAGATAGCAATTAAACACTATTCCACAAATTTATGGCCAATCTGAATTACAAACTATATGTACCAAATTATAAGATCATTCTAGACTTTTAAAAAGTTAATTTGAGATATTTATAAACTCAAATTGATATGATTCATTAACAATTACGAGAAAAAAAGAGAGTTAAATAACTAGTAGTAATTTTTAAATAGTTTACAAAATTCATAATTTTATTAAATCAAATCAATCTAGGTCAATTCGTAAGTTTGAAATGTCTCAAACTGACTTCTAAAAGTCAATAGTGAACTGATATTTCGGAGGGAGAATAATAATACTCCCAATTCCAAACCCATGTTACCTAGAGCGTGGCTCGCTTCTATTCATGAACTGATACATGAATATGGTATGCTACATAGTCATAAAATATGGTACGCTAGGGTAACTTTATATGAGTTCTTATAGTTAGCAATTCTCATAGAATTAGAATGTAATAAAATAAATTTCCATATAAGATTTTTAATTTTATGAACAACTTGATTGTTCTATAAATAAATTTGTACAAATATGATTTTTTAGCATCCAAAGTTAAATCATTAAAATGTGTGCAATTATATGTCAAAATGAAGAAATACTTTCAGTATGCTAAAATTTAGAGTATCGGCTTCATATTTGGCTAAGCAAGTACTAATGCTCGCTAGGTCGATAAAAGCATTTGGTGACTTTGTTTCAACTATGAGGAACCAATAGTAACTTACGTAAAAGAAATAATTATAAAATATATAATTAGACACTATTCCACCATTTTAATAGCTAATTTCAAGTATAAATAAAATAATATTTCAAATTCCAAACAATGAGGAACCAATTCTACTAAGAGGCTGTTCGGCAGTGACTTATAAGTTGGTTGTCACTATTCCTCTGTTCGGCAGGGACTTATTTTTTGTACTTATAAGTTGATTTTTAAGTCAAAAAAATGAGCAATTATTTGAAACTTATTTTAAAATAAGTTAGTTTAACCGAATATAATGTCTATTTTGCCCCCTTTTTTATTAATTCCCTTTTTAATAATAATCTTAGCATTTAATTTTATCTTATAAGTCATTTGTTTTAATTAATTTCTAACTTATATAAATTAATATCAAACACTTTTACTTATAAGTCAACTTATATTTTAACTTTTAAGTCATTTTAAAATAAGTTGTTGCCGAACGGGTACTAAAGTAGACGAGCCTTAGATATAAAAGAAATTTCAAAACTTCACCCAAAAAAAGGCAAAAGTCTTTAACTAGTACCTGAATTTCTTTACGAATGTCATTGAAATTAAAGAACCTCTTCCCCGGCAAGTGCAAGAACTCTCCGTACTCCTCTTCGGTCCCATCGGCTTTCCGCTTAGTCTGCAAGAGCTGGAGCACGAGCGGGCGGCGAGTACAGATGTCGGAGCCCCTAGGCAAGAAGTCACGGCCGACGAGAGATTCAAGCACACTGGACTTGCCGCTGCTCTGGCTGCCGACAACGGCAACCTGGGGGAGCTCGATAGCTGATGAGCTTCCGAGCTGAGCAAATATGTCTTGCAGCTTGTTAACGATTGGGATCACCGTGTGACCTAAAGGAGAGGCAGTTGAAGATGAGGATTGGGATGGCGAAGAGGATGGTACTTGTTCCTCGTCCATTGATTGATATTGAGATCGAGATTTCAGATTAGGGAGAAATTGTGTGCAATTGGAGTAGAACAGAGTTGTGGGGAAAGTGAAACCCTATAACTATGTGAGTTTTTGAGGTGGATGAGAGAGAGAAAACAGATATGGAGCGGATTACCTACTGCCCAACAAAAAGAAAGATGGAGATACGGGTTTTTTATTTTCTGTTTTTGATTGGAAAGGTGCGGTATTTATATTAGATTTAACTTTCAAATTATTATTAATTAAGTACGAGTAGTAATAAAATATTATCTTGTTTTTCAAGCTACAAATCTTAATGGGAAAATAAGAGCTCAATAAAAATAATAATTTTTCAGTTTAAAATATGTAAGAGTAAAATAAATTTTTAATGATAATTTGACATAATTTTTAAAGTTTATTTAAATTAACTAAAATTTTGAAATAATAAAATTTATTAATTAATAATATGTTTTAGATAATTTATTCTCTCCATTGGCCTAGACTTGCACAACAGTCATCGCTTAGTTTAGAAATAGAATCCTGTTCTTCATGATTCTCGTCTGTCATTGTGTCTCCACTTATATTTTGACACATAATCTCTTACTTAATACCAATTAACTCTAAAATTAAATAAAAGGACATGTGTCAAAATGTAAGTGGGGGGCACAAGGGGGACAGGAGAATCGGGGACAGAGGATCTGCTCTCCTTGGTCTAACCTAGCCTAAACCTATCAAAACCTAGGTCGTTGAAATGAAATTTGGTTAGACCTGCAGGCCAGGCCAGACAGTTCGACTTTTTTTTTATGTTAAATATTAAAAATGAAAGCTGTAAGATATAAGCTAATAATTTTTTGTAAAAAAAAAATCTTAATGAAGAATAAGAGTATTTACAATAAAAAAAACTTATTTTTAATACTTAACCTTTATTGATGTATTAATTAAAACTAATGTATTATAATTTATAAATTACAATAATAAATAAATAAAAAATTATAATTCATTAAATAATTGATAAACAAGTATAAGGTTGTAACTTTAAACTTTATAAATTACAATTATAATTATAAGGCCTTGACCATCAATTTGTTAGGCTAAGTCAAAACCATGACCTATTCAAAACGTTCAGATTGGGCCAGATCCAGAATAGATCAAATCGCAGACCTTGGGCCTTTTATTCATGTCTGCCACCGGGGGTGGAAAGTCTGTAATATTCATATTAATAAGGGTTTTTTATATTACTATACAATAATTAGAAAGTAATTATAAGAGTAGTGTATTCACAAAATAATTATAAAAAGAGTGCAACACAATAACTAAACATATTAAACCACGTGCCTCTCATTAGCCCATTCTTTTAATCTCCCTCACCGCCTCCTTTCTCCTCTCCTTCATCCTCCTCCTCCACCGCGGAGCTCCAGAAGTACTTGGGTTACACCGCGCCGCCGCTACCTACTACTCTTTTTGTGACGCCCCCAAAATTAGGTATACATCACCCATCTTGGGTCGCCACTTACATGGTATGTAATTTAAATACAACTTATTAACATAAGCGCAGGTATAATACGACATAAATCGTGAGTTTAAATACAAATATCGCTCTACTAGATATTATACAAACTCAAACAAAAAGTCCTCATTACAATTATTATCACACTATTTCATGTAATAGTGAGGACTACTAATGCTATCTTCGGGACCATCACTCGTTTCCCACTCGGCTCGTCAATTTATATTCTCATTTCAAGAAGAGAATATTGTGAAAGAAAGGGTGAGCTCAACTAGCCCAAGAAGAAATATTATGACTAAGATAATGCGTAATAAATTATCAATAATCTTCAACAATGTTAAAGCGATAAAATACAATAGAAAACCGGTTTAAGCTCAGCAATGAATATCTTAATCCATTAAAAGAGTCAAGTAGAAAATAAAAGTCTACTATCTTTTAGGTTTTAAAAGATTTTTTCATCATTGTTATATTTGAGACTCACTTTAATAAATATTCCACATCATCGAATCACCCCTCGCACTACGGCCAAGGATATTCTTTAGTATCGCGACCACAATTATTCATGCACTATGGGCCAAGAATATTTTGTGTATTCATTAATGGTCATGATCATGCCAACAATCGGCCCATCAATGCACTACTACTAATCGAGGATTTTTACCACATCATTTGTAACATTACGGCCATGATTACACCGAATAGTCTCTCGTCATAATCATACCAAGTCCATCTATGCACTATGTGCCACAGATGACTTTTAAAAAAATATAAACATGAGGATGATGACAATGATATAAGAATTCAATAAAACAAGTTCAAGAATTATTTTATCCAGAATTATTAACGCCCAAATTATCAACATGATCATCGCTTTTTAGAGTAAAATTCAAGAATGATCGAAGAATATGAAAAGATATTGGATGAAACGCAAATATCAAGGATATTCCACTAATTTCATGGAGTATAGAAGTCAAAGTTTTAACCAATTGGGTATAATAAAGAATGGAATAACAAAAGAAATCACCATGCATGCGATGTCATCGCATGCATGAAAGTTATTCCAATGTAATAATAAATAACGGGCAAGGGTCAGTGAAATTCACACCGGCATGTGATGTTCCAACAGAATGATAAAGATGGAACCAGATCCGGTACAAAAACACACGATAGGATATTCCAATGAGAATGATAAAAAGACGGAACCAGTCCCGTGTAAAACACATGAGATAGGATGTTCCAATGTAATAATAGAAGAATGTCACCAAGTATAGGGTAAACCACTTATACAAAAGTTATTCCAATGAGAATAATAAGCAATGGAATAACAGCAGTTCTCTTCATGAATAAGAAAGAATAACACCCTTACATTTGGTAGGAGATTGAATATCGCAAAGATTAGTAGTAACAAAATACTCTTCTTTCTCTCTTATTCTCTCTATACTTTCTCTCTCTATAGCTTGAATGAATTCGTGAAAAATAATGAAGCCTCAGCCTCTATTTATAGAAGATTTCTAGCTTAAGACCGCCAAAGGTGAAAAGGCAAGTGGCTCGACGAATCGGTTTGGACTTTGTAATGTGAAACGACAAGTGGTTCGATGTCAGAATGTGAAACGACAAGTGGTTCGACGTCTGGTAAAGGTAATTATTATTATTAACGAAGGTAAATACTATCGACGAAGGTAAATACTATTCACAAGGATAATTACTATCGACGAAGGTAATTACTATCGATTTAAGGTAAATACTATTCATAAGGGTAATTACTATCGATTGAAGAGACTCTTAGATGATGACATATGAGCCCCCATAAAATAATCAAACTTACCACAAATTATTTTTTTTTTCATCAACACATATTTAATCTTTCAACAATTATTAATCATTTATAACTTGTCGTCTCAATTATTGATTTAATACTATAACATATTATATGAGATGACATTTGTGACAATAATTGAATCAATAATATAAGAGATATGATGCAAGAATTATCGTAGTAATAATTGAGCATAATGAAAGTGACTTCTCACGTAAAGATCAATAATCAATACCGTCTTGCTACTACGCAACCACGCCAGACATCGCACTTTTACCACCGGTAGTTCAACGCTTTTAAGCGGTAACACCTCCGCCGTTATTTTTATAAAATAGTTTTGTCGTTTTCTCAATCCGACAATAATTTCATTGTGGGGTCCACCAATGATTGAGCCATTGTATTTAATATTCCCTAACAAAAGAATATTCCCTGACCAAACGAATATTTTATAACAACTGCATACTTTTGCAAAATTTATAAATATTACCCACAACTATAACATTATATCAAATTTATTCCATAATATTCAAAAATAATATTTATAGAAAAATTCATCTTTATTTATAAAAGTTGGGGTCTTACAACCTCCCTTCTTATGAAATTTCAGCCCTCGAAATTAGGGTACGATACTGGTATGTCGAAGAGGTAAGGATACCTTGATTTCATTTCGATTCTAACTCCCAAGTCATTTCCTCAACATCGTGGTTCCTCCACAAAACTTTGACTTGAGGTATAACCTGGAGCGTAGAATATGTTCCTTCTTATCCAAAATTTGAACAGAACCTCTTCATACGTCAAATCTTCCGCTATTTCGTCCCGGTTCTAACTCAATAATATGGTTCGGGTCTTTCACATATTTACGTAACATAGATATGTGAAAAAGGTTATGAACACGAGACATATTTGGCGGCAGAAAGCGAGTCTATAGGCGCACGCTCCTACTCGATCGAGGATTAAAATGGACCGATGAATCGAGGATTAAGTTTTCTCTCTTTCCAAATCTTGTAACTCCTTTCCATGGAGCAACTCTTAACAACACATGATCTCCTATATCAATTCCACGTCCTTTCGATGAAGATCAAGATAACTCTTTTTGTCGATTTTGTGAGGTTTTATACGTCGTTTCGGATCGTTTCAATCTTTTCCGTAGTCATACGTATCAACTCTAGTCCCAACAACGTTGCTTCACCCACCTCATCCCAAAGATATGGAGAATGACACTTTCTTCCATACAATGATGAATGGAGCCATGCCAATACTTGCTTGATAATCTGTTGTTGTAGGAAAACTCCACCAATGGTAAGAACTTGTCCCAACTCCTGAAATCAAGGACACAGAGTCTTAATAGATCTTCAAGAGTTTGAATAGTCCTCTCCGACCGTCCGTCAAATTCGAGGATGATATGCCGAAGCTAAATCGTAAGTCTGTGCCATAGCTTTTTGCAAACTAATCCAAAATCGTGAAGTGAATCTTGGGTCTCGATCGTAAACTATGGATATTAGAAAGATACCATGCGATCTTACAATCTCGTTTATGTACATACTGAGCAAGACGCGTTCAAGTGTATAAGTTTCTCGTATCGAAGAAATGAGCAGACTTGGTCAATCTATCAACAATGACCCAAATCGCATCAATGCCTTCGAGAAACCTTAGGAAGACCCGAAACGAAATCCATGGTAATGTGCTCCCACTTCCATTCCGGAATTTCAAGTGGTTGCAATGGACCTTTTGGTACTTGATGCTCCGCTTTAACTCGTTGACAAGTTAGACACCTTGAGATAAACAAATATATCTCTCTCTTCTTCATATTGCTTTCACCAAAATGTATTGACGAATATCATGATACATTTTGGTACTCCTGAGATGGATTGCAAATGGTGTGTCAGGCGCCTCCATCACGATATTATACTTTAAATCGTGGTCGTTAGAACACAAAGTCCGGAGTCGACTCAAGTATTCCTTCTTCATCGATTCTTGCTTCCTAAAGATAGCACCTTCTTGCAGACTTTTTTTTCCTCATACGCATCACCTCGGTGTCCAGAAGCTCGAAAAATTTTTAACTTTATCAATTAAAGTCTTGCTCTACTCAGATACTCGCTTATCATCACACGCGTCCCCTCGAGTCTTTAACTCTATCTCCATCCTTTGCAAGTCACACAAATGGGCTCATTTGCGTTGACAATATCGCACTCAGATTTTGCATATGATTTTCTACTCAATCGCGTCACTACCACGTTCGCTTTTCCAGGATGGTATTGGATTGTATGATCATAATCTTTCAACAGTTCAAGCCAACGTCGTTGTCGCATGTTGAGTTCCTTTTGAGTGAAGAAATATTTGAGGCTTTTATGATCCGTAAAGATCTCCACTTTCTCCCCATACAAGTAATGCCTCCAAATTTTAAGTGTGAAAGATAACAAATGCCAACTCTAGATCATGAGTAGGATAATTCCTCTCATATTCTTTGAGTTGTCGCGAGGCATAAAGCTATAACTTTTCCATGTTGATAAGAACACATCCCAACCTTTTGTCTGAAACATCATTTGAGATGACAAAATCCTCCGAGCCGGATGGTATTGTCGTAACAGTCTTTGAAATAAGTCTCCTCTTGAGTTCTTGAAAACTCTTCTCACATTCTTCGCTCCAACCGAACTTTCAGTATCTTTCCGAGTCACAATTTGAGTAATGGAGTAGCGATTCGAGAAAATCCTTCCACGAATCTCCGATAATAACCAATTAAACCGAGAAAGCTACGACTTCTATCCATCGATTTAGGTTGTTCCCAGACTTTGAATAGCTTCAATCTTTCTTTGGTCAACAGATATTCCATGACTTGATACCACGCGTTCGAGGAATGCTACTTCTTCTTGCCGTAACTCGCATTTTTTCAACTGGCATAAAGCTTATATTCACAAAGCTTTTAGAGTGTCGACCTCAAGTGTTGTTCTCATGATCTTCATGACTTTTGGAATAAATAAGGATGTCATCAATAAAGACGACCACAAAGTGATCTAAATATTCCTGAATACTCGGTTCATCATATCCATGGCTAAAGCGGGAGCATTAGTCAATCCAAAGGACATGACTAGAATTCATAATGCCCGCATCGAGTTCCGAAAGCCATCTTTGGAATGTCACGGTTCTAATCTTCAATTGGTGATATCCTAACGAAGATCAATCTTTGAAAAGAATTTGGCTCCTCAGAATCGGGTCAAACAGTCATCAATACGTGGCAATGGATACCTATTTTTGATGGTGACATGATTCAACTCCCGATAATCAATACAAAGTCGATACTCCCATCTCTCTTCTTCACGATCAGTAACAGAGCACCCCAAGGAGAAGTACTAGGACGAATAAAGCCAATGTCTAACAATTCCTTGTTTGGTTTTCGTGAAAATCAAAGTAGCAATCAAATTGCAAAATTTAGCGTAAGCGAGATAAAATCAGATTTTAAAATTTTTCACAAACCAATTACCCGGATCATTCTTTATGCATATTATTAATTAAACGAAGAATAAGAAATTATGAAATCACACCTTGTAGAAACGAGCTTCCTCAGTACGAAGTTCACCTCCTACTTCGCCATGATCTCCTTGAATCTCCGGGTTGATTCCTTCCTTCGATCAATGTAAGCCACCCAAGTGTGTGGCCTCTATAGGTGATCCACCAAGGAAGAGGAATTTTTCAAGAAGAAGGAATTGGCTCAAACCCTAGTTTTCCTATCTCGAATAAGAAAAGGGGTCAGATTTCCAAAACTTGAATTACGTATATTAGATATCTAATATAAGACTCCTCTTATAAAAATATCATGTAACCCTATTTTAAAAAATAAGGTATTATTTATTTAATTAAACTCTTTTAATTAAATGGGCTCCCCTAATCCTATTAGGGATAATTAATTAAACTCCTTTAACTAATTTTCTTTCCTAATCCAATTAGGAATAAATGAGAGTACTAATATTAAATTAATTCCTAAACCTTTTAGAAATTAAAATAATAATAATTATAATAATATTAATAAGACTCCTCTTATTAATTTATATTTAATATTTCTAAAATATTAAATAATAAATATTAAGCTATTTAATTTATTCTATCACCATAGATTAAATTAAATATACTTAACATATTATTACAATTATGCCATTAACTTCTTAAATAATTATTCTTCCTTTTATGGTGTGACCCTTTAGGTTCTCCATATTAAAAGGTTGTGAATAAATCAATTAGAACAATTCTAATCTCATTTAAATAAATAAATTAAACAAATAATTTATTTAAATAAATAATATTTATTCTACAATAGGGATAAGCCTCCCTAATGATCAACGACTTTCCGGATAATATAGATTTCAACATTAATCATAAAAGAACCTTTGAGTAAATAGTTACCGCATAATTCAATCCTTCCACCATACTATGTCCCAATTAAATATAAGACATGGAATTATCACAAGTCTTATTTTATTTAATTATATATATTTCGATTCCTAAATGAACAACTCTTAATGAATGCAAATTAGAAACTACTTTCTAATTTCATTCCACCTCGCCAAGGATTCTGGGTTGTCATTTATCGAATCACATAGACATTTCTCCTTTTACTAGAAGTGGTAGATTCTTTATCGATCATTCATTATCTTCATATATAACTTATTACACCCAAGCATACCCTTTGATATACTCTAAGAGTCTTAAGGAATAAGTCAAAGTGTAATTCATTATATATAAGATACTATGATGATCTCAAGAATAAGGATCATTTCATACTACTATCACTACAGAATTCCTATTGACGGGTAAGTAAAACTCCATTAGGTATTCCTTAGCGCGAGTCACGCTCAAATGAACTTATTCTCTAATAAGCACCTACATACTTGCTTTAGTGTCTCCACACAAATGATCATGAGATCAATCATCCTCATCCAACGAAAGCAAACAACGATGTACCAATCTATCCGGATTCACTAATCCCCTATTTAGTAATCCAATGATTGGGAACTATTTTAGTTTTAAGCTTTCTAAGAATTTAGATCTCATTAGAATGATCATCATCATTATTCTAAAAGCGTTGCTTAAAACTATGGGTTTATCACATATTATTAAAAAAAGACACCATGTAGATAATAAATGCCTTTAATAAATAATTCTTTTATTAATAAATAAATAAGATTGATTACACAAGATATGCTTTATCATCATACATGATTGGCTTGTATGCATAATACTTTCAATCTCCCACTGCACTAAAGCCAATCGCCGTGGTATCTCATACCCATCTTCTCTAAGTGACGATCATTTGTTGTTGTGTTAACGCTTTAGTAAATGGATCCGCAATATTGTCTTGAGAGTCCACACACCTGTGGTGACGTCTCCTCTTTCAATGATCTCTCCGATCAAATGAAATCGCCGCAACACGTGTTTCGATTTTCGATGAGACACGGGTTCCTTAGCTTCATGCAATGTACTCCGGTGTTGTCACGCGAATAAAGGCACTGGTCCTTTAATGCTAGGAACCACACCAAGTTCCCAGAATGAACTTCTTCATCCAAATGACTTCTTTGCGACTTCACTTGCAGCCTATGTACTGCCTCATCACATGAATCAACAATCGTTCTTTGCTTGAACTTTTCCAACTCATCGCGCCACCGTTTAAGGTAAACACATACCTCAAACGGATTTATCATCATCTTGGTCTGTTTGAAAACTTGAGTCTGTGAAGCCTTCTAGTTTTAATTCGCACTCCACCGTGAGACAAGAAATACATCCTTAGTTCTTCTTAAGTACTTTAGGATATTTTTCATCGCCTTCCAAAGTTGTTCTTCTCCGGATTCGACCGATATCCGCTTGTTACACTAAGTGCATGGCGACATCTGGTCTAGTACATATCATACCGTATATGATAGATCCTTCTTCAAGCATAAGGAATCTTACTCATACGGCTTTCTCTCCTCAGTGTCTTTGGGGCTTGTTTCTTGAGAGATGTATTCCATGGCTCATCAAGCATGAGACCTCTTTTGGAATCTTCCATGCTAAACCTTTTTAGCATCATGTCAATGTATCGTTCCTTGGGATAAGCCAAGCATCCTATTAGATCTATCTCTATAGATCTTTATCCCCAAAATATAGGATGCTTCTCCCAAGTCCTTCATGGAGAAGTGTTTAGATAACCGATTTTAATTGTTCATAAAGATAGAATATCATTCCCTATCGTAATATATCATCAACATATAATACAAGGAATGAAATAAGGCCCCACTAACCTTCTTGTACACACATGGTTCATCCTCATTTTGATAAAATCAAACTTTTGATTGTCTCATCAAAACGGATGTTCCACCTACGAGAAGCTTGCTTTAATCCATAAATGGATCGTCAGAAGCTTATGGACTTGATTTGTTCCAACCTTTGAAACAAATCTCTCCGGTTGTGTCATATACACATCCTCCTCAAGTTTCCCATTGAGGAAGGCCGTTTTCACGCCCATCCGCCAGATTTAGTAGTCATGGTAAGTCGTAATCGCAAGCAAAATCCGAATGGACTTGAGCATCACTCTTGGTGAGAAGGTTTCGTCATAGTCAACTCCTTGTCTTTGTTTGAAACCTTTTGCAACCAATCGGGCCTTATAGGTCTCTACTTTGCCTCCGCTCCAGGTCTTTCTTTTAAAGACCCATTTACACCCAATAGGCTTAATGCCTCGTGTGGTGAGACCAAAGTCCATACTTGGTTCTCATACATGGAGTCCATCTCGATTTCATGGCTTCTTGCCACTTCTCCGAGTCTTTACTACTCATATTTATTCTCAGATCATCAATTCATGATGGATCATCATCATCTATGATGTCCATACCTCATCTTTAGTCATCTTCTATGACAAGTCCATGTGGTGTCTGGAATCTTTGGTATTCTTCTCATTTGACTGAATATTTTGTGGTTCTTGAATGTATGAATCTCTACTTGGTTAAGGTACCTTGTTAAGTAGGTATGCAACAAATTCTGAAGGCATATCCCGAGAAATAAAACCGATGAAGGTCCACAAAGCTCATCATAGATCGAACTTACGCATGTCCAACAATGTTCGATTTCCAAGTCTTTCATGATAAGATTTGGTTTCTCCCATTCATTTCAGGGGGGGTCCTGGGGTGGAGTCCATTGTTGAGATTATACCATTTTCTTTGAGACAAGGCGAGAAACTCATCTCACCACAATGTTGACTTAAGTATTCTCCTCCTCGATCGAGTCCATCAAGAGATTATACCATTTAATACAATTGAGAAACTCACCACTTAAGTACTCGATCGAGATCGAAGAATCTTAATACTCTTACCGCTTTGCTTTCAACTTCACTTCGAACTCTTTGAACTTTTCAAATGATTTGATTTGTATTTCATTAAATACACATATCCAAATCTTGAGTGGTCATCGTTGAATGTAATAAAATAAGAATACCCTCCTCGTATGTTCGTTGTCATAGTCCACATACATCCGTGTGTACCAACCCTAACAACTCAGTAACTCTTTCTCCTTTTCCACTAAAAGGAGATTTAGTCATTTTACTCATGAGACAAGATTCACAGTTGGATATGATTCATAATCGATAGCTCTAGGAGCCCATCTTTACGCAACTTGGATAATCTTGTTTCATTAATATGACCAAGTCTACTGAGTGCCACATGAAGGTATAATTAACATCATCTCTTTTCCTTTTATTAGTTTGTTCAATTTGAAATATATTTTCATGCAAGTCAAGTATATAAAGTCCATTTGCAAATTACCAACACCATATAAAACATTATCATTATAAATGGAACAACTATTGTTCTTTATTATAATATTAAAACCATCCATATCCAATACGAGAGATAGAAATAATGTTTCTAATGATATTTGGAACAAAATAACAATTATTTAAATTAATGAACTTGCTCAGTGGCGGTTAAACAATAAGTCCCTACTGCCTAATGCAAAGAACCTTTGCTCCATTTCCCACTCGTAGGACGACCTCATCCTTGTTCAGCTTTCTACTTCTGACCAGTCCCTACATATTATTACATATGTGAGAACCACATCCCAGATCCAATACCCAAGTAGAAGATTGACTTTCTTTAGAAAAATTAATTTCAATCATAAACAAACCTCGATTAGGATTCAAGCTTCTCCAAGCTTCTTCTCGCTTTTGTTCTCATGCGAGATAATCCTTGCAGTTCCTCTTCCAAATGACCCGACTTATTGCAATGGAAGCAAATTCCTTTGCTAGCTGGATCAGGTTTCTTTTGATCCTTCACTTTCGCCTTTCCCTTAGCCTTCTTGGATTTCTTCTTTTCAGAAGATACCTTAGGCCTCTTCCTTTTCTTGGAAGAATCATCCACCAGTAAGACATGGTTCTTCTTGGATGGGAAGTGACCTTCAGCAGTTTTCAACATGTTAAGTAATTCGTGCAAGTCGACATCCAACTTATTCATGTGAAAATTCACAACAAATTGTGAGAAGGTGTGCCGGGAGTGACTGCAAGACTAAATCTTGACTCAACTCCCAATCCACGATTTAACCCAAGTCTATCCAAGACGCTCAATCAGATTGATCATCTTTAGGACATGAGTCTCAATTCAGAAGGTGCCCTCGGTCATCCGAGATCTAAGAGCTCCTTAGATATTTCATATCTAGCAGCCCCTACTTTGCTCACCATACAACTCTCCAAGGTGCGAAGAATATAAGAGAGGAGTGTAAGAACCCAAAATTTTTTTAAATAAAAGGAATTTCCTTTATTTATTATTTTGAAATAGTAAGGGTTGATTTGATTAATGTGGATAGTTAAGGGTTAAATACGCAAATATTTCAAAATAAGCAAGTGGTTATAAAATATTCATTGTTGTTGGGGAATATTCGTTTGGTCGTGGAATATTATTAAATGCTGTCGGGAAGGGAATATTGAATGCGGCCAGACCATGTGGGCCCCATAACTGAAAAGCGATTGGATGAAGAAAACGACAAATATAAGTGGTTAAAAATAACTGGCGTAGTTATTATCCGTTAAGACCGTTGGAATACCCTATTGGTTAAAATACAAGAATACGCGTGGTCGCATAAAGAAGACATACAGTATCGCAGACATGATTGTTGAATTATTGATCCTTACGTAAGATGGCACTACTCAATAATTTTCACAGTGAGTTCCGCTCAATATTTTATTTTATTGATTCAATAATTGTTTGCGTTGATATTTTATATTATTGTTGTTCAATAATTGTCATCGCATACAAGATTTCCCATTATCGATCAATAATTCATATTATTTGAATAATATTATTAGATAACATTATTGGCAATGTCTAGAAAGTTCGCATCTAAGGAGAGGTTTGGTCACCTAATTGCTTGCGCGCCCAAGAAGGAGAGATCCTTATTCGAAAGCCCCTCTTTCTCGGGAACTAATTTGGTCATTATAATTGTGATTCGTAATATTATTTGTGAATAATTAATTATTGATTCATATGATAAGGAAATATTTATTTTATATGAATATAAATGATGGATTTATTTATGTGGTTATTAATGAAGGAATTAATGCTGAGATGTTTTATTTGTATTTTATCGGATTGGAGGTATTAAAAGATCAAATCGGTGTTATTATAGCTTTATTGTGTGAGTTATAATATTTAATCCGACCGTTGGATTGTGTGTAATTTTTGGATATGTTATACATATATAAGTTGAGTATATGTCCACAAATTTTGAACCGTTAAAATGCACGAATGATTTGTTGTGAATTTTAAGAGGTGTCGGATTCGGAAATTAGGTTTATAATTGATTTTGGTGGAAAATTCTAGAATTGAGTGGGCCCCACTTGTGGTTGGTGAAAAAAATGTGCTGAATTTTATTTCAAATGTGGTGGGTGGCAATAGTAGAGAGTAAAGCCATCGTGTAGTGTGTCAAGTCTGCTTTCTGGCTAACATTTTCCTATAAATAGAGGGCTAAGTTAGAATTGAAAATCACACCGTAAACAAAGTTTTCTCTTTCTCTCTATATTATTGAGCGTATTTTGTGAGTATTTAGATACTTTGAGAGTTGTCAAGACAAAGTTTCATTCAAAGATCACTTCCGACCTTTCCTTCCAAGGCATCGATTCTTTGAGGTAAGGGATGTTATTTTTTCTCAAATGATATTAATTCTTCAATATCATTATCTTTGAAATATTGGTTGGAACTTTTTATCAAATTTGGAACTTTTTCATGTCGGGGTTACTATTCATGAGTTACTATTCACGAGTTACTATTCATGAGTTACTATTCACGAAAGTTCTATTCATTCACGAGTACTATTCATTAAGCGTGAAAATGTTTTTTGTGGAATTTCTATCTTTTGGTGTCGAGTTACTATTCACGATATCTAAGACTATTCACGATACTAAGACTATTCACTGATACCAAGACTATTCATAGAAAAATGAAAATTCTTCTTTTCGTCCAAAATATCTATTTTGGATACTAGCTTTGATCAGATCCATGTTTTGATCATTCTTGAATTTTACACCACTATGATTATTTTTGAGGTATTGTTGGACATGGATAAAACAAAGTACTAATCCTTAATCCTTAATATTTGTCATTTTGTTTCACCGGATTCGTTCTTTAAAAATATTTTCATCATCCTCTATCTTAAATGATGATATTATTGAATATCTTTGGCCCGTAGCAAAAAGATGAATGATTTTCAAGAATATCTTTGGCCTGTAGCAGTAAAGATGAAGGTGTTTAAATGAATACGACCGATCGATGAATATCTTTGCTTCGTAGGCAAAGATGAACAGTGTTTAAATGAACATGACCGATCGATGAATATCTTTGGCCTTTAGTGCAAAGATGAACAGTGTTGTTGAGATGAACATGATCGATTGATGAATATCTTTGGCCCCAGTAGTGCAAAAAGATGAATATTTGATTTGAGATGAATATTGATTGATGTTACAGGATAAAATATTGATGATGGACCGTTAAATTCATAGATTATAGTAGATTTCATTCTCTACGTAACTCTTCTATGAATTATTATTTCGCCGCGAATATTGATCCGAAACTTGTTGTCTATTGTATTCTATCGATTTTTCCTTGTTGGAGACTAACGATAATTTGTTGTATATTATCTTAGTCATAACATTCTTTATCGGGCTAGTTGAGCTCACCCTTTTCCTTGTTGTTCCATTTTTCTTCTCGGGGAGGCGAGAATGAAAAATGAGTAGCTAATGGGGGTATGGAATGAAAGTTCTAGAGAGAGTTGTTTAGTAGTCCTCACCATTTTTGTAAAATAATGTATCAATAATTATGATGGGGATTTATTTGCGTATGGATATTGTCTAGAAGATAATATTTGTATTTAAACTCACATTTTATTGTTGTGATATAAAGTCGTATTTCACACGACATGGGTTCATTGTATGGATGAAGTTGTAGTTTGCTTATGTACCATGTATAAAGGCAGCCTCGAATGGGTTGGATGGAATGGACCTATTTTGGGGACGCAATTCATATGGCAAATCGACAGGTATCAATGAGGTGTCTAGTTGGTGTAGGATATGGTATCTCTTAGGGGCGGAGATCTCGTGAGGGAATAGAACTAGAGGGGAGAGACGAGTAAATCCTTTGCTAGTGTGTCCTACCTAAGCTTATTTGTTAGTTGGTCAAGATATAGGGATATTATGTGATTGATTTCCTTAATTAACCCTTGTTTTATGCGGTGATTTGAGAATGTCAATCGAGAATATTAATAGTGGTGTAAATGAGACCGTGGAGATGCTCGTATTTTAACAACGAGGAGAACGTGCAACAGTCGGCAATGTACCTCCTGTGAATAACACCACCGAAAGCGATGATGAACGAGGATGTTTAAAAGTTTTTGCGATTCATGCAAAATCGCACGAGGAGACTCGTGTTCAAAATATAGGAGGAGATGATAGCAATTCACGGGTGGTCACAAAGCCAAGCGCTTCAAAGAGTTGGGACCACCGAATTTAAGGGAAAGCCAGATCCGATCACGCAATGAAACATGGGTCAAGCAAATTACCAAGATATTCGATGTCTTGGGATTTACGAAGGAACGTAAAGTTCCATTCGCTACTTTTATGTTCCGTATGGCGAAGCGAGACATTGGTGGGGAATCGTGAAGCGTGCACTCCATTCAACCGCACTCAAAGATGTCATGGGAGACGTTTGAAGCTATTTAATGACAAATACTTCCCGAAAGTATTCGGGCTATATGAAGGAAGTGGAGTTTATTAGATAGAAAGCAGAATAACATGACGGTGTCCCAAAGACGAGGCTTAAGTTCGCGGAGTTATCCGTGTTTGCACCTCATTTGGTGGAGAATGAGGAACGATGACGCGGATGTTTCTTAGAGGTTTGAAACCCGACATACGCCAAGATCTCATTTCTCATAAATTTTCTCTATTCGGAGATGTTAAAAAGGCTCCGCTTGTTAGAGCGAGATAACGAAAATAACGCTCAACCGAGGGACCATAACCAGGATCATACCAAAGATAGTAGTCATCGTAATAACGATAACCGGTGGAGAAAGAAGAATACGGACAAAGGTGGTAACCACTCTGGTGGTAATCGTGGCCATGAAAATAGAAGAAGTTTAGCCTGGGAGGAGATTTTAAAAGAGGAGATTCAACAACGACTATGTGAAGACGCCGCCCTTGATGGCAACTCGGTTCCAAGGGAGGAGAAAGACCATCGGTCGATGTTACAAATGCGGAAAGAGGGACATATCACCCAAACCGCCCACAACAGCTTTAAGGTATGCTATAATTGTGGAAAAGAAGGACATATCGCCGAGATCAGACGATATCGAAAACCGACCAAATCAAATGGAATGGTAACTCAAAAGGATGTCCCGTAAAAGTCAAAGTCAACGGCTTCGAAGAAGCGTTTGTCGTGACCGGTCAAAATACGAGGAACCCGAACGGTTAAGACGGGTTAGTTAATTATAAATTCTTGCGAAGTTTATACCTTACTAGATACCTGTTCTACCCATTCTTTTATCTCTCTTTGCTTCTTGCGCCAACGTTTGAACTCGACTACGGAGAAATTAAACTTTGACCTATTTATGGAGACTCCATTAGGAGAAACTTTCATTACATCCGTTGTTTAAAAAATCTTGTTTGATTCAAGTTGGCACCATTACATTACCGTTAACCTTATCTCTTTAAAGATATTTGCTTTTGATGGGATTGAAGGTTAACTACTCATCATGCCAAAATTGATTGCTTTTGTAAGGTTGTTAGTTTTCATATTCTTAAGCAACTCGTTATTCGAACTCAAGCAAATCAAACCATTGTAGTCAAACATTTTCATATCAAGCCATGAAGTCATTCGCTTATTACGGATGTCAAGTTTTCTTAGTCCATGTTATGGATTTGAATAAAGACACGCCGATTTGAATAATATTCTTGTTGTTATTGATTTTTCCCGACGTATTTTCTGAAGAATTTATTCGCTTACTCCCAAAGATCGATATTAAATTTTGTATCGACTTTGAACCCCAGACAAAACTCATTTCTAAAATCTCATATCGAATGGCTCCTATTGAACTTCGTGAGTTAAAATTCAACTATAGAATTTGGTACCGAGCCTTTATCTTGTGACTTCTTTTTGTGGAATTCACTAAGCCGCACTCTCTGTAAGGGACGCCATATTCGATGCGATAGTAAATCGATAGGTGTCATTGTAACGTGTTATCCAAGATTGGGATATGAGTCACAGTTGAGAACAACCTAAGTCAATAATCAAAATACGTAGCTTTCTAGGCTTAGTTGGTTATTATCGGAGATTCGTTGAAGGATATTCTCGAATCGCTATTCCATTAACGTAGCTTAACTCGTAGAGATACAAATTCGAATGGAGCAAGGAATGTGGGAAGAGCTTCGAAGAACTCAAGAGGAGACTCATTTCAAAGATATGTTACGACCATGCCATCCTCGAAAAGTTTAACGTGGTAGCCGACGCGTGTTGAGTAGAAGATCGATACAAGTACGAAAGTACGATGTTGTCAAAGACTAATTTCAGATAATATACAAATAATAGAGATGGAGATGAAAACTCTAGGTACCCACGTGATGATATACTGAGTACGTGATGATATACGAGTATAATCGATTTTAATCGATAAAGTTAAAGCGTTCAAGCTACACAATCGGAGTGATGAATTTGAAGAAGGAGGTGCAAGAAGTCGTTATTTCAAAAAGCGAGAATCGGTGAGGTGAGGAAAGCTCAAACCTTCGATTTATTAATCCAGTTGAAATTCTCGATCGAATAGGAACCGTGGCCTATAGACTCGCTTTTATCGCCAAGTATGACGCGTGTTCATATGGCGTTTTTTCACGTATCGATGTTACGTAAATATGTGGACGACCAACCACGTCATTGAGTTAGAACCGGACGAGATAGCCAAGACTTAACGCACGAGGAGATACTGCACAAGATTTTGTAGAGGAAAAACATGTCCAATGATCGAGGTTATACCATAAGTTAAAGTTTTGTGGAGAAACCATGCTTTATTGAGGAAATGACCGGGAGTTGGAAACGAAAATGAAAGCGAGGTATCTTTACCTTTTAAAACACCTGTGTACGTACGCCAATTTCGAGGACGAAATTTCATAAGGAGGGAGGTTGTAAGACCCCAAATTTTTTAAATAAAAGGAATTTCCTTTATTTATTATTTTGAAATAGTAAGGGTTGATTTGATTAATGTGGATAGTTAAGGGTTAAATACATAAATATTTAAAAAATAAGCAAGTGGTTATAAAATATTCATTTTCATTTGGGAATATTCGTTTGGTCGTGGAATATTCGCATCTTTGTCAGAATATTAATTTACTATGCGTAGCGACCCATGTGTGGGCCCCATAACGGAAAGCGATTGGATGAAGAAAACGACAAAATATAAGTTGGTTAAAATAACTACGTAGTTGTTACCGTTAAGACTGTTGAATAATACCCGGTGGTTAAAATACTGAATACGGCGTGGTTGCACAAGAAGACACCAGTATTGCAAGACAAAGATTGTTGAATTATTGATCCTTACGTAAGATGGCACTACTCAATAATTTTCACAAGAGTTACCGCTCAATATTTTATTTTATTGATTCAATAATTCTTTGCGTTGATATTTTATATTATTGTTGTTCAATAATTGTCATCGCATAAAGATTTCCCATTATCGATCAATAATTCATATTATTTGAATAATATTATTAGATAACATTATTGGCAATGTCTAGAAAGTTCGTCTAAGGAGAGGTTTGGTCACCTAATTGCGCCAAGAAGGAGAGATCCTTATTGGAAAGCCCCTCTTTCTGGGAACTACTGGTTGTATTATAAATGTGATTCTCGTAATATTATTTGTGAATAATTAATTATTGATTCATATGATAAGGAAATATTTATTTTATATGAATATAAAGGATGGATTTATTTATGTGGTTATTAATGAAGGAATTAATGCTGAGATGTTTTATTTGTATTTTGTCTGATTGGAGGTATTAAAAGATCAATCGGTGTTATTATAGCTTTATTGTGTGAGTTATAATATTTAATCCGACCGTTGGATTGTGGTAATTTTTGGATATGTTATACATATATAAGTTGAGTATATGTCCACAAATTTTGAACCGTTAAAAATGCACGAATGATTTGTTGTGAATTTTAAGAGGTGTCGGATTCGGAAATTAGGTTTATAATTGATTTTGGTGGAAAATTCTAGAATTGAGTGGGCCCCACTTGTGGTTGGTGAAAAAAATGTGCTGAATTTTATTTCAAATGTGGTGGGTGGCAATAGTAGCGGTGTAAAGCCATCGTGTAAAGCAGTCAAGTCCGCTTTCTACGGCTAACATTTTCCTATAAATAGAGGGCTAAGTTAGAATTGAAAATCACACCGTAAACAAAGTTTTTCTCTTCTCTCTATATTATCGAGTGTATTTTGTGAGTATTTAGATACTTTGAGAGTTGCATTCAAGATAAAGTTTCATTCAAAGATCACTTCCGACCTTTCCTTCCCAAGTAATCGATTCTTCGAGGTAAGTGGATGTTATTTTTTTCTCAAATGATATTAATTCTTCAATATCATTATCTTTCAAATATTGGTTGGAACTTTTTATCAAATTTGGAACTTTTTCATGTCGGGGTTACTTATTCATGAGTTACTATTCACGAAGTTACTATTCATGAGTTATTATTCACGAAGTTACTATTCACGAGTACTATTCATGAAGCGTGAAAATGTTTTTTGTGGAATTTCTATCTTTTGGTGTGAGTTACTATTCACGATACTAAGACTATTCACGATATCAAGACTATTCACGTAATACTCAAGACTATTCAATCGAAAAATGAAAATTCTTCTTTTCGTCAAAATATCTATTTTGGATACTAGCTTTGATCAGATCCATGTTTTGATCATTCTTGAATTTTACACCACTATGATTATTTTTGAGGTATTGTTGGACATGGATAAAACAAAGTACTGAATCCTTAATCCTTAATCCTTGTCATTTTGTTTCACCGGATTCGTTTCTTTAAAAATATTTTCATCATCCTCGGCCTTAAATGATGATATTATTGAATATCTTTGGCCCTTGTAGTGCAAAGATGAATGATTTTCAAGAATATCTTTCGGCCCCAGTGCAAAAGTGTTTAAATGAACACGACCGATCGATGAATATCTTTGGCCCAGTAGTGCAAAGATGAACAGTGTTTAAATGAACACGACCGATCGATGAATATCTTTGGCCTTTAGTGCAAAGATGAAATGAGCAGTGTTGAGAGATGAACATGATCGATTGATGAATATCTTTGCCAGTAGTGCAAAGATGAATATTTGATTTGAGATGAATATTGATTGATGTTACTGTGGATAAAATATTGATGATGGATCGTTAAATTCATAGATTATAGTAGATTTCATTTCTACGTAACTCTTCTATGAATTATTATTTCATCATAATATTGATCCGAAACTTGTTGCCTATTGTATTCTATCGATTTTTCCTCGTTGGAGACTAACGATAATTTGTTGTATATTATCTTAGTCATAACATTCTTTTCGGGCTAGTTGAGCTCACCTTTTCCTTGTTGTTCCATTTTTCTTCTCGGGAGGCTAGAAGGTGGCGAAGTACTAGTTGGGGTATGGAATGAAAGTTCTAGAGAGAGTTGTTTAGTAGTCCTCACCATTTTGTAAAATAATGTATCAATAATTATGATGATGGGATTTATTTTTGCGTGTGGATATTGTCAGATGGCAATATCGTATTTAAACTGTATTTATATATTGTCAGATTTCTTTTTACATTTGTGATAATAAAGTTGTAGTTTGCTTTGCATCATGTATTTGGCGACTCGAATGAATGGGTTGGATGGAATGGACCTATTTTGGGGTCAACTTGCTCACCATACAACTGAAGAGCATAGTAGGAGCATCCATGTTTTCACGCCGACGTCACCAAGCTCGTTATTTCATGGATGCGAAAGCATGATGCATCGAGCCACGATGCATCATCTTGCCATCGCTTAAAAGTAGCAATCTCTTCCTCAAGGTCGCCTCTACAACTTTTTGCAGTGTAGGCGTAATTTAGGAAATAAGAAATCTTTTAAAAGCGGTGAGAACAATTCTCAGATTCCTCAACCAAATTGCAGTAGTAGTCTATTCTGGTCGGTTTGTTAAGATCAAGTATGCTACGCAGTTGAAATTAGTGAATGTGACATTTTCAAAATTTCGCATGTAAAAAGACAATATTTTAGAAACATTCATTTATTAATTACCAAAATAAATTAGGTCTTATTTTATATTGGTATCTCCCACTATTTTCTTCAAACTATATTACCCTCATTTATATAGTTCTAAGAAAATCTAATTAAAGTTTTTGCTAGTGAGAATAAGGATCCCATTTCAAATATATATAGCCTTGTGGTGACACAACAAACTATATATAAATAAATAGGTAGACAACTCCTTGTCAATTACATCAACATGTAACTCCTTATGTTTTGCCTCTTAGATTATTTTGATCAAGTGGTGACACATCCGAATCAAAATTATCTAAGTTAAGTCCAACCTAAAGACTTCCATATATTCAAAAAGAGAAAATATCGCCTTTGTGGTGACACAACAAAACAATATTGTTCAATTTTCTTTATAAGCATCAAATGTGATAATTAACATCTTAAATACTTAATACTTGCCTTGTGGTGACACAACAAACTCATATTAAATATTTAATACTCTATTAATTTTATCACGCTAGAAGGCTGACGCTCGATATTCTAAATATCTTTGAACACTTAAGACTTAATATAAAAACTTTGAGGATTTTGTTATTATTTGTTCATATCTGTTTAATAGCATGCAAAAAATATATATATATAAATACGCGTTATATTATTAAACATGCGAAGCATGTTTGCATAATATATAATATATATAATACTAAGCATGCACATATAGAATACTATATTCTACCCTTGATTGATTATGGACTTTTATATTCTAGTTTGGTTCACTAGAGCCACCAAGTGAACCAAAAGGTCAAACCCTAGGGTGCAAAGAATAAACATTTAAATATAACTATTACATTTAAACCGGGCTCCATTACAAACGGTCTTTCAAAGTCAGCCTTGATCTTTGATCTTGGTTCTTCAAAAAATTCTAACTAATCCTATTACATTAAACTATTTAATTTAAATAGAAACCTCGATCGCCATCGAGGGGAAAGACATAGAGAGAGATAGAATTTACATCAAGAAGAAAACCGTAAAAGCATTTAGGACGCAGTAATCACCCATTTAATAAAACCCATTCATTCAAACATCCAACTAAAATAAATCCAATCATATTGGTCAATCATTCATAATCAATCCCATTTATTATCATACATATCATCATATATGTATCAATAAATTAAATCATTCCATATATATATGAGTATCATTTAATGGGCAATTTTATGTTGCATGAAATCCAATTTCAAGATTAAAATAAACTCTTTTATTTTAATTATAAAATTATTAAAATTAATATATATATATATAACAATTATATATATATATATATAAAAATTGTCCTACTTGTATTAATACAAAGAAAACCGGACATTGCTATAATACAGCCACGGGCCCCCTTTTAATTCACGCCAAAAAATAGCTGCATGTGATAAGGTTATATATATATCTTATATATATATAATAAAAATCCTATTACATAACAAAAGGAGGACCTGCTTTGCTAAATATTCGGTCAAAATTTTATGGACAAATAACTGCCACGTGGACTCTTGGACCAGCAGGTTACTTGGGGCGGTCAAAGAAAAAAAAAATCTAGGAACCTTTTAGGCATTATTTTGGTTATATATAACATTTATATATATATATTTAATAAAATTCCTACTTTATTTATAAAAAAAACGGCAGGAGTCTGTACCATGCATTGCTTTGTTAACAATATAATATAATATATTACTAACTTTTCTTATACACGCTGAAACAGTTTTTCCAAAAAGAAACTTGATTTTCATGTAATCATATTACATCACTGCCATACGGTTTTTTTATTTTTTTTTCTTTATATGTTCTAAAAAAAAAAAATTACCAATTTTTTTTTTTTTCATAAAATAATAATTTTATACAACAAATTATTCAATAAATTATTCAAAATACATACCCATACATATTTAGAATCTAAATAATTAATAATTCGCATAAAGTTTGGCTACGATACCAATCGTTTGGTTTTATGAAAATCAAAGAAGAATCAAATCAAAAAAAATTTAAGCGGAGTTTAGATAAAATCGATTTTAAAATTTTTCACAAACCAATTACCCTTGATCATTCTTTACGACATATTATTAATTAAACGAAGAATAAGAAATTATGAAATCACACCCTCAGTAAAACGAAAGCCTTCCTCGTGTGACGAAGTTCACCTCCTACTTTCGCGATCTCCTCGAATCTCCGGGTTGATGATCCTTCCTTCGATCAATGTAAGTTCACCCAAGTGTATTTACCTCTATAGTGATCCACCAAAGAAGAAGAATTTTTCAAAAGAAGGGTAATGGCTCAAACCCTAGCTTTTTCCTATCGAATAAGAAAAAGGGTGTCACTCTTCCAACTCTAGGAATTACGATATTGTTAGATATCTAATATAAGACTCCTCTTATAAAAATATCACGTAACCCTATTTTAAAAAATAAGGTATTATTTATTTAATTAAACTCTTTTAATTAAATGGGCTCCCTAATCCTATTAGGATAATTAATTAAACTCCTTTAACTAATTTTTCTTCCTAATCCAATTAGGAATAAATGAGAGTACTTAATATTAAATTAATTCCTAAACCTTTTAGAAATTAAAATAATAATAATTATAATAATATTAATAAGACTCCTCTTATTAATTTATATTTAATATTTCTAAATATTAAATAATAATATTAAGCTATTTAATTTATTCTATCACCATAGATTAAATTAAATATACTTAACATATTATTACAATTATGCCATTAACTTCTTAAATAATTATTCTTCCTTTTATGGTGTGACCTTTTTAGGTTCTCCATATTAAACCTGGGTTGTGAATAAATCAATTGTAACAATTCTAATCTCATTTAAATAAATAAATTAAACAAATAATTTATTTAAATAAATAATATTTATTCTACAATAGGATAAGCCTCCCTAATGATCAACGACTTTCCGGATAATATAGATTTCAACATTAATCATAAAAGAACCTTTGAGTAAATAGTTAGTTATGATAATTCAATCCTTCCACCATACTACGTCCCAATTAAATATAAGACATGGAATTATGTCAAGTCTTATTTTATTTAATTATATGTATTTCGATTCCTAAATGAATAACTCTTAATGAATGCAAATTAGAAACTACTTTCTAATTTCATTCCACCTCGCCAAGGATTCCTGGGTTGTCATTTATCGAATCACATAGACATTTCTCCTTTTACTAGAAGTGGTAGATTCTTTATCGATCATTCATTATCTTCATATATAACTTATTACACCCAAGCATACCCTTTGATATACTCTAAGAGTCTTAAGGAATAAGTCAAAGTGTAATTCATTATATATAAGATACTATGATGATCTCAAGAATAAGGATCATTCAGATTACTATCACTACAGAATTCCTATTGACAGTAAGTAAAACTCCATTAGGTATTCCTTAGCGAGTCAATGCTCAAATTGAACTTATTCTCTAATAAGCACCTACATACTTGCTTTTAAGTGTCTCCACACAAATGATCATGAGACCAATCATCCTCATCCAACGAGCAAACAACGATGTACCTAATCTATCCGGATTCACTAATCCCCTATTTAGTAATCCAATGATTGGGAACTATTTTAGTTTTAAGCTTTCTAAGAATTTAGATCTCATTAGAATGATCATCATCATTATTCTAAAAGCGTTGCTTAAAAACTACGGGTTTATCACATATTATTAAAACAAAGACCATGTAGATAATAAATGCCTTTAATAAATAATTCTTTTATTAATAAATAAATAAGATTGATTACACAAGATATGCTTTATCATCATACATGATGGTTTCAGATGCATAATACTTTCATTCCTCGTAGTTGGGTCTTTAACTCCTCAAGTTCAATAGAGCCATTCGACATGGGCTTTGAAATAGGTTTTCAGATAGGGTTCAAGGTCGATACAAAATTTAATTTCACGCCTCGGGGTAGGCCAGAAGTTCTTCGGGAATACGTCAGAAATTTATTAACAATAGGAATATCGCTTAAAACCGATATATTTTTATTTAAATCGTGATATGAAAGCTAAGAAAGCTTGACATCCGCTTTTCAATAAACGAATAATTTTATGGCTCGAGATGACCGTGATTGATTTTAATGGTTTGGTCGTTTGAATTCAAGATAATAGGTTGATTAGGAATATGAAAGATAACAACCTACGAAAATAATCAATTTTTCAGATGATAAGTAGTTAACCAATCAATCCCTGTAGAATCACGCCAAATGCAAGTATTTTTAATGAAATAAGATCGACAGTAATGTGAGGGTACCGATTTGAACCAAACAAGACTTATAAATAGTGGATGTAATGAAGGTTTCTCCCAACGGAGTTTCCACAGATAAGTCAAAGTCTAATTTCTCCTGAGTCAAATTTAATCGATGAGCGCAAGTAGGAGAAATAAAAGAATGGGTAGAACCCAGATCAAATAAAGTATGACTTCATTAGAGTTTATGATAAGTTTTATCCGTGATGACCTCATTCGGGTTCCTCGCTTCTCTGGGAGGTCACAACAAACGCCTCCCTCAGACCACCGGCTTTTGACTTTTTCGGGACTACTTTGGTGCCTCCATCCTAGTTGAATTTGTCTTTCAGAACGACAAAATCGAGATAAGTGACCTTCTCTTCCACAATTATAACACGCTTTGACTGGCATGGCGCATTTGATCGATGTGTCCTCTCCTCCGCATTTGAAGCATATGATAGGTGGTCTTTCTCCTTTCTTAACAACAAAAGTGCTTTGGCCGACGCCTTCCATCATCATTGTTGAATCTCCGCTTTCTTGAAATGTCCATTCTTATTGTTTTGGCCTCGATTACCAATCAAGTGGTTACCATATCGGCCCGTTGATTCCTCCACGCTTGTTGTCACCGCTTCGATGACTACTCACCGGTATTATAATTTTGCTTACCGCCTCTTTTAGTCAGGTTGACTCGTTATCAAGGCTCCACTAATCGAGCCCTATTTACAACATCCGAATACAAACACGCTTTACGAGAAATAAGATGTCGACGTATCTCCGACTTCAAACCTCTTAAAAACATTCGCGCCATTCTTTCTTCATTATCCACCAAGTGGGACGCAAATCGTGATAACTCCGCAAATTTTGCCTCAGACGCGATACTGGCCATATTGTTTTGTTCCAACTTGATAAACTCCACCTCCTTCATGTGGCTAATACTTTCAGAAAGTATTTGTCGTTGAACATGCCTCCTCGAACTTCTCCCAAGATATCTTCAAGACAAAGAAGTTGAGTACATTTTACCGATTCCCACCAAGAATCATTTATTATCCACAAGAACATAAAGGCGCAAGAAGGAACCTTTTGCTCATCTGAGCATCCCAAGACATCAAATATCTTGGTAACTGTTTTATCCATGCTTCCGTAAGTGGTTTTGCTCTCCTTAAATTCCGGTGGTCCCAGCTCCTTGAATTGTTTAGCGGTGACCACCGAGAGTTTTCCGTGTTTCCACCCACGTTTTGGACAGAGTCTTCTCGCTCATTGCAGATAAATTGCATAAAGCCTCCGAACATTTGATCATTCATCATTTGGTCAAGATTCTTTGTTTGCATGAGGAGGATCGTCCTCGATGCACATTATCCTCGATTATTGATATGTGGTGAATCAACGATCGCTCAAGGCTTCCATTGCTATTCTCAACATTCTCAGATGTCATTTTCAGATACTGCCACAAAACAAAAGGTTAATTGACATGTAACAAATTATCCCTATCTTCTGACCAACCAATAAATAACACATAACTTAGGTAGGTCATACTAGCGAAGGTATTCCCCGCCCTCCCTCCTAGTACTATTCTCACATCTTAGCCAGGATCATATCCTAAGCTCGATACCAACCGTGACGCCCCCAAAATTAGGTATACATCACCCATCTTGGGTCGCCACTTACATGGTACATGTAATTTAAATACAACTTATTAACATAACTGCCGTGTACAATACGATATAAATCGTGAGTTTAAATACAAATATCGCTCTACTAGATATTATACAAACTCAAACAAAAAGTCCTCATTACAATTATTATCACACTATTTCACGTAATAGTGAGGACTACTAATGCTATCTTGAGGACCATCACTGCTTTCCCCGACTCGTCCCAAATTTATATTCTCATTTCCCGAGAGAACAGGTGAAAGAAAAGGGTGAGCTCAACTAGCCCAAGAAGAAATATTATGACTAAGATAATGCGTAATAAATTATCAATAATCTTCAACAATGTTAAACCGATAAAATACAATAGAAAACCGGTTTAATCTGCAATGAATACGCAATCCATTAAAAGAGTCAAGTAGAAAATAAAGTCTACTATCTTTTAGGTTTTAAAAGGTTTTTCATCATCGTTATACCGAGACTCACTTTTAATAAATATTCCACATCATCGAATCACCCCGCACTACGGCCAAGGATATTCTTTAAGTATCACCACCACAATTATTCATGCACTACGCCAAGAATATTTGTGTATTCATTAATGGTCATGATCATGCCAACAATCATCCATCAATGCACTACTACCATCGAGGATTTTTACCACATCATTTGTAACATTACTACCGTGATTACACCGAATAGTCTCTCGGTCATAATCATACCAAGTCCATCTATGCACTACATGTGCCATGATGACTTTAAAAAATATAAACACGAGGATGATGACAATGATATAAGAATTCAATAAAACAAGTTCAAGAATTATTTTATCCAGAATTATTAACGCCCAAATTATCAACACGACATCTTGTTTTGTAGAGTAAAATTCAAGAATGATCGAAGAAGAATATGAAAAGATATCGGATGAAACGCAAATATCAAGGATATTCCACTAATTTCATGGAGTATAGAAGTCAAAGTTTTAACCAACCGGGTATAATAAAGAATGGAATAACAAAAGAAATCACCACGCATGCGATGTAATCGCATGCATAAAAGTTATTCCAATGTAATAATAAATAACGGAACTCGTCGTGAAATTCACACCCAAGCAGGATGTTCCAATGTAATGATAAAGATGGAACCAGATCCCTGTAAAACACACGTATAGGATATTCCAATGTAATGATAAAGATTTTAATCAGTCCGTGTAAAACACATGATAGGATGTTCTAATGTAATAATAGAAGAATGTCACCAAGTATAGGTAAACCACTTATACAAAAGTTATTCCAATGTAATAATAAGCAATGGAATAACAACAGATTTCTTCATGAATAAGAAAGAATAACACCCCTTACATTTGGTAGGAGATTGAATATCGCAAAGAAACAGAAGAAGAAAAATACTCTTCTTCTTTCTCTTATTCTCTATACTTTTCTCTATAGCTTGAATGAATTCGTGAAAAATAATGAAGCCCTCAGCCTCTATTTATAGAAGATTTCTAGCTTAGCACCGCCGTGTGAAAAGGCAAGTGGCTGACGATCGGTTCGACCTTTGTAATGTGAATGTGACGCCCCAAAATAGTATACATCACCCATTCTCGTTGTCAATACATGGTACGTAAACAACTACAACTTTATTATTACAACAAGAAATCTGTGAGTTTGAATACAAATATTCTTCTTGCATAATATCTATACTCAAATAAATCCTCATCACATTTATCGATACATTATTTTACAAAAATGGTGAGGACTACTAAACAATCCTTTCTAAAACCTTCATTCCATACCCCGACTGCACTCGCTTATATTCTCGCCTCCCGAGAAAAATGGAACAAAAAGGAAAAGGGTGAGCTCAACTAGCTCAAGAAGAATATTATGACTAAGATAATATACAACAAATTATCGTTAGTCTTCAACAGGAAAAATCTAATGTAATACAATAGACAACAAATTTTAAATCAATATTCGCAATGAAATAATAATTCATTAGAAGAGTTAAGTAGAGAATGCAAACTACTATCTTCTATGTATGAATTTAAAAGTTCATCGCTCATCTTTTATCCCTCGTAACATCAATCAATATACATCCGAATCAAATATTCATCTTTGCACCACACAGCCAAAGATATTCATCACCGGGTCATGTTCATTTAAACACTGCTCATCTTTGCACTACGTGCCAAAGATATTCTTCAGAAATCATTCATCTTTGCACTACATGTGCCAAAGATATTCTTAAGAAATCATTCATCTTTGCACTATGTGCCAAAGATATTCCATAATATCATCATTTAAGACCGAGGATGATGAAAATTTTTTTTTAAAGAAACGAATCCAAAGGAAACAAAATGACAAGGATTAAGGATTAAGGATTCAGATTTTGGTTTTATCCACGCCCAAAAATACCTCAAAAATAATAATCATAGTGGTGTAAAATTCAAGAATGATCAAAACATGGATACAATCAAAGCTAGTATCCGTAATAGATATTTTGGACAAAAAGAAGAAATTTTATTTTTCTATTTAGTGTCGATACGTGAATAGTGTCAGAGATACGTGAATAAGGTCAGATACGTGAATAGTAATCTCGACACCAAAAGATAGAAAATTCCAAAAAACATCTTCACGCTTCGTTAATAGTACTCGTGAATAAGAACTCGTGAATAAGAACTCGCTTAATAAGAATCGTGAATAAGAACTCATGAATAAGAACTCGTGAATAGTAACCCCATATGAAAAAGTTCCAAATTTGATAAAAACTTCAGATCAATATTTCAAAGATAATGATATCAAGAAATAATATCATTTAAAAAAAAATAATATCCCTTACCTCGAAAGAGAAAGAAGATTTGACCGAATAAACTGAATGAACTTGCACCGTGATATCAATACTCAAAGTATACTCAAAATACTCACAAGAATACGCCAAAATATCGAGAGAGAAATAGAGAGAAAACTTCAGCTTCTCGGTGTGATTTTCAATTCTAACCCAAGACCCTATTTATAGAAAACGCTAGTAACACCAAAAGTTAGTAAAATTTAATATAATATTAATATAATTATACAAATTTTCCTTAGCCCACCTTTTGGTCAAAACACCAGCCACACATGTTAATGATGTCCAAAAAAATACAAAAAACGTTTTTCTTAACAAAAATAATTTAAACTCCCAAAATCAATTATTTTGAGCTTCTAACTTCAATAATTCATAATAAATAGCCCTTTCATCAGAAAATTCGAATCTCGCGAGTTTTTATAGGAAATTCAATTTCTACAACTTTGCAGAAGAAAGTTTTTCCAAATTCCAAATAGAAATTGACCAAATCCACAAACGGGTGATTTTACAAGCTATAATCAAATTTCAATAATAAATGGGGTCCACCAACACACAAAACATGTTTTAAACATTTAATGCCACAAAATACTCTTCCTCCTCATATACTCATATATCCCACATTCATTGTAAAATATCACCGCTAATATATTATTAAAATAATA
This sequence comes from Panax quinquefolius, assembly GCA_020205615.1. Lineage (NCBI taxonomy): Eukaryota > Viridiplantae > Streptophyta > Magnoliopsida > Apiales > Araliaceae > Panax > Panax quinquefolius. The sequence continues at coordinate 104,964,079 of CM035165.1, forward strand.
TATTTAAATGAATTATTTTATCGTAAAAAGATAAAATATTAATTTTCAACAATTGTCATTTTAAAATTTTTTCCATCTATATCCACATAAAATCAATATTTTCCTCATCATATAAATCAATAATTAATTATTCACAAATAATATTACGTAATCACAATATCGACAAACGTGCAGCTCCTCAGAAAGAGGGGCTTTCCAATAAGAATTTCTTCATCAAGCGCCGCAATTAGATGACCAAACCTCTCCTTAGATGTAACTTTCTAGACATTGCCAATAATGTTATCTAATAATATTATTCAGATAATATGAATTATTGCTTCGATAATGAAAAAATATCGTAATGACAATTATCAAACAACAAAGAATATAAAATATCAACGCAAAGAATTATTAACTCAATAAAATATCGAATAAAGAATTATCAGAACCATTATCGAGTAAAGCCTTCTTCACGTAAGAATCAATAATTGGTGCAATACCGTGTGTGCATCGCTCAACAACGCCAGACATCGTGTGTTTTAACCACCGGTATTCCAACAAGATAATCTGAATAACTACGCCGTTATTTAAAAACAACTTATATTTGCTGCTTTTTCATCCAATCACTTTCCGTTATGGGGCCCACACATGGTCGCACCGTCGCATTTATATTATTCTCCCGATCGCATTTAATATTCCACCACCAAACTAATATTCCCCGACAATAATGAATATTTTATAACCACTGCTTATTTTCAAATATTTCATGATTTAACCCTTAACTATCCACATTAATCAAATCAACCTTACTATTTCAAAATAATAAATAAAGGAAATTCCTTTTATTTAAAAAATTTTCGGTCTTACAACCCTCCTCCTTATGAAATTTCGCCTCTAAATCGACGACGCATTCTGTGTGTTTCAAAAGGTGAGGATACTCGCTTTCATTTCCGCTTCCAATCCCTGTGTCATTTTCTATATAAGATGATTCCTCCACAAAACTTTAACTTGTGGGTATGACCTTTCATACAGTAGGGACATGCTCCTTCCTATCCAAGATCTTCGACAGTACCTCCTCACACGCTAAGTCTCTTGGCTATCTCGTCCGGTTCTAACTCAATAACGTGGTTCGGGTCTTTCACATATTTATTTAAGTACGATATGTGAAACACATTATGAACACGAGACATACTTTGAGGTAACGCAAGTCTATAAGCTACATTTCCTACTTCTGGCCAAGAATTTGAAATGGACCAATAAATCGTGGATCGAGCTTTCTCTCTTCCCAAATCTTGTAACTCCCTTCCATGGAGCAACTCGCAACAATACACGATCCCTCACATTAAATTCCACGCCCTTTCGATGAAGATCCGCGATAACTCTTTTTGTCGATCTTGTGCCGCTTTGTATACGTTGTTAATCATTTGGATCTTTTCAGTAGTCATACGTATTTAACTCGGGTCCCAACAATGTTGCTTCACCCACCTCATCCCAACATATCGAGAACTACATTTTCGCCCATATAATGCTTCAATGGAGCCACACCTATACTTGCTTCGATAATCTGTTGTTGTAGGAGAATTCCACCAATGGTAAATACTTATCCCAACTACCCTTGAAGTCAGGACACGTAGTCTTAATAAATCTTCAAGAGTTTGAATAGTCCTCTCGATTCGTCTCGTCTGCTTGGGGGATGGTATGCCAACTAAATCGCAAACTGCGCTCCATAGTTTTTTTTGCAAGCTAACCCAAAATCTTGAAGTGAATCTTGGGTCACGATCCAAACTATGGATACAGTGCATGCCATGCAACCTCACAATCTCATTCACGTATATACTAGCAAGACGCTCAAGGAATAAGTCTCCCAGACGGCAAGAAATGAGCAGCATTTGGTTAATCTATCAACAATAACCCAAATAAGATTGATGCCTTGAGAAACCGAGAGGAAGACCCGTGAACTAAATCCATAGTAATGTGTTCCCACTTCCATTCCTAATCTCAAGTGGTTGCAACGGACCCTTAGGTACAAGATGCTCCGCCTTTTACACGCCGGGCAAGTTAAACACATCGAGATAAACTTTGCAATCTCTCTTCATATTGTTCCACCAAAATGTATGTCAAGATCACGATACATTTTAGTACTTCCGTGATGGATTGCAAATGGCGATTGTGTGCCTCCATCATAATCTTCAGACTTCAAATCGTAGTCGTTAGAACACAAAGTCTCAGAGTGGACTCAAGTATTCCTTCTTCATCAATTCTCGCCTCCTAATAGCTCCTTCTTCAGACTTACTTTCTTCTTCATACGATCGCCCGGCCCATGGCTCGAGCAACCTTAACTTTTTCTATTAAAGTTGGCTCTACGCAGATACTTGACATCATCGCACTCGCTCCTCGTGATATGATCTTTACTCAACGCGCCACCACCACGCTCGCTTTTACCGTGATGGTATCAATAGTGTGGTCGTAGTCTTCAATAGTTCGAGCCAACGTCGCCGCCAGATGTTGAGTTCTTTTTGAGTGAAGAAATATTTAAGGCTTTTATGGTCTCAATATATCTCCACTTTCTCCCCATATAGATAAGGCTCCATATTTTTAGCTGAAAACGATCACGCTAACTCTAGATCATGAGTAGGATAATTCCTCTCATACTCTTTTAAGTTGTCGCGAGGCATAAAGGCTATGACTTTCCCACGCTGCATGAGAACACATCCTAACCCTTTGCCTCAAGCATCATCAGAGATAACAAATCCATCCGAACCAGATGGTATTGTTAACAAAGTCAAATAAGTCTCCTCTAAGCTCTTGGAAACTTTTCTCGATTCTTCGCTTCCAAACGAATTTTGTATCCTTCCGAAGTTAGCTGAGTTAATGGAGTAGCGATTCGAGAAAACCCTTCCACTTAATCTCCGATAATAACCAAATTTAAGCCCAAAAACTACGATTTCACACCGACTTTGGCTGTTCTAACTTCAGATTGCTTCAATCTTCACGATCAACAGATACTCCATGTTTCGACACCACGCGCCCAAGGAATGCTACTTCCTCGCCGTAACTCACATTTCTTCAATTTGGCATATAGTTGGTTTTCACGGCTTCTTCGAGTACCAAATTTCCAAATGGTGCTCATGATCTTCACGCTTTTGAATATACGAGGATGTCATCAATAAAGACAACAACGAATCGATCCAAATATTCCTGAATACTTGGCTCATCATATCCATGAAAAGCCGCAGGAGCATTAGTTAGTCCGAAAGACATGACTAAGAATTCATAATGCCCATACCGAAGTTTCAAGGCGCCTTTGAATATCCTCGCTTTTAATCTTCACCGATGATATCCGTAATCTAAGATCGATTTTTGAAAAGAATTGTGCTTCTCAGAATCGGGTCAAACAAGTCATCAATACGAGGTAGAGGATACCTATTCTCGATGGTGACATGGTTCAATTCCCGATAGTCAATACAAAGTCGCATACTCCCGCTTTTCTTCTTTACAAATAAAACAGAGCACCCCAAGGAGATGTACTAGACGAATGAAACCGATGTCCAACAATTCCTCGTAGTTGGACCTTTAACTCCTCAAGTTCAATAGAGCCATTCGATATGGGTTTTAGAAATGGGCTTGTACTGTGTTCAAGATCAATAAAGAATTCAACTTCACGCTCGGGGTAGACCGGAAGTTCTTTGAAATACGCCAGAAAGTCAATAACAACAGAATATTATTCAAATTTGACGGTCTTTATTCAAATCCATAACATGGGCTAAGAAAGCTTCGACATCCGCTTTTTAATAAACTAATAGCTTTATGATTAGATATGATGTTGATCGATTTTAATGGTTTAGTTGTTTGAATTGCATAAGTCAAGTTGGTTAGAATATGAAAACTAACAACCTTATTTAAAACAATCAATTTTGGTATGATGAGTAGTTAACCAATCAATCCCTAAAATCACATCAAAAGCAAGTATCTTTAAAGAGATAAGGTCAATGTGTAAGGTAATGGTGCCAACTTGAATCAAACAAGATTTATAAACAAGTGGATGTGATGAAAGTTTCTCCTAACTGAGTTTCCACAGATAGTCAAAGTCTAATTTCTCCTGAGTCAAGTTTAAACGCTGAGCACACGCAGAGAGATAAATGAATGGGTAAGACCCAGATCAAGTAAGGTATAAACTTCGCAAGAATTTATAAATATTTTACCCGTGATCACCTCGCTTGGGTTCCTCGATTATGACCAAATACAACAAACGCTTCTTCCTAATCGCTGACTTTGACTTTTTTCGGGATGTTTTTCGAGTCACCGCCTCCTCACGAACTAGGTTTCGCCATCGCATAATCTCGAGCGATATGTCCTTCCTTTCCACAACTATAGCATACCTTGAATGTCAGGCGCTTTGACCGATATGTCCCTCTTTTCCGTGATTCAGTAAAGATACGACCGGTGGTCGTTTCTCCTCCCTTAGAACCGGGCGCTTGTCACGCCAAGACCGCTGCCTTCACATGGTCGTTGTTAAATCTCCTCTTTTAAAATCTCCTCCCGACTCGCTTCTTCTATTTTACGACCATGATTACCACCAGAGTGGTAACCATTTTTGTCCGTCTCGCTTTTCTCCGGTTATCATTATTCGCTGATCGCTATCTCGATACGATCCTCGTCAGGGTCCTCACCGACCGCATTTCGTTATCTCGCCTAATAATTGAGCCTCGCTTACAACATCCTAATAGAGAGAAAGTTTATGAGAAATGAGATATCGACGTACGCCGTGTTTCAAACCTCTAAGAAACATCCGCATACACGCTCCTCATTCTCCACCAAATGAGGTGCAAACTCGATAACTCGCAAACTTTGCCTCGCATCGAGACACCGCCATGTTGTTTTGTTCCAATCTGATGAACTCCACTTCCTTCATACGATTTAACACTTTCGTGAAAGTATTTGTCATTAAATAATTTTCAAATGTCTCCCACGATACGCCGAAAAGTACCGGATGGGTACGCTTCACGCACTTCTACCAAGAGTCCGCTTCGCCATTTTAACATAAAGGTGGCGAATGGAACCTTCGTTTCTCCGCATCCCAAGACATCGAATATCTTTGTAATTTGTTTGACCCATGTTTCCGCATGATCGGATCCGCTTTCCTTCAATTCGTGGTCCCAAACTTCGAATCGCTTGGTCGTGATAACCCGTGAATTGCTATCATTTCTCCTCAGATTTTGAACACGAAGTCTCCTCGTCTCGATTTTTGCATGAATCGCAAAAACTTCTAAACATCCCCTCGCTCATCATCTCGCTTCAATGGTGTTGTTTCATGGAGGTACATTGCCACTGCAGACGCTCTCCTCGCTGCTGTAAAGACAGCATCTCCACGGCCTCATTTACTCCATCGTTAATATTCTCACGACATTCTCAAAACATCGCCATAAAACAAGGGTTAATTAAGGAAATCAATATATCACATAATATCCCTATATATCGACTAACTAACAAATAAGCTAGGTAGACACACTAAATAAGGATTTACTCGCTCTCCCTCCTAGTTCTATTCCCCGATCTCCGCCAGAGATCATATCCCTAAGCTCGATACTAACCGCGACGCCCAAAAATAGTATACATCACCTATTCTCGAGTTGTCAAAATACATGGTGCATGTAAACAACTACAACTTTATTATTACAACAAGAAACTGTGAGTTTGAATACAAATATTATCTTCTGTATAATATCTATACTCAAATAAATCCTCATCACATTTATCGATACATTATTTTACAAAATGGTGAGGACTACTAAACAATCCTTTTCTAAAACCTTCATTCCATACCCCGACTGCACTCGCTTATATTCTCGCCTCCCGAGAAAAATGGAACAAAAAGGAAAAGGGTGAGCTCAACTAGCTCAAAGAAGAATATTATGACTAAGATAATATACAACAAATTATCGTTAGTCTTCAACAGGAAAAATCTAATGTAATACAATAGACAACAAATTTTAAATCAATATTCGCAATGAAATAATAATTCATTGTAAGAGTTAAGTAGAGAATGCAAACTACTATCTTCTATGTATGAATTTAAAAGTTCATCGCTCATCTTTTATCCTCGAACATCAATCAATATACATCCGAATCAAATATTCATCTTTGCACTATGTGCCAAAGATATTCATCACCGGGTCATGTTCATTTAAACACTGCTCATCTTTGCACTACGTGCCAAAGATATTATTCAGAAATCATTCATCTTCGCACTATGTGCCAAAGATATTCTTAAGAAATCATTCATCTTTGCACTACAAAAGCCAAAGATATTCCATAATATCATCATTTAAGACCGAGGATGATGAAAAATATTTTTTTTTTTTTTTTAAAGAAACGAATCCAAAGGAAACAAAATGACAAGGATTAAGGATTAAGGATTCAGATTTGGTTTTATCCACGCCCAAAAATACCTCAAAAATAATCATAGTGGTGTAAAATTCAAGAATGATCAAAACATGGATACAATCGTAGCTAGTATCCGTAATAGATATTTTGGACAAAAAGAAGAAATTTTATTTTTCTATGAATATAGCCGATACGTGAATAGTGTCAGATACGTGAATAAGGCCCGATACGTGAATAAGTAACTCCGACACACCAAAAGATAAATTCCACAAAAACATCTTCACGCTTCGTGAATAAGACTCGTGAATAAGAACTCATGAATAAGAATCTCTCGTAATAAGAACTGAATGAATAATAGTAATAACTCGTGAATAATAAGAACCCGACATGAAAAAGTTCCAAATTTGATAAAAACTTCAGATCAACATTTCAAAGATAATGATATTGAAGAAATAATATCATTAAAAAAATAATAATATCCCTTACCTCAAAGAAGAAAGATTTCGACCGAATAACCGAATGAACTTGCACAGATATCAATACTCAAAGTATACTCAAAATACTCACAAGAATACGCCAAAATCGAGAGAGAGATAGAGAAAACTTCAGCTTTCGTGTGATTTTCAATTCTAACCCAAGACCCTATTTATAGAAAACGCTAGAACACCAAAGCGTAAAATTTAATATAATATTAATATAATTATACAAATTTTCCTTAGCCCACCTTTTGGTCAAAACACCAGCCACACATGTTAATGATGTCCAAAAAAATACAAAAACGTTTTTCTTAACAAAAATAATTTAAACTCCAAAAATCAATTATTTTGAGCTTCTAACTTCAATAATTCATAATAAATAGCCCTTTCATCAGAAAATTTGAATCTCATGAGTTTTTATAGGAAATTCAATTTTCTACAACTTTGCAGAAGAAAGTTTTTCCAAATTCCAAATAGAAATTGACCGAAATCCACAAACGGGTGATTTTACAAAAGCTATAATCAAATTTCACCAATAAATGGGGTCCACCAACACACAAAACATGTGTTAAACATTTAATGCCACAAAAATACTCTTCCTCCTCATATACTCATATATCCCACATTCATTGTAAAATATCACCGCTAATATATTATTAAAATAATATATTTAAATGAATTATTTTATCGTAAAAAGATAAAATATTAATTTTCAACAATTGTCATTTTAAAAATTTTTTCCATCTATATCCACATAAAATCAATATTTTTCTCATCATATAAATCAATAATTAATTATTCACAAATAATATTACAGTAATCACAATATCGACAACCAGCAGCTCCTCAGAAAGAGGGGCTTTCCAATAAGAATTTCTTCTTCGGGCGCAAGCAATTAGATTTGTGACCAAACCTCTCCTGTATGTAACTTTCTAGACATTGCCAATAATGTTATCTAATAATATTATTCAGATAATATGAATTATTGCTTCGATAATGAAAAAAATACCGTAATGACAATTATCAAACAACAAAGAATATAAAATATCAACGCAAAGAATTATTAACTCAATAAAATAATCGAATAAAGAATTATCAGAACCATTATCGAGTAAAGGCCTTCTTCACGTAAGAATCAATAATTGGTGCAATACCGTGTGCTATCGCTCAACAACGCCAGACAGTGTGTTTTAACCACGGGTATTCCAACAAAGATTAATCAGAATAACTACGCCTGCTATTTAAAAACAACTTATATTTGTCGCTTTTTTTCATCCAATCACTTTCCGCATGGGGCCACACATGGTCAAGCTACTGTCGCATTTAATATTCCCGACCGCATTTAATATTCCACGACCAAATTTAATATTCCACCACCAAACTAATATTCCCCGATAATAATGAATATTTTATAACCACTGCTTATTTTGAAATATTTCATGATTTAACCCTTAACTATCCACATTAATCAAATCAACCCTTACTATTTCAAAATAATAAATAAAGGAAATTCCTTTTTATTTAAAAATTTCGGGGTCTTACAATAACAACTGCATACTTTGCAAAAATTTATAAATATTACCCACAACTATAACATTATATCAAATTTATTCCATAATATTCAAAAATAATATTTATAGAAAAATTCATCTTTATTTATAAAATTTGGGTCTTACACTTTCCTTTCCTGAAAAAACACCAAACACAAAAAGCCAAAATCTTCCAAGATGCCACTCTCTAGGAGGACCTCCATACCATCTCTACACTGCAAAGTACTGCCGAGGTTTCGGCCAGCCAAAAAAGGCCTGTTTTTTTGATATTGAAATGGCCGACCAAATGGTAAAGTGTAAATGAAGCCTACTGCCAAGCCACAAGGGCCATTATTTTTTTTTTCAAACTCTTTGTTACACCAATAATAATAATAATAATAAATATTAAAAATAATAAAATAATTAATAATAAACAATAATACAAACAAACACGATTAATTAATTTCATACATTAACTACATATCTCAATTAATTAAAATTTTAATAGTATTATTAATTAATTACCTACATTATTTATTTATTTATTTGATTATCATATAAATATGGAATTTTGAAGTTACCTCGTATTAACTCTACTCTAATATTAAAACTCTATATCATAAATTGTATAGGAATGTTAAAACTAAAAATATATACTGCCTTGAATTGGGGGACGTGGAAACGAATTGCTGTGGGAGCTGGAAGGGGATTACTATACTTGCACGAGCAGTGTGACCCAAAGATAATTCACAGTGGACGTCAGGCGGCAAATATATCGCTTGATGACTCTTTGTGAGGTGTGGTGGGAGATTTTGGATTGGCAAAGCTTTTAGACCCCAACCGGGATTCGCATCATATATAATATTATATATATTATTTGAAGTTACCTCGTATTAACTCTACTCTAATATTAAAACTCCATCATAAATTGTATAGGAATGTTAAAACTAAAAATATATATATGCCTTGCGTCTCAAATATATATTAAATATGATGGATTAAATATTAAATATATTTGTTTAACTCTTATTTATTTACTTACAAGTCTTGTGTTCAAACCTCGTAACCCACAAGTAGCAACATTTTTGTCTATAAAAAAAAAGTTTCACGGGTTAAAAACTAGTAGGACCAAAAACTACCAGATTTTTTATTTGAAAAATGGTAATTCAAAGCCCAAATTTACAAGTGTTCTGGGCCATCTTTGCTAGGTCTAACCATCTCCAATTAGAGTGGCACCCACGAGGTCCAGACTCGGGTTCCAATGAGAAGAAGGAGAAGATTCGTCCCACAAGCATAATTTTGAAAACAAATACATGTAACACTTGGTTTACTGTTTTAATTTTTTTTTTTATGACTATTTGGTTATCCACAAAAACTAAAATGATTACCTTTGTATGAAGGTTTGGCTATCAACTGCACCTTTTTATTGATGTAAGGTAATCGAGATTGTGTTACACAGTATTGAATAATATTTTGCATTTTTTTCTTCTTACATTAAGTAAGAGGAAAATCACACGACTACTCTCTGATTCCATCATGGTTTAACAAGATAAAAAAAACAAATACATGTATCACTTGGTAACTGTTCTGATTTTTTTTATGACTATTTGGTTACCAACTGCACAATATACAGAATGCACGACTACTCTGGTTTTGCATGCAATTAAAATTGTCACAACTGAGAAAAACAACTAGGAACAGTTACATAATTACAAAATTGATTTTCCACGTCAGCAATCCATTAAAACACCCAACTAAATTAAAGAGATACCAAATGCACTAATTTTATAAATAAAATATTGAAAATATATAAATTTTGTCTAGATACACTTTTGTTGTAATATTTTCTAAAAATATACTTGAAAGTGTAAATAACCCTATTAATAATTGTATTAACTAGAATTAGATAAAGTATCAACAATTTTGAATTTTAAAATATTTTAAATTAACCTTTTCTTATAATTTTTGAAGAGAGGGAATATTAAACAATTTTATTTTGTGTATAAACTATAAACTACGGTTTGATGAGGTTTATTAACTTTAACTATGTCCGGCAATCCATGTAAAACTTTCTTTTTTTTGATATTAAATCTAGGTGGCCATGGTACCTCCCTCTTTTGTTATCTTTTTGAGCCTGCGAATAAAGGGAAAAAGAAGTTCATCATCCATTATTCAGCATTGATATCCACAGCAACTTCTGCATAACTCAAATCTCTAGAAATAATATTGCAAACAAACATAACCTTTTGAGATTGCAATATCTAGAAATAGTCCTAGCAAACAAACATAACCCAACACCCAACAGAACATGATTTTCCTCTGCCAGATAACTTTCCTCATTCTTTCCCAAATTCAGTACAAGCAGAAAAAGTATATTTATGTGCCATAAGGAGTAAAAAGTTAATATATTTCTCCTTTACTGAGGTGAATGATTTATATAAAAATACCAAAGTAACAATACACTCCCACACCAGTTTTCTTACCTCTAAACAATAAAAAGAACTAGGATATATTATAATACACTCGTGTTAATATAGGCACAGAAGTATATGTACATTCCCTTTAATTTTTTTTGAGAAATGTTAAATATAAATAATCCACTTATTTGACATCTTAATTCAGGATCACTTGGGATGATGGTCGTCTCCAAGGTGGGTCGTCTCAATTACCTTCAGCAGTCGGTGCTGAATTATCTCCATTAGAAGTGATAACATCAGCAACAGCGTTTATATCATCTGAAGTGTGAGCTTCAGAATCATCCTATGGCAAAAACAGAAGGGGGAAGGCAAGAAAAAAGAAGTTAATAAATATTAATCGCTACTATAAAATAAAAAAGTAATCAGCAATTTTGACTATTTAAAAGTGTGTACCTGATCAGTAGTCTTCAAATTAGGGTCTTGAAGTCCTGCAGTTGGAACCTTTGAGAGGTCTCTTAAAATTCCCTACAAAAGAAAATTCAAGAATTAGATGGTTGATATGAAACTACTATTTTATTCAGATTTTACACACGGCCATAGATTAGGTACGAAAAATTGGTTCTCAAAATCAAAGATGGTGAATACACCTCCAAGCCGCACCTGGAGGGTTGTAAAGTTTTTTTAACAAGTGCAATCTAAAAATGATGCATCCATAAATTCAATTGGATTGTTGGTGAAAGGGAACGAAGATCATCACAAGAGCAAGTTGCATTGCATTTAACGTCTTTTAAGGGAGCCATCGGCGATTGAGACTACTACTACAAGAGTAGCACAAGAGCGAAGGGAGTCCTAAACGCTCGGTCTTCATTGAGTTTTGTTTATACTAGGAACGAGGAGTTGACTTCGAGTAGCTCTCCAGTCAGCCCTTAGGGAGGGCGTACATATGAGGCAGTGAATAAATGACCCAATGGGCCAGGTCCGCATAAGCATAAGTTGTCCTCCTTATATGGACCTAGGCCACCCAAGGAGTTCTGCTTTGAGTTCTTAGCTCTGAGTGAGGATACTCCGGGCAGGGGATCTGAAAGAGTTAGGAGCTAATAGTTCCTTCCGAGTTAGGGATCTCTTTTCCTTCTAAGAAGAGGAAGCCCTACCCCTTGTATCGCTTCTCAAGGAACCTCCCCCGAGGGGGAAGCGTAGCAGGGGGGAAAGTCGTATCCGCCTCGCTCTACCCAAGGTCACTACTCCTGAAAGGAATAGAGTAATTCCTTGCCCTATCCATAGCTCTGAGCTACAGAGTTATCTGCCTGAATTACCAACTTTAGGAGGTAATTGAATAAGGGCAGTCCTTATCTTCTCATATGAGCTCTGAGTTACTGAGTTAGAGCTACACTCTTCCCTTCATTGTATGGCTAAGATATAGGCCTTTAAGGCCCCTTCTTAGTTTCTCTAATGTACAGTTTATTAGCGGAGTCTTAAACCCACAGTATGTGAAGGTTCACTTTTCTGCTCTTCTCGATTTAAAGACATTATACAGATATTATGGGGACCAAAAAAGGTATGTTTTGGAAGGTTGAAGTCTTGTAGCTAAAGCCTTGATTGCTATTGGGTTTCAACATATTGAATCAAATCTACATGTATATTTTTATATATTCTTTATTTCTAATAATGTTGGACAGCAAAGTGTGTGACTTGCAAAGTATAGGCTAACTTTGCATAATAGGTGGTTACTTATTTGTAACCATTTTTGTTATTCATCGCTTTCAGGTTGTTTATAAAGCCAACCTTTGTTAAGGTTTTACACAAAATTGTACAGCACATCAATTGTGGTAGTACCATTATAGGAACTGTACCTCACTAAACAGCCCACAATCTCACACTGTCAAAAAGTGTGTGCTTGACAGTTCGAGACATGCTCATAACTTCAAACAATTATTTGAGCACGAAAACTAGGTATAGCATAGCAGACTCGGTAACTAGTAGCACAAGGTAATAAGGAACATAAACTCAGCTTTGAAACTAATAAAATAAATAATTTAGACTAGGTTCTCATGTGCCCAACTATCTTATCTGTAAACCTCAAATAAAATTTCCAAGAAGGAAATACTAAAAGGATACTATTACAAAACCAATGCCACCACATTAAGCACATGCTATATATACAGGGTTCTTGACAGTAGACACATGAAATACTAGACATGAAGAGAAAATCATTGATTATTTTACAGACCTTGTTCGCCCACTTGAGTCCGCATGCATTGCACAATGTCCTTGGGCCATCAGGTCCCCGACGCATCATTGGAGTGGACTTTGAGCTGATTCCACAGTGTTTACATCTGCGAGGATAAAACACAAAGGAAAGCGAAGTACTAAGTTATAAGATTTCACATAGCAACATTGGCACTAAAATTAAAATGAGGCACACCAATTTGATTCAACTTGAGCAAATAACTGATCGCTTTCGTGGAAGAAAAAGATACAGGATATCAAAGGGAGAAAGCTGATCATCAAATTTGTATTTTTGAAGAAACTAGAATAATGAGCAAACTACCCGACACTCACGAAGTTTCCTGCTCCTCTTGGCCAGAACTTGCATTCCATTCTAAAGAAGCAGAACCCACTTCATGAGATGTTGCCTTAGACGATGTAAATTGACCTTTCTTTCGCTGCATCCTGACAGGATCACACAACGTACATCAGAAGATGTCAGGATCTGAAGCACCTTTTGCAGAACAAAAATACAGAGATAAACGAAAAATGCAAATTCATTTTATGTCCTATGGAATTTATTATAAAAATAATATCCATAAGTAGTTAATCAAAAAAAATTCCAGAATGGGAGAACCTTTTCTATTTCATAAAAGTAATATCAAATAGAAAACTACTACTCTAATAGTAAGACAGTAGAAGAGCGATTCTCAAGATCGGCTTGTTTAAAATCGATGAGCTTGAGTCAAGTCGAGCTTTTAGAGTACTGATTCATCTCATAACTTTTACAGTGCTGATTCTTCCCATAATTTTACAGTACTGATTCTTCTCATAATTTTTACAGTATTGATTCCTCTCATAATTTTGACAGTACTGATTCTCATAATTTTACAGTATTGATTCTTCTCATAATTTTACAGTAGTGATTCTTCTCATAATTTTACAGTACTGATCTTCTTATATTTTTACAGTACTGAATGTTCACATAATACAGATTCTTCTCATAATTTACAGTACTGATTCTTCACATAATTTTACAATACTGATTGTTCACATACTACAGATTCTTCTCATAATTTTACAGTACTGATTCTTCTCATAACATGACAAGAAAAAGTAGAAGGAAACGGAGGGTATAAAAGAAGGATAAGTAGAAGAATACTACTTCTCCATAAGACTGGGTACAATTCAACAATAATTTTTACCTGATTGCCACTTCCTTCCGCACTTCGTAACGAATCTTTTTGTCAAAACATCTTTCTTTCCTCTTCTCCCTAAATCGAATCAAAGAAGCAGCCCGTTGTGGTTGATTTGACCTTGCAGGAAGGTCATTACCACCCTATGAAAATTGAAGTTATGATATTGAATAAAAGTACTAAATAACAAATTTGCATGCCTGCATTGTTTCCGCATACCCTTTGATGCTGGGTAGGTATCCCAACCGTAGGAATCACAGTAGGTACTTCATATCCACCCAAGAGTAGTAACACGGCTTGCACCTATAAAAATCAATCATAAAGATACTTTATATCATCATATGATTTTCTACTAATTATACAACTAAATTCTAGGATAACTAACTTTATTAAACCAAACATAATTATGACGGGAATCCAATGGGCCATTGCATGTTTGGCAGAAACACCCATTTTTACATCACACACTAGTTCAAGGTTACAAACACGCCTATAAACAGAGATCCAAAAGTCCAAAACCGACCCAGGACACCCAATTTACATCCGTAAAACAAAAAAGAAAAAATAACTCACAAGGATTAAAACCGTTTCTACTAAATTACCAGAAACCCCAAAAGCAAAATAAAAAATCAATCATAAAACAAGCTCATCTACAAACAACTGACGTAATCACTAATTTAACAAATATGTGGGAAATTACTATAATATACAACTATACCAGCAAAAAGCTCAACTAGAGTAAGACCATATAGTTGTCAGAATCTTATAATACGCGATAGTCGATACATATCGCAGGGTGAATAAACAATGACATTGTATCTTACCATTCAATTACGATTCGATACAATTCTTACGAAACGATACAATGCAAGATACCTTTTAAAATTAGCAACTGATTTTGAAAAGTTTTTGTGTAGAACCAAAAGATTAAAAACAAAGCTTAAGCCTTCTATCATTTTAAATGAAGAGTTTTTTTTTAGTACAAACATATTCTATATCGCTTGACGAGCCTTTACTCACTTTTTAAAGTTTTTTATATTATTCATAATGTTTTTCTCACGTTGCTTTCTACAAACAGATACATATCTCTGCTTCTTAATTTGAAAACAAAAAAATGAATCTGAATCTTTGTTTTCTCTTATTACTCTATAAAAGATTACTAAAATAATATCTAATAAATCAATTTAGAATATTTTGGATACTAGTAAAATTTATTTTAGTATATGATGATTCTATTATAGTCAAGTTAATATGTTGTCCAATAAATTGTGTGTTTTATATGTTTAAATATATATTTTCATTTTATTTAATTATTTTCGTATACGATACATGAAACACAATATTTTAGATACACCATATGATTCACCATTTGACAACTCATATGATTCACCATTTGACAACTATGAGTAAAATAGATAAGAAAACAGTGAAGTGTTTCATCTATCACCAAAATTCACATATACATGATTGTACTTCAATCGCAAAAAAAACATAAAAAACTTGGGCCAACTGATTACACAATATGTAAAAGAACATACTTTTAATTAAAAATCCTACCTTTTCAGGAGAAACAGCATCAAAAACATAAACTTCACCCTGAAAAGACAGCGTCAACTGATCCGCCCCACCTCCTCCAGCAGCCGGAACAATTTCAGACCCCAGAACAAACATCTGATGGTTATGTCCGTCTTCGCCGCCGTTGGTAGGTGGTCCCACGGCACCACCGTTTTGGAGGGCGTGCGCAGCCGCCTGGTAACGGATCTGAGAATTATCTATGGAGCCTCCACCACTCGGAACGACGTCGTCTTCTTCATTATTATCTTCCATACGAGTGTTAGGATGATGTATGTTGTTATTCATTGCTTCAGTTCCGTACATCAAACCCCGCAAACTTCTGTCTGTCATTCTCAAAAGCTATTTATAACCAATATATATATATATATATATATATATATATATATATATATATATATACCTATTTAAGTAATAATTCAAGATGTGAAATTGTATAAACACGGAACTCAGCTAATTGGAAGAATCAATAGATCTATACATAAGATAAATAAAAAACCTCAAATTGAAGAGTAGAAGAAAGGAGTAAGACCACAGCTAAAATTGAGGTGCAATGTAATAAGAACCCTAAAATGCGAAGAATGTTTGATATAAGAAGCAATTTTATAGACTGATAAGTGAGATAGAAAAAGATAGACCCTTATTCGACAACTCTATATATATATATATATATATATATATATATACATACATACATATATATTAGGAGTATATGTA
This sequence comes from Panax quinquefolius, assembly GCA_020205615.1. Classification (NCBI taxonomy): domain Eukaryota; kingdom Viridiplantae; phylum Streptophyta; class Magnoliopsida; order Apiales; family Araliaceae; genus Panax; species Panax quinquefolius. Next base: position 104,980,554 of record CM035165.1, read on the forward strand.
GAGAGAGCTGTGAATCAGCTATTGGTGTTTCGATACGATGTGCCGCAAGAAGGACCGTAAGAGAGAAGACGAGTAAAGAGCCTACAACCAGCTAGAAAGCTTACATCATTTTGTATGGAAAAATTATGTGAAAATATTAAAAAAAAAAATGAATTAAATCTCTTGTTCATTCTTTTGTCACTAAAGTAGGGTACGTGATCTTAAAAAATATCTCAAATAATTTGTCATCGGATAGTAGATCTTTATGTCATTAACTATTTCATAAATTACACTTAAAAGATCAAAACTTTGAAATCCCTACCATAACTTTTATTTTTGATATTAAGAGTAGGGTGTTTTACCTGTAAAAATAGGGCCTAACCGAATCGGTACTGAAATCGATCAAATTTTGATAACTTGCATTAATTCGGATCCAGATAACCGAACTCATGATCTTGGTTGGTTCGACAACCGATTTTTATCGAAAATTAATATTATTATTATTATTATTATTAATATAATCATTATTTTATTATTAATAATAAAAAAAAATAGAAAATTGATATATACTGGTTCGATAAAATCGAACCATAAAAATACCAAATCGAAATCGGTACCCAAAGACCGGTTTTTTATACCGGACCGGTTCTTTTTTATACCGAACCAACCGGTTCGGTCCGGTCCGAAAAACCAAAAAACCAAAAAAATCGGTTAATTTGAAGACCCCTAATTAAGAGTTTATAGAAGGATGGCTATCTATTGGTAAAATATTTCCTCATCCTTAGTTTAAAATAAAAAATAAAAAATAAAAAATAAAAAAATTATGGGCCAAAGTTGAGTAAAACAATAGTGAAGAGGCACCCAAATATGGTAGCCCTTGTGATCTTGTTCTATTTGATTTTCTTACAATCTTGATGTGGTTTGAAGCATTTTCATTTGCAAAAATACAAGAGCATTTCTCGGCTGCATGTGATTAATTAAACCATAAGGCAGTTAATCAAATAGTCACTCTATATATAGAGTTCAAACAAGCCAAGCACCAAAACATCGAGTATGTTTATGATTTCTAAACAGCTTTTTTCCTTGCACAATAGCATGAATTACAAATACACCGGCCCAAATGTTTCAACCCCTACTGATGTATACACCAAATTCAAGGATATAATTCAAACCATTAAACATAATCCACTGAAATTTGGAATAAACCATTATATATATATAGCTAGTTGAAAGCATATAATTCAAAGAACATCTCAAACTGAATAACCATATGGGAGGAGAACCACCGCGTTAAAGAACCAATATGAGGTAGTATAAGCCAACAACTGAACAAAGCATCAAACTTCATATCCGGGATTCACTGTTTGTTGAACATCTCCATAACTCTCTAACTCTTCCATATCCAGCGGACTCCCTAAAAACAGAGGGAGTCTTTGATGCAGCTTGACCGGCTGAATAGATAGAATTTTACTTTTACCGTCGGAACCTCTACCCCCAGCATGTTCCACAAGAAAACTGAGAGGGTTTGCCTCATAAACAAGACGAAGATGATCTCTTGGATTCATTGCCACTCCACCATATAATAGAGTTCTATGGAAATCAGCAACGAGAGAACATATATAACGCGCTGAGTACTTCTTAGGGTATTTGCCTTTGCCTTGTCTCACAGTGTCAATATATTGCCTTAATCCTTCGGGCCAGTCAAAATATCGAGCATCATTTACAGAATAGATTTGGCCTGACATAGAAGAGAGGCCATATAAATACAGTAAATTATAACGACTTCACATATGATTTCATCTTTGCATAGACAATTCTCAAAAACTTTATTGCAAGCATAACTATTTATTAGCCATTTCTCATCAACTTAAGTACACAATAATGGTTCTGCTTGAAAATGGAATCCAAAGAGATGCCGGGATATTTGTTGATAAAAAAGATGAAGAAGAGAGGGAGATATAGATATCGGGACACAGGTAAGTGTCTACTTCAGTAAGTAAAAATCTTACATTCTAAAAAACAGATCCAGTTGGTGATTGTAAATTATTTTAATTTAGATTACATATTTAACAAACATGGAGTAAGTTCTCAGTGGGAATACGGTAGTAACTGAGCAAATGACAGGTGTTGTAGCTATCTGTGGTAATTTTTAATTGAGGTGCTGCTGTAAATCAGTCTTTTTTGTTGGCCTTAGTATTTGAGTTTTGCTCAGGAAAAATATTATCGTACATTTATTTTTTTTGGGATTTCAGTCACATTACCACTTTCTTTATATGCAACTATTTTTTCCAGGTGACAATAACAAATGTTGCGTATGTTACCTCGAGGAGGAATTTTAATGCTTGGATGTGTGAGAATAAAATCTCCTGTTGAGTGATCTAATGTAAATGCATGTGTTCCAATACCAAAGCTGGTGCAAAGAATTGTGGCAGATGAGTAGAGAACATAACCAGCAGCAACAAGCCTGGTTCCACTCTGGAGTGAATTTATTGTTGCCTTTTCCTCCACTGGCAGATGATCTACTTCCGCAAGGCGATTATAGATCCCAAAGATTGTTCCAGTTGGAATAGAGGCATCTATATTTCGGGAACCATCTAGAGGATCTGTGACCACCACAAAGGGGCCATCATCTGCTATCCAAACTGGAGCGTCGTCTTCTTCTGAAGCCATAACTGCAACTTTTCCAGAATTCCGCAGAGAAGACAAGATAATCTCATTCTGCATAAGAAATTATGGTCAAGTATCATCACAGTACTTCCCTGAGAATCATGATTTGATAGAGGAGATTAGAGGATCCGTAAAGAAGATACGAAAAGGAACACTTGTGTGAGGAAGATGAAAAAGATACTTATGTTCAGTAACAGTTCCCTTTAAAACAGAAAAATAAATTGAACTAAAGCCAATCCTTTTAGCAGCCAATTATTTTCATTTAATCCAAGTGAACTACAACACCAATCATTAAGCTACAATTACTTACCTAAGTAAACAGTTAAATCCCAAAATCAACAGAGATAAACAACAAAAACAAAACAAAAAGATCCAAATCAAGATCATGATCACACTGCATATATAAGGTATCAAATCCATATTTAGATGAATACATCAATTACCGTATTATTCAGTTTTGAATCAAATCCATATTTGCACGAAAACATCAATTATGGTAATCTTCAGATTTGTATCAAAGACGGGAAGCATAAATTACAAACACTCAATATTGGCATAACAACATAACATTACACGAATTTTGAACTTCCAAACAAAGACTAGCAAGACAAAATGTGAATCTTCCAACAAAAACTTCAAGTATAGCCATCAAAATTCAGCCTTTGCATAATATCACACACACAAAGACAAAAAACCTTCAATTGAGCATGAAATATTCAAAATATAAAATGTAAAACATCATACAATAATCTTGTATATTTAGCTAAATCCCTTGATAAAACGAGTAATATATATATTCTATACGCACTGCGACAATATCAAGTGGCTTGGGTTTATCTCTGCCTGAATCCCCAACATTGCCACCGGAAAAACCCGAATGCTTTCCAAGGCTAGAATTGAATGGAGAGGCCACAAGAGCCGCAATTCTCTTGCTAGCATACTGCAAATGACTAAACAAGACAACCAAGTCATCACCCACATTAGCCCCTCCTTTACCCACATAGTCTAACAGAGTAGATAAGCCATCCTCACTAACTAAAGATTCAGTACCACCCATTTGTGAACTACTCCAAATTCTGAATCCAACAAGAGGAGAAGCCATTTTTGTCCGGGAAAGACTGAATTTTGGAATGAAATGGTAGAGTTTTGGAGGGAAAGAGTGGGATTTTGGTGGGAAATTCAGACAGTGATTCAAGGGTATGGATGGTAATTGCATTCTAGCTTTGGGGTTTAAAGGAAATTGGGGATGAATGTTATCATCTGTGAAAAATTGAAGACATAACAAAAAACCAATTCAATATTGGTGAAAAGAAGATGAGGGTTTCTTGGTCTGAATTCTATGTTTTGTGTTTGCAAAATGGGCGAGATTTGAGAGTGAGCTAAGACCGAGTAGTGTGTGGGCTGATGTACCGGGCACTAGTTCAAGCAATGGTCCAATATTAAATTGAACTAATGAGGTCATTATTATAAAAATATATATTATTAGTAATTAATAAAAAAATTAAAAATCTTATTTTTCATAAACTAAAACATAATGAAGATGAGTTACAATATAAATAAAAGTAGTTAATTTTAATATTAAATTTTTTTGGTAAAAAAAATTAAAAATTAAAAACTCGGTCAATTAGGTCAATTAACTGAGTTTACCGGTTGGATCGGTGATCAACGGATCAACTCAATTTTTGATCAAAATCGGGTCATTGGGTCAAATCTGACCAGAAGACAAATCAATTTTTGGTTTTTACTAGACCGATCGTCGGTCCGATTCGAGTTTTTAAACATTGGTTGGGAGTAAGGGTCCAATATGAACACGTGACGTAGATGAGATAGAAATTTATTTTAATTTTATTTTTTGAAAATCAATCTTAAATTTAAAACTAAATAATTGATTAAAAAATAATAATATAAAGATAACCCATAAAACTAATTTTTTATACTATATAATAATAATATGCCATATAAATAATTTAGAAAAAGTTAAATATTTTAAATTCAATATAATTAATTAAAATAATTTTACCATAATAAATAATGTTACAATAATTTAAATACTATAATTTATTTAAAATTCACCTACATAATATGTTGTTATTGTTATGTTGTCTACAAAATATATATATAAATTTTGAATTTAATTTTTTAAAATTAATTTAGAAAATCAATAATATTAAACGAAAGGAGTATTTTTTTATTATACTTATCTACTATTTATTTGTTAGCTCGTTGTCGACGTCGGGAAAAATTTTCTCTTTTATTTGGAATTCCTCTTTTTATCCTTTACATTCTCTCTATGCGTTGAGTTTTGTTTGAAAGGGCGAGTTTACACAAGGGTCCAATGGTTTGACTCTGTTTAACAGGCTTTGAAAATCGAGATTCACAAAGTTCGAAGCTTGATTAAGCGGGGGAAGGTATTAGGCACCCCCGACTTTCGTGAAAACACGGTTACCGCGTATTTTCAATTTCCTAATTTATCTGTGGGCCTAAGTGCATTTATTTGGAAGTAGTATTATGTCTCGTTTGCACCTAAATACAAAGTGTTTGATTTGCATAAGAGTTCAATTTTAAGCAATATGTATAGAAATGATGTTTTAAAAACAGATTTTCAAACCTTTATGCTCACATAGTAATTGAGGCATTTGATACTTCTATTTTATTCCGTATTCGGCTTGATTTGATTTTATTCTCGAGATGCGAAGCATTTTCGACAAAATAATATACATATAAGTGTCGGGCTCCTTATGGCCATGAAAGTCATCGAAGAATGTCTAAGCACCATAAATAGGATTTACAAGCTAGCTGTGACGCCCCCAAAATAGGTCCATTCCATCCAACCCATTCTGAGTCGCCAAATACATGGTACAGAAATAACTACAACTTTATTATTACAACATATAAACTGTGAGTTTAAATACAATTATTGTCTTCTAGACAATATACATACCCAAATAAATTCTCATCACAATTATTTATACATTATTTTACAAAAATTGTGAGGACTACTAAATAACTCTCTCTGTAACCTTCATTCCATACCCCACTAAGACTCGCTACATTCTCGCCTCCTAAGAAGAAAAATGGAACAAAAGGAAAATGGTGAGCTCAACTAGCCCAAAGAAAGAATATTATGACTAAGATAATATACAACAAATTATCGTTAGACTCAACAGGGAAAATCTAATGTAATACAATAGACAACCGGCTTTTAAATCAACAACTGCAATGAAACAACAATTCATTAGAAGAGTTAAGTAGAGAATGCTAACTACTATCTTCTATATATGAATTTAAAAGTTCATCGTCGATATTTTATCCTTGTAACATCAATCCATATATATCTCGAATCAAATATTCATCTTTGCACTACAGCCAAAGATGTTAATCGATCAGTGGATATGTTCATCTCAACACCTGTTCATCTTTGCACTACGGGCCAAATATATTCATCAAGAAATCATTCATCTTTGCACTACAGGCCAAAGATATTCAATAATATCATTATTTAGGACTGAGGATGATGAAAAATATTTTAAAGAAAACGAATCCAAAAGGAAACAAAAGAACAATATTAAGGATTCAGTATTTTAAACAATCCAAGTTCAAAAATACTTCATAAGTAATCAGAGTGGAGTAAAATTCAAGAATGATCAAAACATGGATACAATCAAAGCTAGTATCTAGAATAGATATTTTGGACAAAAAAAAGAAATTTCATTTTTCGGTGAATAGTGTCGTATTCGTGAATAGTGCCGTATACGTTGTAACGCCCCCAAAATTAGGTATACGTCACCCATCTTGGGTCGCCACCTACATGGTACATAAATTCAAATACAACTTACTAATATAACTGTCGTGTATAATACGACATAAACTGTGAGTTTGAATACAAATATTGTCTACTAGATATTATACAAACTCAAAAGGAGTCCTCATTACAACTATTATCACACTATTTCACGTAATAGTGAGGACTACTAATGCTATCCTCCGGACCATTACTTCGCTCCCCGACTCGTCTCGCCTATGTTCTCATTTCAAGAGAAGAGAAACAGTGAAAGAAAGGGTGAGCTCAACTAGCCCAAAGAAGAAATATTATGACTAAGATAATGCGTAATAAATTATCATTAGCCTTCAACAAGTGTTAAACCGATAAAATACAATAGACAACAAGTTTAATCTGCAATGAATAAGAATCCATTAAAAGAGTCAAGTAGAGAATAAAGTCTACTATCTTTTAGGGTTTAAAAGGTTTTCATCAATTTTAATCACGAGACTCAAATTTTAATAAATAAACCACTACATCTAATCATCCCTGCGTACTACTTGGCCAAGGATTTTCATCAAGTTATCAATGGTCACGACTATACCGAATCACCCCCGGTCATAATCATACCAAAACTATCCATCATCGCATTACAGCCATCGAGGACTTTTGTCACATCATTTATATCAAGTCATGATTATACCGAATGATCCTCGTCATAATCATACTAAGTTCATCTACGCACGTAAGCCAAAGATAATATAACATAATATAACATGAGGATGATGACAATGACATAATAATTCAATAAAACAAGTTCAAGAATTATTTAATCCATGAATTATTAACGCCCAAATTGTCAACATAATACTCGTTTCACAGAGTAAAATTCAAGAATGATCAAGAATATTTCCATGAAAAGATATGGATGAAACGCAAATATCAAGGATATTCTACTAATTTCATGGAGTATAAGTCAAAGTTTTAACCAACCGGGTATAATAAAGAATGGAATAACAAAAGAAATCACCCATGCGTGCGCAGATTGCAGATGTACAAAGTTATTCCAATGTAATAATAATAATCTAACCAGTCGTGAAATTCACACACCGGCTGTGATGTTCCAAATGTAATAATAAAGATGGAACTGGATCCGTAAAAACACACGATAGGATATTCCAATGTAATAATAAAATCGGAACCAGTCCTGTAAAACACATGCATGTGATGTTCCAATGTAATAATAGAAGAATGTCACCAAGTATAGGTAAAACATGCATGATATGTTGAGTTATTCCAATGTAATAAATAAGAATGGAATAACATAAGGATTTCACCAAGTATAGGTACGCCAGCATATACAAAGTTATGTATAGTGGTATACCACTTTTACAAAAGTTATTCCAATGTAATAATAGTGAATGGAATAATGTAAGTTCTCTTCAAGAAGAAAGAATAAATAACCCCTCACCGTAAAAAGAACCTAATACGTAAGTGAAGGAAGAAAGTATACTCTTCTTCTTTCTATAACTTTTCTCTATAGCTTCTCTCTATAATTTTTCTCTCTGAGTTTCAATGAATTGTAAGAAAATAATGAAGGAATGAGCTTCTATTTATAGGAAAATGGAATGCATAAGAATTAATCCATGAACTATCCAGATTGATTTACTTTAATCTGACTCATCCATATTTAAAGAAAAATCTTTTAAATAAAATATAATATATTCTATTTATATAAAAACATTTTACTACGCAAAACACTATGCAATACTATGCAAAACATTACGCAACACTATGCATAATAAAATATAATATATTCTATTTATGTAATAACTTTAATAAAGTATTCAATTTTATATAAAAGATGTTTCGCTTTTATTACGTTAATAATACTAATAAAACAAAACGTCATTATCGCTATAATAATTCATATTATTAATCGATAATAATGGAATCAAACCGAGTGACTTCTCACATAGGCATCAATAATCAATACCGCAGTGCTACTATGCAACCACACGACATCGCATTTCTTTTACTACCGAAAGTAGTTCAACAAGATCAACTGTAAAACTTCCGCCGTTATTTTAATAAAATATTTTTGTCGTTTTCTCAATCCGGACAATAATTTCGTTGTGGGTCCACCAATGATTGAGCCGTTGTATTTAATATTCCCTCGCTAAACCGAATATTTCCCGACCAATCGAATATAATATAACCACTGCATACTTTGCAAAATTTATAAATACTACCCACAACTATAATATTATCTCAAATTCACACTATAATATTAAAAATTATTTCACTAAATTTAAATCTTTATTGATAAAATATGGGTCTCACATACGTGAATAGTGTCGATATATACATGAATAGTAACTCAAGACACCAAAAGATAGAAATTTCCAAAAACATCATCACGCTTCGTGAATAAGACTTCGTGAATAAGAATCGTGAATAAGAACTCATGAATAAGTAACTCATGAATAGTAAACCCGACATGAAAAAGTTCTAAATTTGATAAAAAATTTCAACCAATACTTCGACATAATGATATTGAAGAAATAATATCATTTTTGAATAAAATAACATCCCTTACCTCGAAAAGACAAAGATTTAAATAAAACAGGATATAAAGCTATGACTTGAACTTGCAATCAGATATAGTAATACTGAAAATATACTCAAAATACTCACAAGAATACGCCGATAATATAGAGACAGTAAAACTTCAGTTTCGGTGTGATTTTCAATTTAACCCAAGACCCTATTTATAGAAAACGCTAGAATAATCAAGTAGAAAATTTATTAAAATATTAATATTAATATTACAATTCCTACGCCCACTTCTAAGGATCTGAATTCAGCCACTTCTAACACATGTAAGACCCACAACATTGACAAAAAACATTTTTGTAATTAAAAATATTTTAAACTTCCAAAAATCAATTATTTCGGAACTTCGGAACTTCAATAATTCATAACAAATAGCCCTTTTATCAAAAAATTCGAATCTCGCGACTTTTTATAGGAAATTCAATTCTCTACAACTTTACAGAAGAAAGTTTTTCCAAATTCCAAACAGAAATTGACCGAAATCCATAAACGGGTGATTTTACAGGCTATAATCAAATTTCGGTCAATAATTGTGTCCACCAACACACAAAATATGTGTTAAACATTTATTGCCACAAAAATACTCTTCCTCCTCATATACTCATATATCCCACATTCATTATAAAAATATCACCGTTAATATATTATTAAAATAATATATTTAAATAAATTATTTTATCAGAAAAAGATAAAATATTAATTTTCAACAATTGTCATTTTAAAAATTTTCTCCATCTATATCCACATAAAATCAATATTTTCCTCATCATATAAATCAATAATTAATTATTCACAAATAATATTACAGAATCACATAAAGATCGCAACCGTGCCGCCTCCTGTGAGCAGGGGCTTTCCAACTGTGATCTCTCCTTACCTCAATAAGGCAAGCAGGGGTGAAAGACCAAACCTCTCTTTAGATGTAACTTTCTAGACATAATCGCCAATAATGTTATCTAATAATATTAAGGTGATAATATGAATTATTGCTCGATAATGGAAAAACTTTCAGTAATGACAATTTATCAAAAACAACAAATATAAAATATCAACGCATAATTATCGAATCAATAAAATAAAATAATCGAACAAGAAGTATACGCCACCCATCTTGGGTCGCCACTTACATGGTACATAAATTCAAATACAACTTATATAAATAACTGTGGTCAAAATAATACGATATAAACCGTGAGTTTGAATACAAATATTGTCTACTAGATATTATACAAACTCAAAAGGAGTCCTCATTACAACTATTATCACACTATTTCACGTATATAGTGAGGACTACTAATGCTATCCTCTCGACCATTACTGCTCCCCGACTGTCTCAGCACTATGTTCTCATTTCAAGAGAAAAAGGAAAGAAAGGGTGAGCTCAACTAGCCCAAGAAGAAATATTACGACTAAGATAATGCGTAATAAATTATCATTAGCCTTCAACAAAGTAAGTTAAACCGATAAAATACAATAGACAACCAGCTTAATCGCAATGAATAAGCAATCCATTAAAAGAGTCAAGAGAGAATAAAGTCTACTATCTTTTAGGTTTTAAAAGGTTTTCATCAATTTTTATCACGAGACTCAATTTTAATAAATAAACCACCACATCTAATCATCCCCGCATCTACTGGCCAAGGATTTTCATCAAATTATCAATGGTCATGACTATACCGAATCACCCCGGTCATAATCATACCAAAACTATCCATCATCGCATTACATGTGCCATCGAGGACTTTTGTCACATCATTTATATCAAGTCATGATTATACCGAATGATCCTCGTCATAATCATACTAAGTTCATCTACGCACGTAAGCCAAAGATAACATAATATAACATGAGGATGATGACAATGACATAATAATTCAATAAAACAAGTTCAAGAATTATTTAATCCATGAATTATTAACGCCCAAATTGTCAACATGATAATCGCTTTTCAGAGAGTAAAATTCAAGAATGATCAAGAATATTTCCATGAAAAGATATCGATGAAACGCAAATATCAAGGATATTCTACTAATTTCATGGAGTATAAGTCAAAGTTTTAACCAACCGGGTATAATAAAGAATGGAATAACAAAAGAAATCACCACGCACACGCAGATTGCATGACAGTGTTATTCCAATGTAATAATAATAATCTAACCAGTCGTGAAATTCACACCACTGTGATGTTCCAATGTAATAATAAAGATGGAACTGCATCCTGTAAAACACATGATAGATATTCCAATGTAACGATAAAGAGAACAGTCCTGTAAAAACACGCATGTGATGTCCAATGTAATAATAAAAAACACAAAACACATGCATGTGATGTTCCAATGTAATAATAAAAAATTTAACTGTGTCCTGTAAAAACACATGCATGTGATGTTCCAATGTAATAATAGAAGAATGTCACCAAGTATAGGTAAATCACAGATACAAAAGTTATTCCAATGTAATAATAAAGAATGGAATAACATAAGGATTTCACCAAGTATAGGTACGCCGCAGATACAAAAGTTATGTATATAGGTATGCCACTTTTTACAAAGTTATTCCAATGTAATAATAATGAATGGAATAATGTAAGTTCTCTTCAAGAAGAAAGAATAACACCCCTTACCGTAAAAGAACCTAATATGTAAGAAGTGAAGTAGCAAAGTAATACTCTTCTTCTTTCTATAATTTTCTCTATAGCTTCTCTATAATTTTCTCTCTGTAGTTTCAATGAATTCGTAAGAAAATAATGAAGGAACGAGCTTCTATTTATAGAAAATGGAATGCATAAGAATTAATCCATGAACTATCCAGATTGATTTATTTTAACTGACTCATCCATATTTAAAGAAAAATCTTTTAAATAAAATATAATATATTCTATTTATATAAAAACATTTTACTATGCAAACACTATGCAATACTATGCAAAACACTATGCAAAACACTACGCAACACTATGCATAATAAAATATAATATATTCTATTTATGTAATAACTTTAATAAAGTATTCTATTTTATATAAAGATGTTTCGCTTTTATTACGCTAATAATAATTAATAAAACAAAACGCCATTATCGCTATAATAATTCATATTATTAATCGATAATAATGGAATCAAACCGAGTGACTTTCACATAAGCATCAATAATCAATACCGTGTGCTACTACGCAACCCACACGACATCGCATTTTTTTACTACCGAAAGTAGTTCAACAAAGAACTACCAGAAAACTTCCGCCGTTATTTCAATAAAATATTTTTGTCGCTTTTTCAATCCGACAATAATTTCGCCAGGGTCCACCAATGATTGAGTCATTGCATTTAATATTCCCTCGCTAAACCTAATATTCCCCACCAATCGAATATAATATAACCACTGTGATACTTTTGCAAAATTTATAAATACTACCCACAACTATAATATTATCTTAAATTCACACCATAATATTAAAAAATTATTTCAACAAAATTTAAATCTTTATCGATAAAACTGGGTCTCACAATCTCCCTCCTTATGGAATTTCACTCAAATTAGTGGTACGCGACTGTATGATAAAGAGAGGTGAGGATACCTTGAATACCTTTTATCGTTAAAATATTAAATTCATTTGTAATCCGCCAAAGATATTCATTAACAATTCATCTTTGCACCATGTGCCAAAGATATACAAATCAGAAACCAATAATGCCTCAGAAACCAATAATACCGAGACTTTTAATAAGATCACAACCATTAATTATCCATGCACCATCGCCAAGGATATTCGTGTTTTCAATTACGGCCATGATTATACCTAATAATCCGTGGTCATAATCATACCAAGTCTATCAATGCACTACTACCAAAGACGACTTTTTACCACATCCATGAATTAATATTTCATCACGAGACTCAATTTCAATAATTAATCCATATCATCGAATCATCCCCGCACTACGTGCCAAGGATATTCATTAAGATCACCACCACAAATTATCCATGCACTACTACCAAAGATAATCGTGGTATTCATTAAGATCACGACCACAAATTATCCATGCACTACTACTACCAAAGATAATTGTGTATTCATTAAGATCACGACCACAAATTATCCATGCATTACTACCAAAGATAATCGTATTCATTAAGATCATACCAAGTATCTATGCACTACCACCAAAGATAATTGTATTCATTAAGACATCATGCACCATGAATTATCCATGCATTACTACATCAAGATAATCGTATTCATTAATTAATCCACATCACCACAAATCATCCCCGCACTACTACCAAAGATAAGGGTATTCATTAAGATCATCACGCACCACAAATTATCCATGCACTACTACCAAAGATAATTGTGTATTCATTTAGATTTGCCATGATATACCAACGAAATGATGCACCCAAATCATAATCATACTACCAAAGATAATCGTGGTATCTATGCACCACAAATTATCCATGCACTACTACCAAAGATAATCAGGTATTCATTAACACATCCATGAATTTATATTTCATCACTACCAAAGATAATTGTGGTAATAATTAATCCACATCACAAATCATCCCCGCACTACTACCAAAGATAAGGATATTCATTAAGATCACGCACCACAAATTATCCATGCACTACTACCAAAGATAATTGTGTTTTCAATTACTTGCTATGATTATACCCAACAATCCTCGGTCATAATCATACCAAGTCCATCTATGCACTACAATGTGCCATGTATTGACTTTCAAAATAATATAAACATGAGGATAATGATATAAAGAATCAATCAAATGAGATAAAGGATAAATATTAAACATTTATAATATAATTTATCCAGATTCAAGAATATCCCCATGTTATCAATCACTTAATAATCTCATAATCTAATATCATTAATATTATAACAATATTTTAATCACTTCTTAAATTTATAAACAATTTATCTCAATTGTTTACGCTTTTACCATATAATGCATTTAATCATTCAAAATGCCATACTCATAAGATATCATCACCAATTATCAAATCCTCTCAAAAAAATATGCATATACTCTATATAGATTCTCTAGCCATAAAATCCTATTTTCAACTTTGTTATTTCACATAACATATTTAACTCATATGTTCAGAATTAAACTATTTTCATGAAAAATACCAAATCAGTCCCAAAAATATTTCTTTTTCTGGGATTTAGCATAATATAGTCCCATAATGAAAATATATTTTTCGGAATTTTTAAAATTCATTTACTATTTTTCAAAAATCAATTTCTAATTAATTCCTTAAGAAATTAGCTACCTCAAGTTTAACTCCAAAATTCCCAAATCTTGGCAGGACCTTACACATGTTAACGTGAGCTTTCAGTTTAAATTTCATGGTCATCTGAGTTATAGAACTCCTGCTATATAGCATTTTTTCATTTAAAAACCTAAATATTGAAATAGTCATAACTTGCTCATTTTAAGTCGTAATGAGCTCATTTTTGGACAGGAGGTACTTTATACCATATACTTTCATGTCCCAAAAGGCCAGAATTTTTCTCATAATTTAAGTGGCCGAAACAGCCCTTAAAGTCATGGCAGAGCATTTTCAAATTTTGCAGCTTTGGCCTCCTTTGCTAAAATCAGTCCACACAAAAAATACACAACACCTTTTCCAGTAATTCCACTTGGATTAGTTAGGTAACTCATAGATCTAACTCTAGGACTTGACCACATTCAAAAATTCAAAATATAATAGAGATATGGTCAATTGAATTTCATGTTACGCTTTTCACCAAAAATCGATTTTTTCACTCTTTGTGATTTCTAAGAAACTTTCATGTTTTCACATACTAACCAACATAACTCATCATAAAACTTACTAATACTTCATATACCCATGATTTTCATTAGTCCAATGCTTTTATTATGACTTTCATCATAATCCACGTAAAATGCATCCTTTTAGTCAAGAAATATTCGAGGGTTTAAGAAATGGGTTTTTCAGATCGGGGTCAATACAAAATTCGATTTCACGCCTAGGTAGGCTAGAAATCTTCAAGAATACGCCAAGAAATTTATTAATGATAGAAATATCATTCAAAATCATACATTTCATCCAAGACTTGATAAGACGTCACATTAATACCAATCGTGACTTTCATCCCAACCTCGATAAAGACTCACAATGACACCTTACATAAATGTATAGTCACGTCGCCTGTAAAGTTTAGAAATTAGAATCCACACAAGGAAGTGCTCAAGGAAACTTTACTTATGGCTTGATATAATGTTGGGAGGTTACTTTGAATTCAGATATAAAAGTTGGTTAGAATATCATAACAACCTTACAAAAAGAATAATGAGTAGTTAATCAATCTTTTCAAAAATTACCTCAAAGGCAAGTATTTTCAAAAGATAAGATAGAAAACGAGAAGTTTATTTGAAACAATCATATTCTTCCATGGAGGTGAGTCTTCTTCAATTTAGTTTCATAGATATCAAAGTCCATTTCTCCCTCAAATTGAAAATGAATACTTCAAAGAACACCAAGAATGGGTCAGATCTAATAAGGTATAGATTCGAAGAATTTATAATTAACTAACCTGGATCTCGTCACAACCCACTTTTTGAGAAGTCACGAAAAACGCCTTCCTAAAAACCACCGGATTTTGTTTTGTCCAGATCCGCCTTTGGTGCCACTATCCCATTTGGATTTGACTTCAGTGGCAAAACACTAAATGACCTTCTTCTTCTTGAAATTTCACTTCTATTATCCTAGTCATGATTACACCAAATATAACCATTCTAAATGATGACCACGATGGTTATCATTATCTCGATCATCGCTTACCCCGCCGATTATTATCCTAGCTGGTCGTTACCTTTTGTTTTATTAATCAACACTCTAAAGTGCTTCATTGCTTAACAAAGCATTTTAATTCTCAATATATCAAAACAAGGGTTAATCGATATATCACATATTATCCCTATATTTCGACCGACCAATTAAATAACAAATAAATTTAGTAGGTCATACTAACAAGGAATTCCCGCCTCCCTCCTAGTTCTTATCTCACATCTTAGCTGTGGATCATATCCCTAAGCTCGATACCAACGTGACGCCCCAAAATTAGGTATACGCCACCCATCTTGGGTCGCCACTTACATGGTACATAAATTCAAATACAACTTATTAATATAACTCGCGTGTATAATACGATATAAACCGTGAGTTTGAATACAAATATTGTCTACTAGATATTATACAAACTCAAAAGGAGTCCTCATTACAACTATTATCACACTATTTCACGTAATAGTGAGGACTACTAATGCTATCCTCTCGACCATTACTGCTCCCCGACTCGTCCCAAAGCCTATGTTCTCATTTCCTCAAGAGAATAAAGAAAAAAAAAGGGTGAGCTCAACTAGCCCAAGAAGAAATATTACGACTAAGATAATGCGTAATAAATTATCATTAGCTTTCTTCAAGTTGTTAAACCGATAAAATACAATAGATAAACCAGCTTTAATCAGCAATGAATAAGCAATCCATTAAAAGAGTCAAGAGAGAATAAAGTCTACTATCTTTTAGGTTTTAAAAGGTTTTCATCAATTTTTATCGCCGAGACTCAAATTTTAATAAATAAACCACCACATCTAATCATCCCTCGCACTACTGGCCAAGGATTTTCATCAAATTATCAATGGTCATGACTATACCGAATCACCCCGGTCATAATCATACCAAAACTATCCATCACCGCATTACAAAAGCCATCGAGGACTTTTTTGTCACATCATTTATATCAAGTCATGATTATACCGAATGATCCCTCGGTCATAATCATACTAAGTTCATCTACGCACGTAAGCCAAAGATAACATAATATAACATGAGGATGATGACAATGACATAATAATTCAATAAAACAAGTTCAAGAATTATTTAATCCATGAATTATTAACGCCCAAATTGTCAACACGACATCGCTTTCAGAGAGTAAAATTCAAGAATGATCAAGAATATTTCCATGAAAAGATATCGATGAAACGCAAATATCAAGGATATTCTACTAATTTCATGGAGTATAAGTCAAAGTTTTAACCAACCGGGTATAATAAAGAATGGAATAACAAAAGAAATCACCACGCACGCAGATTGCAGATGATAAAAGTTATTCCAAATGTAATAATAATAACTAAACTGTGTCGTGAAATTCACACCCATGTGATGTTCCAATGTAATAATAAAGATGGAACTGCATCCTGTAAAACACATGTATAGATATTCCAATGTAACGATAAAGATTTTAACCAGTCCTGTAAAAACACATGCATGTGATGTTCCAATGTAATAATAAAATCTTAAACTGTGTCCTGTAAAACACATGCATGTGATGTTCCAATGTAATAATGTAAGAATGTCACCAAGTATAGGTAAATCACAGATACAAAAGTTATTCCAATGTAATAATAAGAATGGAATAACATAAGGATTTCACCAAGTATAGGTACGCCACAGATACAAAAGTTATGTATAGGTATACCACTTTTAAAAGTTATTCCAATGTAATAATAATGAATGGAATAATGTAAGTTCTCTTCAAGAAGAAAGAATAACACCCTCACCGTAAAAGAACCTAATATAGAAGTAGTGAATCAAAAGTAATACTCTTCTTCTTTCTATAATTTTCTCTATAGCTTTCTCTATAATTTCTCTCTGTAGTTTCAATGAATTCGTAAGAAAATAATGAAGGAACGAGCTTCTATTTATAGAAAATGGAATGCATAAGAATTAATCCATGAACTATCCGTATTGATTTATTTTAACTGACTATCCATATTTAAAGAAAAATCTTTAAATAAAATATAATATATTCTATTTATATAAAAACATTTTACTATGCAAACACTATGCAATACTACGCAAAACACTACGCAAAACACTACGCAACACTACGCATAATAAAATATAATATATTCTATTTATGTAATAACTTTAATAAAGTATTCTATTTTATATAAAGATGTTTCGCTTTTATTACGCTAATAATAATTTAATAAAACAAAACGCCATTATCGCTATAATAATTCATATTATTAATCGACAATAATGGAATCAAACCGGTTGACTTTCACATAAGATCAATAATCAATACCGCGCTGCTACTACGCAACCACACGACATCGCATTTTTTTACTACCGAGTAGTTCAACAAGAACTACCAGAAAACTTCCGCCGTTATTTCAATAAAATATTTTTGTCGCTTTTCAATCCGACAATAATTTCGCTGGGGTCCACCAATGATCGAGTCATTGCATTTAATATTCCCCGCTAAACCTAATATTCCCCACCAATCGAATAATATAATATAACCACTGTGATATTTTTGCAAAATTTATAAATACTACCCACAACTATAATATTATCTCAAATTCACACCATAATATTAAAAAATTATTTCAACAAAATTTAAATCTTTATCGATAAAACAAGACTATTTAAGAGACTTTGAGAAGGTTTATGTCCAAATCTCCAGTAAAGATGTTTGTCAATCTTGGCACGCGGAAAGTGGTCAAGAATGCTAAGACATTCCAAGGACTTTCGACGCATTTACGCCAGATTGTGATGATAAAGTTATTCCAACAGTAATAATAATAACGAACCAAAGTCGTGAAATTCACAATCCATGTGATGTTCCAATGTAATAATAAAGATGGAACTGCATCCTGTAAAACACATGATAGATATTCCAACGTAACGATAAAGATTTTAACCAGTCCGTAAAACACATGCATGTGATGTTCCAATGTAATAATAAAATCTTAACCAGTCCCGTAAAACACATGCATGTGATGTTCCAAATGTATAATAAAATCTTAACCAGTCCTGTGTAAAACACACGTATGTGATGTTCCAATGTAATAATAGAAGAATGTCACCAAGTATAGGTAAATCATCAGATACAAAGTTATTCCAATGTAATAATAAAAGAATGGAATAACATAAGGATTTCACCAAGTATAGGTACGCCAGATACAAAAAGTTATAATTTCATTGTAGGTCCACTAATGATCGAAGTCATTGCATTTAATATTCCCTTTACTAAACCTAATATTTACCACCAATCGAATAATATAACCACTCAGATACTTTTGCAAAATTTATAAATATTACCTACAACTATAACATTATATCAAATTTATTCCATAATATTCAAAAATAATATTTATGTAAAAATCATCTATTTATAATTTATAAAATTGGGTTCTTTCACGTTACAGTCAAAGTACTGAAATTCATCACTATCGAATTTCAATTGGTCGTCTATAGTTTCACGTTCAATATCTCCATCAGATCGTTTATCACACAATAAATTTTTCAGAGTTTTTAACAGTTCAATCTGTTTTCAGTTTATCTCAATCGCCATATCGCCATATCGCCATACGAGTCACAGCTTGAGAACAACCTAAGCTCCCAGAATCTAAATACGAGCTTTCAGGCTTAGTTGGTTATTATCTGAGATTCGTCAAGGATATTCTCTAATCGCTATTCCATTAACGCAAATTGACTCGTAGAGATACAAAATTCGAATGGAGCAAGGAACGGAAGAGCTTCAAGAACTCAAGAGAGACTCATTTCAAAGACATGTTCTCACCATGCCATCCTCGAAAAGTTTAACGTGGTAATGATGTTGAGTAGTAAGATCGATACAAGTACGAAAATGATATATCACAAAGACTCATTTAGTATAATTTACAAATAATAGAGATGGAGATGAAAACCTAGTACCCACGTGATGATATACGAGTATAATCGATTTTAATCAATAAATTTAAAGCTTATCAAGCTGCTGCACTGGAGTTGATGAATACGAAGAAGAAGACGCAAGAAGTCATATTTTGAAAAGTTTAGAATCTGTGGAGGCGAGGAAAGCTCAAACCTTCGATTTATTAACCCATTTGAAATTCTCGATCGAATAGAATCGTGGCCTATAGACTGCTTTTATCGCCAAGTACGACGCAGGTTCATAACGCTTTTTACGATCGATGTTACGTAAATACGTGGACTAATTCAACCACGCTATTGAAAGTTAGAACCGGACGAGATAAAGCGAAGACTTAACGTACAGGAGGTACTTGCCAAGATCTTGATAGAAAGAATACGTCCCATGTATCGAGGTTATACCACAAGTTAAAATTTTGTGAGAAACCATGCTATCGAGGAAATGACCTGGAGTTGGAAACGGAAATGAAAGCGAGGTATTCTCATCTTTTCGAAACACTAGGTGTGAGACCCTAGATTTTATCAATAAAGATTTAAATTTTGTTGAAATAATTTTTTATTATGGTGTGAATTTAAGATAATATTATAGTGTGGGTAAGATTTATAAATTTTGCAAAGTATGCAAGTTGGTTATATTATATTCGATGGTCTGGGAATATTCGGCTTTAGCAGGAATATTCGCATAACTACTCAATCATCGTGGACCCTCACAATGTAATTATCATTTGATCGAGAAAACGACAAAAATATTTATTGAAATAATCTACGGAAGTTTTACCGTGGTTACCGTTGAACTACTCGGTAGTAAAAGTATAAAGAATAAGTGTGGTTGCATAAGTAAAGCACACGGTATTGATTATCGATGCTTATGTGAGAAGTCACTCGGTTTGATTCCATTATTGTCGATTAATAATATGAATTATTATAATGATAATGACGCTTTTGTTTTATTCGTATTATTAACGTAATAAAATGTAAACATCTTTTATATAAAATAGAATACTTTATTAAAGTTATTCTATAAATGTAATATATTATATTTTATTATGATAGTGTTGCGTAAAGTGTTTTGCATAGATTGCATAAAGTGTTTGCAGATAGTAAAATGTTTTTATATAAATAGAATATATTATATTTTATTTAAAAGATTTTTTTAAATATGGACCGTCGATTAAAGTAAATCAATCTGGACCGCTCATGGATTATTATTACGCATTCCATTTTCCTATAAATAAGCTCATTCCTTCATTATTTTCTTACTAATTCATCAAACTCAGTAGGAAATTATAGAGAAAGGTTTATAGAGAAAGTTATGTAAAGAAGAAGAGTATTCGCTACTTCACTACTTCTATATTCGGTTTTTTTTTACTAAGTGGGTGTTATTCTTTCTTCTTGAAGAGAACTTCGTTATTCCATTCATTATTATTCATTGAATAACTCGTAAAAGTGGCATACCCTATACATAACCTCAGATACGCCAGATACCCTATACTTGGTGAAATCCTTATGTTATTCCATTGCTTATTATTACATTGAATAACTCAGATAATGTGATTTAATTCTATACTTGGTGACATTCTTCTATTATTCTGCTGGAACATCCTGTCTGCATGTGTTTTACAGGACACCGGTTCCGCTTTTTATTATTCTCATTGGAACATCCCGCTCATGGTGTTTTACACCGGACCGGTTCCGCTTTTATTATTTCGCTGGAACATCCTGCTCACGTGTGTTTTACACCTGATTCGTTCCGCCTTTATCATTCTGTTGGAATATCCTATTCGTGTGTTTTTACATCGGACCGGGTTCCATCTTTTTATTATTCGTTGGAACATCCCGCTTCGGTGTGAATTTCACCTCACGTTCCGTTATTATTATTCTCATTTGAATAACTCCCTGGCGCGGGCACCGCATGCATGGTGATTTCTTTTGTTATTCCATTCGTGATTATTGATGCTTATGTGAGAAGTCACTCATTTGATTCCATTATCACGATTAATAATATGAATTATTATAGCGATAATGACGCTTTTGTTTTATTCGTATTATTAACGTAATAAAAAATGTAAACATCTTTTATATAAAATGGAATACTTTATTAAAGTTATTCTATAAATAGAATATATTATATTTTATTATGCATAGTGTTGCATAGTGTTTTGCATAGTATTGCGTATAAGTGTTTTGCATAGTAAAATATTTTTATATAAATAGAATATATTATATTTTATTTAAAAGATTTTGTTTTAAATATGGACCGCCGATTAAAGTAAATCAATCTGACCGCTCATGGATTAATTACTACGCATTCTATTTTCTATAAAAATAAGCTCATTCCTTCATTATTTTCATTTAATTCATTTCAAACTCTGTAGAGAGAAATTATAGAGAAAGAAGAAAAGTATTCGCTACTTCACTTTGCCAATATTCAGCTTCTTCTAAGGTAGAGAATATTATTTGTTGTACTCAGTAAGGGATATTATTCTTTTGTATTCAAAAAGAGAACTTCTGTTATTCCATTTATTTATTATTCTGTTGGAATAACCTGTATACGTGGTTTACTCTATACTTGGTGACATTCTTCTATTATTCCGTTGGAACATCCTCGCTCTGTGTGTGTTTTACTAATTCGGTTCCGCTCTTTATTATTATTCTCGTTGGAACATCCGCTCGTGTGTTTTACACCGGACCGGTCCCGCTTTTATTATATTCTCGTTGAACATCCTCGTCTCGTGTGTTTTACAACGGACCGGTTTCGCTTTTTTATCATTCTCGTTGAATATCCTATCGTGTGTTTTACACCGAATCGGGTTCCATCTTTATTATTCTCGTTGGAACATCCCGCTTAAGGTGAATTTCACCCGACCGTTCCGTTATTATTATTCTCGTTGAATAACTCGTCTGGCGCAAGCACCGCATTTACGGTGATTTCTTTTGTTATTCCATTCTTTATTATACCCAATTGGTTAAAACTTTGACTTCTATACTCCATGAAATTAGTAGAATATCCTCGATATTGCGTTTCATCCAAAGATCTTTTCATGGAAATATTCTTCCGATCATTCTTGAATTTTACTCTACAAAAACAAGATCATATCGACAATTTGGACGTTAATAATTCCCGGATAAAATAATTCTTGAACTTGTTTTATCAATTCTTATATCATTGTCATCATCCTCATGTTTATATTTTTTTAAAGTCATCTCGTATTCAGAAAGCATGGGGATGGACTTGGTATGATTATGACTGCAGACTATTCGGTAATCATGACCGTAATGTTACAAATGATGTGGTAAAATCCTCTCAGGGTCGTAGTGCATCGATGGACGATTGTTGGCATGATCATGATTATTAATGAATACACAACTATTCTCGCCCGTAGTGCATGAATAATTGTGGTCGTGATACTAAAGAATATCCTCGTCAGTAAAGCAGGGGTGATTCGATGATGTGGATTATTTATTAAAGTCGAGTCTCATTTATAACAAATGATGAAAAACCTTTAAATCATAAAAGATAGTAGATTTTATTTTCTACTGACTCTTTTAATGGATCGCTTGTTCACCGCAGCTTAAACTTGATGTTTATTATATTTTATCGCTTAACATCATTGAAGGCTAATGATAATTTATTCTCGCATTATCTTAGTCATAATATTTCTTCATCGGGCTAGTTGAGCTCACCCTTTTCTTTCACCGCTTTCTTCGTGAAATGAGAACATAAATGGATTTAGCCTGGGAACTGAGAGTAATGGTCCAGAGGATAACATTAGTAGTCCTCACTATTCGTGAATTAGTGTGATAATAATTGTAATGAGGACTCCTTTTGAGTTTGTATAATATTTAATAGATAATATTTGTATTCAAACTCACGCTTTATGTCGATTGCATACCTACGCTTATATTAGTAAGTATTTAAATTTTTGTACTACGATCCGACTACCCAAGATGGGTGATGTATACCTAATTTTGGGGGCCACAGCGGTTGGTATCGAGCTTAGGATACGATCCCCGGCTAAGATGTGAGAATAGTACTAGGAGGGGAGAGACGGGAATATTTTCGCTAGTATGACCTACCTAAGTTTATGTGCTATTTTATTGGTCTGGCCGTAATATAGGGATAATTTGTTACACGTCAATTAACCTTTGTTTTGTGGCAAGATTCTCGAAAATGACATCCGAGAATGTTGAGAATAAGAATGGAGCAGACGATCGCTGATTCGCCACATATCAATAATCGAGGATAATGTGCATCGAAGGCTTATAATCCTCTCGTGAAAACAACAACACCGACCAAATGATGAATGATCAAATGTTCAGAGGCTTTTATGCAATTTATGCAACAAAGAAAGAGAGAGCGACTCTCGCCCAAAACGTAGGTGGAAACACGAAAAACTCTGCTGCCACCGCTAATCAATTCAAGGAGCCGGGACCACCGGAGTTTAAGGAGAGCCAAAACCACTTACGGCGGAAGCATGGATAAAGCAGATTACCAAGATATTTGATGTCTTGGGATGCTCCGAGGAGCAAAAGGTTCCCTTCACGCCTTTTATGTTCATGCGGAGAGGCAGACATCTTGGTGGGAATTCCAGAAACGACTCAACCTCGCCAGATCAAGATATCTTGGGAGAAGTTCCAGAGTCTGTTTCAACGACAAATACTTTCCCGAAAGTATTCGCCACATGAAGGAGGTGGAGTTTATCAAGTCGAACAAAACAATACGACCGTATCGCAATACGAGGCAAAATTTATGAGTTATCACGATTAATATCCCACTGGTGGATAATGAAGAAAGAATGGCGCTAATGTTTTTAAGAGGTTTGAAGTCGAGATACGCCAACATCTTATTTCTCATAAACCGTGTTTTTATTCAGATGTTGTAAATAGGGCTCGATTAGTGGAACGCGATAACGAGTCAACGAACTAAAAGAGAGAAAAACGACAAAATTATAATACCAAATGAGTAGTAGTCATCAGCGTATGGACAACAAGCGTGGAGGGAATCAACGAAAGCAGATATGGTTACCACTTCGGTGGTAATCGTGGCCAAAACAATAAGAATGGACATTTCAAGAAGGCGGAGATTCAACAATGATGGAAAGACGCCAAGACCAAAGACCCGTTGTTAAGGAAGGAGAAAGACCACCTATCATATGCTTCAAATGCGAGGAGAGGGACACATCACCAAACCGCGCCATGCCGTCTCAAAGCATGTTATAATTATGGAAGAGAAGGTCACTTAGCTCGATTTTGTCATTTCATCAAGACAAATTCAACTAGGATGGAGGCACCAAAGGTCATCCCGTAAAAAGTCAAAACCGGTAGAAGGCAAGGGAGAGCGTTTGTTGTGACCTCCCCAGAGAGCAAGGAACCCGAATGAGGTCATCACTGTAAGCTTATCATAAACTCTAATGAAGTCTATACTTTATTTGATACCGGTTCTACCCATTCTTTTATTTCTCCTACTTGCGCCATCGATTAAATTTGACTCGGAGAAATTAGACTTTGACTTATCTGTGGAAACTCCATTGGGAGAAACCTTCATTACATCCACTCGCTTATAAGTCTTGTTTGGTTCAAATCTGCACCTCACATTACCTCGTCGATCTTATTTCATTAAAAATACTTGCATTTGACGTGATTCTGTGGATTGATTGGTTAACTACTTATCATGCAAAAATTGATTATTTTCGTAAGGTGTTAGCTTTCATATTCCTAATCAACCTATTATGCTAATTCAAACGACCAAACCATTAAAATCAATCACGGCCATCTCAAGCCATAAAGCTATTCGCTTATTGAAAAACGGATGTCAAGCTTTCTTAGCTCATGTCACAGATTTAAATAAAAATACGCCGCTTTTAAAACGATATTCCTATTGTTAATAAATTTCCGACGATTCTCAAGAACTTCCTGGCCTACCCCAGAGCGTGAAATTGAATTTTGTATCGACCTTGAACCCAGACAAAACCTATTTCCAAAGCCCCATATCGAATGGCTCCTATTGAACTTCGTGAGTTAAAGACCCAACCGCAGGAATTGTTAGACATTGGCTTTATTCGCCCCTAAGACTTCTCCTGGGGTGCTCTTGCTCTATTCGTGAAGAAGAAAGAGACGGAGTATGCGATTTTGTATTGATTATCTGGAGTCAATCATGTCACCATCAAAATAGGTATCCATTGCCACGTATTGATGACCTGCTTTGACCAAATTGTAAGGAGCCAAATTCTTTTCAAAGATCGATCTTCGTCCTGATATCACCAATTGAAGATTAGAACCACGACATTCCAAAGACGGCTTTCAAAACTCCTGCAGACGGCATTATGAATTCCTAGTCATGTCCTTTGATCGACTAATGCTCCCGCCGCTTTCATGGATATGATGAACCGAGTATTCAAGGAATATTTAGATCACTTTGTGGTCGCCTTTTATTGATGACATCCTTATTTATTCCAAAAGCCGTGAAGATCATGAGCAACACTTGAGGTCGACATTCCAAAAGCTTTGTGAATATAAGCTTTATGCCAAGTCAAGAAATGTGAAGTTCGTCAAGAAGTAGCATTCCTTGGGCACGTGGTATCAAGTCATGGAATATTTGTTGACCCAAAGAAAGATCAAGCTATTCAAAGTCGGGAACAACCTAAATCAAATGATCAAGCACGTAGCTTTCTGTTTATTGGTTATTATCTGAGATTCGTGGAAGGATTTTCTAATCGCTACTCCATCGACTCACCGACTCAAAAGATACAAAGTTCGGTTGGAGCGAAGAATGTGAGAAGAGTTTTCAAGAACTCAAGAGAGACTTATTTCAAGACTGCTCGACAATACCATCCGCTCTGAGGGATTTGTCATCTACAAATGATGCTTCAGCAAAGGGTTGGGATGTGTTCTCATGCAACATGGAAAAGTTATAGCCTATGCCTCAAGACAACTCAAAGAATATGAGAGGAATTATCCTATTTATGATCTAGAGTTAGCAATTGTTGTCTTCAAGACTAAAGATTTGGAGGCATTATCAGATGGGGAGAAAGTGGAGATCTTTACGGATCATAAAAGCCTCAAATATTTTTCACTCAAAAGGAACTCAACATGCGATAAACGACGCTTGGCTTGAACTGCTGAAAGATTATGATCATACCATCCAATACCATCCTGAAAAGTGAACGTAGCCGACGATCGAGTAGAAGATCATACGCAAGCACGGTGCGATATTGTCAACGCAAAGGCCCATTTTGTGTGACTTGCAAAGGATGGAGATAGAGTTAAAGACTCAGGACCCATGTGATGATGGTGAATATACGAGTAGAACCGACTTTAATCGATAAAGTTAAAGTCGCCAAGTTATGACACCGAGTCGATGCGTATGAGGAAGAAAAGTGCAAGAAGGTGCTACGCCGGAAGCAAGAATCGATGAAGAAGGAATACTTGAAGTCAACTCCAGACTTTTGTGTTCCTAACGACCCCGATTTAAAGTATAAAATCATGATGGAGGCGCACAACACACCATTTTGTAATCCATCTCGGGAGTACCAAAATGTATCATGATATTTGTCATACATTTTGGTGGAGCGATATGAAGAGAGAGATAACGTTGTTTATCTCAAGGTGTCTAACTTGTCAACGAAAGTTAAATCGGAGCATCAAGTACCAAAAGGTCCATTACAACCACTTGAAATTCCGTGAATGGAAGTGGGAGCACATTACCATGGATTTTGTTACACGGCCTTCCTAAGGTTTCTCAAGGCATAGATGCGATTTGGGTCATTGTTGATAGATCGACCAAGTCCGCTTCATTTCTTACCGATACGAGAAACTTATACACTTGAACGCCTTGCTCAGATGTACATAAACGAGATTGTAAGATCGCATGGTATGCCAAGATCCATAGTTTCGATCGAGACCCAAGATTCACTTCACGATTTTGGGTTAGTTTGCAAAAAGCTATGGGCACAGATTTACGATTTAGCTTTTAAGATATCATCCTCGAGACAGACGGACGGACAATGGAGAGGACTATTCAAACTCTTCAAGATCTATTAAGACTCGTGTCCTTGATTTCAAGGAAGTTGGGACAAGTTCTTACTATTGGTGGAGTTTTCCACAACAACAGCTTATCAAGCAAGTATCGCATGGCTCCATTCAAGCGTTGTATGGAAGAAAGTGTCGTTCTCCAAAGATGTCTTTGGGATGAGGTGGGTGAAGCAACGTTGTTGGGACCGTGAGTTGGTACGCATGACTACTTTTAAAAGATTCAAACGATCCGACAACGATAAAAACCTCACAAAATCGATAAAAGAGTTATGCCGATCTTCATCGAAAGGACGTGGAATTCGATATAGAGATCATGTGTTGTTAAGAGTTGCTCCATGGAAAGGAGTTACAAGATTTGGAAAGAGAGGAAAACTTAATCCTCGATTCATCTGGCCATTTTTTAATCCTCGATCGAGTAGGAACTGTGGCCTATAGACTCGCTTTTACCGCCAAATATGTCTCTCGTGTTCATAACGTTTTTCACATATCCATGTTACGTAAATATGTGAAAGACCCAACCATATTATTGAAGTTAGAACCGGATGAAATAGCGGAATATTTGACGTATGAAGAGGTCCCTGTTCAAATTTTGATAAGAAGGAACATATTCTACGCTTCCAAGGTTATACCTCAAGTCAAAGTTTTGTGGAGGAACCACGATGTTGAGGAAATGATTTGGGAGTTAGAATCAAATGAAATCAAGGTATCCTTACCTCTTCGACATACTGTGCACGCATTCTAATTTCGAGGGGTAAATTTCATAAGAAAGGGAGGTGTAAGACCCCAAACTTTTATAAATAAAGATGAATTTTCTATAAATATTATTTTGAATATTATGGAATAAATTTGATATAATGTTATAGTTGTGGGTAATATTTATAAATTTTGCAAAGTATGCAAGTGGTTATATTATTCGATTGGTTGGGAATATTCGGTTTAGCAGGAATATTCAGACAACTACCAATCATTGGTGGACCCCACAATGTAATTATCATTTGATCGAGAAAACGACAAAAATATTTTATATGAAATAACTACGGAAGTTTTACCGTTGACATCGTTGAACTACCTCGGTAGTAAAAGTACAAAGAATACGTGTGGTTGCATAAGAAAGACACTGTATTGATTATCGATGCTTATGTGAAAAGTCACTGGCTTTTGATTCCATTATGTCGATTAATAATATGAATTATTATAATGATAATGACGTTTTTTATTTTATTCAGATTATTAACGTAATAAAGCGTAAACATCTTTTTTATATAAAATGTAATACTTTATTAAAGTTATTCTATAAATAAAATATATTATATTTTATTATGCAGTAGTGTTGCATAGTGTTTTGTAGTAGTGTTGCAGATAAGTATTAAGATATAGTAAAATATTTTTATATAAATAGAATATATTATATTTTATTTAAAAGATTTTGCTTTTAAATATGGACCGCCGATTAAAGTAAATCAATCTCGACCGCTCATGGATTAATTACTACGCATTCTATTTTCCTATAAATAAGCTCATTCCTTCATTATTTTCTTATTTAATTCATTGAAACTCTAGAGAGAGAAACTATAGAGAAAGAAGAAAAGTATTCGCTACTTCACTTTGCCAATATTCAGCTTCTTCTAAGGTAGGGAATATTATTTGTTGT
Source organism: Panax quinquefolius (assembly GCA_020205615.1). Classification (NCBI taxonomy): domain Eukaryota; kingdom Viridiplantae; phylum Streptophyta; class Magnoliopsida; order Apiales; family Araliaceae; genus Panax; species Panax quinquefolius. The sequence goes on from CM035165.1 coordinate 105,010,027, forward strand.
ACTTCGTAAGGATATTATTCTTTTTGTATTCAAAAAGAGAACATTGTTATTCTATTTATTTATTATTTCATTGGAATAACTCAGATAACGTGGTTTACCCTATACTTGGTGACATTCTTCTATTATTCTCATTGGAACATCATCATGCTCTGTGTGTTTTACAGGACACTGGTTCGTTCTTTATTATTATTATTCGCTGGAACATCACATCGTATGCGTGTTTTACAGGACCGGGTTCCGCTTTTATTATTTTCGTTGGAACATCCCGCATGCGTGTGTTTTACACCGGACCGGTTAAAATCTTTTATCATTCTCGTTGAATATCCTATTCATGTGTTTTACATCGGATCCGGTTCCATCTTTATTATTACATTTGAACATCTTGTCGCGTGTGAATTTCACCGACTGGTTCCGTTATTATTATTATTCGTTGAATAACCCGCTCTATGCAAGTACCGCATGCACGGTGATTTCTTTTGTTATTCCATTCTTTATTATACCCAATTGGTTAAAACTTTGACTTCTATACTCCATGAAATTAGTAGAATATCCTCGATATTTGCGTTTCATCCAAAGATCTTTTCATGGAAACATTCTTCCGATCATTCTTGAATTTTACTCTACAAAAACAAAGATTATATCGACAATTTGGACGTTAATAATTCCCGGATAAAATAATTCTTGAACTTGTTTTATTGAATTCTTATATCATTGTCATCATCCCTCATGTTTATATTTTTTTAAAGTCATCTCGTATTCAGTAGTAGTGCATAGATGGACTTGGTATGATTATGACCGAGAGACTATTCGATTGTAATCACGACCGTAATGTTACAAATGATGTGGTAAAAATCCTCAAAGGGTCAGTAGTGCATTGATGGATGAATGATTGTTGGCATGATCATGACTATTAATGAATACACAACTATTCTCGCCCGTAGTGCATGAATAATTGTGGTCGTGATACTAAAGAATATCCTTGGTAGTAGAAAGTGGGGGTGATTCGATGATGTGGATTATTTATTAAAGTCGAGTCTCAGCTATATAACAAGTGATGAAAAACCTTTTAAATCATAAAAGATAGTAGATTTTATTTTCTACTTGACTTTTTTAATGGATCGCTTGTCTACCGCAGCTTAAACTTGATGTTTATTATATTTTATCGGTTTAACATCGTTGAAGGCTAATGATAATTTATTCTCGCATTATCTTAGTCATAATATTTCTCATCGGGCTAGTTGAGCTCACCCTTTTCTTTCACCGTTCTCTTCGTGAAATGAGAATATATTTGGGACGAGTCTGGGAACGGAGTAATGGTCCAGAGGATAACATTAGTAGTCCTCACTATTCTGTGAATTAGTGTGATAATAATTGTAATGAGGACTCCTTTTGAGTTTGTATAATATTTAATAGATAATATTTGTATTCAAACTCACGCTTTATGTCGTATTGCATACCTACATTTATATTAGTAAGTTGTATTTAAATTTCGCATACCATGATCGACTACCCAAGATGGGTGATGTATACCTAATTTTGGGGGGCGTGGTACTGCCAAGATCTTGGATAGGAAAGAACATGTCCTATGTATCGAGGTTATACCACAAGTTAAAGTTTTGTGGAGAAACCATGCTATTGAGAAAATGACCGGGAGTTGGAAAGCGGAAATGAAAGCGAGGTATTCTCATCTTTTGAAACACCAGTATCGCATACATCAATTTCGAGGACGAAATTTCATAAGGAGGGAGGTTGTAAGACCCCAAATTATTAATAAATGAAATTTATTTTCCTCTATTTATTATTTTGAAATAGTATGGGTTGATTTGATTAATGTGGATAGTTATGGGTAAAATACGCAAATATTAAGCAAGTGGTTATAAAATATTCATTATTGTCGGGGAATATTAAATACGGCTGCTAAAAGCGCATAAATGCATTGGGCCCCATAATAAAAAGCGATTGGATGAAGAAAACTACAAATATAAGTTGTTTATAAATAGCAGGCGTAGTTATTCACAATTAATCATTGTTGGAATACGTTGGTGGTTAAAACACACTAATACGCGTTGTTGAACAAAGATCACGCAGTATTGCACAATTATTGATTCTTACGTGAAGGCATTTACCTACTCAATAATTGTTATAGTAATTTCTTTAAAGATATTTTATTTTATTGATTCAATAATTCTTTGAATTGATATTTTATATTCTTTGTTGTTTCAATAAATTGTCATTACACAAGTATTTTCCATTATCGAAGCAATAATTCATATTATCTAAATAATATTATTAGATAACATTATTAGCAATGTCTAGAAAGTTCTGTCCAAGGAGAGGTTTGGTCACCTAATTGCGCGCCAGTAAGGAGAGATCCTTATTGGAAAGCCCACTCTTTTCCAGGAGCGGCACGGTTGCAAGATTGTGATTGTGAGACCCCAGATTTTAGCAATAAAGATTTAAATTTTATCGAAATAATTTTTAATATTATGGTGTGAATTTGAGATAATATTATAGTTGTGGGTAGTATTTATAAATTTTGCAAAGTATACAAGTGGTTATATTATTCGATTAATTCGGGAATATTCGGTTTAGCGAGGAATATTCGTATAACAGCTCAATCATTGGTGGACCCCACAATGTAATTATTATTTCCGAATTAGAAAACGACAAAAATATTTTATTGAAATAACGGCGGAAGTTTTACCGTTGATCTTGTTGAACTACTCAGTAGTAAAAGTACAAAGAATACGTGTGGTTGCATAGTAGACATTACCGGTATTGATTATTGATGCTTATGTGAGAAATCACTCGGTTTGATTCCATTATTGTCGATTAATAATATGAATTATTATAGCGATAATGACGTTTTGTTTTATTCGTATTATTAACGTAATAAAAGCGTAAACATCTTTTATATAAAGCGAAAACTTTATTAAAGTTATTCTATAAATAGAATATATTATATTTTATTATTATAGTGTTGCGTAGTGTTTTTGCATAGTGTTTTGCATAGTGTTGCATAGTGTTTGCATAGTAAAATGTTTTTATATAAATAGAATATATTATATTTTATTTAAAAATTTTGCTTTAAATATGGACCGTCAGATTAAAGTAAATCAATCTGACCGGATTCATGGATTAATTACTATGCATTTTATTTTCCTATAAATAGAAGCTCATTCCTTCATTATTTTTTTCTTAAATTCATTGAAACTCTAGAGAGAAGAGAAGTAGAGAGAAAATATATAGAGAAAGAAGAAGAGTATTCGGCACTTCACTACTTTGATATCCGGTGTCTTTTACGGTAGGGATATTATTTGTTGTACCCGTAAGGGGTGTTATTCTTTCTTATTCATGAAGAGAACTTACGTTATTCCATTCTTTATTATTCATTGGAATAACTCGACATGCCGCATGGCATACCTATACTTGGTGAAATCCTCTGTTATTCCATTCTTTATTATTCTGTTGGAATAACTCAGATGTCAGATACCCTATACATAATCAGATGTCGTGGTTTACCCTATACTTGGTGACATTCTTCTATTATTACATTGGAACATCCTGTTTGTGTGTTTTACACCGGATCTGGTTTCGTCTTTATTATTATTCATTGGAACATCACATGTCATGTGTTTTACAGGACCGGTTAAAATCTTTATCATTACGTTGGAATATCCTATCTCGTGTGTTTTACGGATCTGGTTCCATCTTTATTATTCTGTTGGAACATCCCTTGATTGTGAATTTCACGACTTTGGTTCCGTTATTATTATTACATTGGAATAACCTGCATCTATGCCAAGTACCACATGCATGGTGATTTCCTTTGTTATTCCATTCTTTATTATACCCAAATTGGTTAAAACTTTGACTTCTATACTCCATGAAATTAGTAGAATATCCTTGATATTTGCGTTTCATCCAAAGATCTTTTCATGAAAATATTCTTCCGATCATTCTTGAATTTTACTCTACAAAACAAAGATCTTGTTGACAATTTGGACGTTCTTAATTCTCGGATAAAATAATTCTTGAACTTGTTTTATTGAATTATTATGTCATTGTCATCATCCTCATGTTATATTATGTTATCTTTGGCTTTACGTGCATAGATGAACTTAGTATGATTATGACCGAGGATCATTCAGATAATCATGGCTTGATATAAATGATGTGACAAAAGTCCTCATGGCACTGTAATGCGTTGATGGATAGTTTTGGTATGATTATGACCGGTGGAGTGATTCGGTATAGATAGTCTTGACCATTGATAATTTGATGAAAATCCTTGGACCGTGGCATGTGGATGATTAGATATTGTGGTTTATTCATTAAAATTCGAGTCTCATTTATAATAAATTGATGAAAAACCTTTTAAATCATAAAAGATAGTAGATTCTATTTTCTACTTGACTCTTTTAATGGATTGCATGTTCATTACCGCAGATTAAACCGGTTGTCTATTGTATTTTATCGGTTTAACTTTGTTGAAGGCTAATGATAATTTATTCGCATTATCTTAGTCATAATATTTCTTCTTGGGCTAGTTGAGCTCACCCTTTCTTTCCTTTGTTCTCTTGTGAAATGAGAACATAATTGGACTTTAGTCGGGGAAGCGGAGTAATGGTCCGAGAGGATAGCATTAGTAGTCCTCACTATTCGTGAAATAGTGTGATAATAGTTGTAATGAGGACTTCTTTTGAGTTTGTATAATATCTAGTAGACAATATTTGTATTCAAACTCACGGTTTATGTCGTATTATACCATACGATTATATTAGTAAGTTGTATTTAAATTTATGTACCATGTAAGTGGCGACCCAAGATGTGTGGCGTATACCTAATTTTGGGGGCGTTACGGTTTGGTGTCGAGCTATAAGTAAAGAGCCCCGAGCCTCTCCATTTGGTGACTTCTGTTGATGGGGATGCAGAAGCGAGACTCTCCGTAGGGGCCTTGATTCTCATGGTGGTAAAGCGTGATAAGTACCAATGTGAGGTGTTGTCCTTGATGGGACATTTGTCACGGTTGGTATCGAGCTTAGGATATGATCCACGCTAAGATGTGAGACTAGAACTAGGAGGAGAGATAGGGAATTCCTTCGCTAGTATGACCTACCTAAGTTTATTTGGTATTTGATTGGTCGGTCAGAGTATAGTGATAATATGTTGCATATCAATTAACCCTTATTTTGTGGCAGTGTTTGAAAATGGCATCCGAGAATGTTGAGAATAGCAATAGAACACGAGGAGACCTTGATTCTCCATGATCAATAATCGAGGATAATGTGCATGACAAGATGGCGATAATCCTCCCGTAAACAACAACACCGATCAAATGACGAACGCAATGATGACGTTTAGGAGTTTTTAGAATTCATGCAACAACATCGACGACGGCGGCTCTGCTCATAAAGCAGGTGAAAATAATGGCAACCCACGGTCGGTCACCGCTAAGCAGTTCAAGGAGCTGGGACCACCGGAGTTTTTGGAAAAGCCAGAACCACTTAAGGCGAAGACGTGGTTAAAGCAGATCACCAAGATATTTGATGTCTTGGGATGCTCAGAAGAGCAAAAGGTTCCATTTGCCACCTTTATGTTGCGTGAAGAGGCAGATTACTGGTGGAAATCTGTAAAACGTACCCAAACTGACATACTCAAGATGTCTTGGGAGAAGTTCCAAGAGCTGTTCAACGACAAGTACTTTCCCGAAAGTATTCGTCACATGAAGGAGGTGGAGTTTATCGTTTGGAGCAAAATAATATGGCCACCGTGTCACAAGATGAGGCTAAGTTTGCCTAGTTATCTCGGTTTGCATCCCATTTGGTCAATAATGAGGAGCGAATGACGCGAATGTTTTTAAGAGGTTTGAAACCCGATATACGTCAATACCTAATTTCTCATAAACTTTGTTTGTATTCGAGATATTGTGAATAGGGCTCGAGTTATTGGAGTAGCGATAATGAGTCAAGACTGACCAAAAGGTAACGACCAATAACACGATAATAATCATATTGGTGGTGGCGGCTATCGTAATAATGATAACCATCGTGGGGAAATTATCATGTTAATAATGGTAACCACTTGATTGGTAATCATGGCAAAGATAATAGAAGTGGAAATCGCAAGAAGAGAAGGTCATTTAGCCCAATTTTGTTGTGCACCAAAGTCAAGTCTAGTTGGGACGGTGGCACCAAAGGTGGATATGGACAAAACAAAGTCGTTGGTTTTAGGAAATGCATTTTCATGACTTCTCAAAAAGCGAGTAAACCGAAAGTTAGCACGGGTTAGTTAATTATAAATTGTGAAGTCTATACCTTATAAGATACGGTTCTACCCATTATTTTATCTCTCTTGCTTTGCGTTCAACGTTTAAATTTGACTCAGGAGAAGTTTAGACTCGACTTATTTGTTGAAACTTCGTTAGTAAGAGCCTTTCATTCGCTTACTATTTTTAAATCTTGTTTGATTCAAATAAACACTTTCACGTTATTCGTCGATCTTATCTTTTTGAAAACACTTGCCTTTGATGTGATTTTAGGAATCAATTGGTTAACTACTCATCATGCTTTTCGTAAGGTTGTTAGCTTTTATATTCATAACCAACTTTGTTGTGCGTCGAAATTCAAGTAACCAAACTACTAAAGTCGATTATTGTCATATCAAGCCATAAGTAAAGAGCCCCGAACCTTTCGTTGTTGATTTCCTTGTATGGAATGCACCAAAGCGAGACTTTCTATAAGCGACGTCGTGGATGAAGATGGCAAGTTGATAGGTATCATTGTGAGGTCTTATCCGAGTTAAGGGATAGAAGTCACGATTGGTATTAATGTGACGTCTTATCCAAGTCTTGGGACGAGAGTAATAGATTTTGAATGATATTTCTATCATTAATAAATTTCTTGGCGTATTCTTGAAGACTTCTAGCCTACCCTAGAACATGAAATCGAATTTTGTATTGACCCCAAAGACAAAAAACCCATTTCTTAAACCCTCAAATATTTCTTCAACTAAAAGGATCATTTATGAGGATTATGATGAAAGTCATAATAAAAGCATTGGACTAATGAAAATCATGGGTATCGTGGTATTAGTAAGTGTTATGATGAGTTATGTTGGTTAGTATGTGTGAAAACATGAAAGTTTCTTAAAAATCACAAGGAGTTAAAAACCGATTTTGGTGAAAAACGTAACAAGAAATTCAATTGACCAAATCTCCTATTATATTTTGAATTTTTGAGTGTGGTTAAGTCCTAGAGTTAGATCTATGAGTTACCTAACTAATTCAAGTGGAATTACTGGAAAAGGTGTTATAGATTTTTGTGTGGACTGATTTAAGCAAAGGAGTGCAAAGCTGCAAAAACCGAAAAAGCTGCTGCCATGATTTTAGAGGGGCTGTTTCGGCCACTTAAATTATGAGAAAAATTCTGGCCTTTTGGGACATGAAGTTATATGGTATAAAGTACTTCCTGTCCAAATATGAACTCATTCTGACTTAAAATGAGCAAGTTATGACTATTTCAATATTTAGGTTTTTCCGATGAAAAACGCTATAACCGGAGTTGTATAACTCCGATGACCAGGAAATTTAAACTGGAAGCTCACATTAACATGTGTAAGGTCCTGCCAAGATTTGGAAATTTTTGGAGTTAAACTCGAGGTAGCTAATTTCTTAAGGAATTAATTAGAAATTGATTTTTGAAAAATAGTAAATGAATTTTAAAAAATTTCGAGAAAAATATATTTTCATTATGGGACTATATTATGCTAAATCCCATAAAAGAAATATTTTTGGGACTGATTTGGTATTTTTCATGAAAATAGTTTAGTTACGAACATATAAGTTAAATATGTTATGTGAAGTAACAAAGTTGAAAATAAGATTTTAAATTTAGAGAATCCTATATAGAGTATATGCATATTTTTTTTTGATGAGGATTTGATAATTGGTGATGATATCTTATGAGTATGGCATTTTGAATGATTAAATGCATTATATGGTAAAGCGTAAACAATTAAAATAAATTATTTATAAATTTAAGAAGTGATTAAAAAATTGTTATAATATTAATGATATTAGATTATAAGATTATTAAGTGATTGATAACATGGGGATATTCTTGAATCTCGGATAAATTATATTATAAATGTTTAATATTTATCCTTTATCTCATTTGATTGATTCTTTATATCATTGACATGATCCTCATGCTTATATTATGTTGAAAGTCATCATGGCTCACGCGTAGATGGACTTGGTATGATTATGACCGAGGATTGTTCTAAGTATAATCATGGTAGTAATTGAAAACACGATTATCTTTGCACGTAGTGCATGGATAATTTGTGGTCGTGATCTTAATGAATACACGATTATCTTTGTACGTAGTGCATGGATAATTGTGGTCGTGATACTAATGAATACACGATTATCTTTGGTAGTAGTGCATGGATAATTAATTCGTGGTCGTGATCTTAATGAATACACGATTATCTTTGGGTCGTAGTGCATGGATAATTTGTGGTCGTGATCTTAATGAATACACGATTATCTTTGGTAGTAGTGCATGGATAATTTGTGGTCGTGATCTTAATGAATACACGATTATCTTTTGGTAGTAGTGCATGAATAATTCGTGGTCGTGATACTTAATGAATATCCTTGATGCGTAGTGCGGGGATGATTCGATGATATGGATTAATTATTGGTGAGTCTCGTGATGAAATATTAATTCATGGATGTGGTAAAAGTCATCTTTTGGCCATAGTGCATTGATAGACTTGGTATGATTATGACCACGGATTATTCGGTATAATCATAGTAGTAATTGAAAACACGAATATCCTTGGCCATGAGTGCATGGATAATTCGTGGTCTACTATTCTATTAAGGCCTCAAAGCATTATTGGTTTTACAATTTGTATATCTTTTGCTTTTGTAGTGCAAAGATGAATTATTAATAAATATCTTTGAAATTTGTAGTGCAAAGATGAATTGTTAATGAATATCTTTGGGTCGAATTGCAAAGATGAATTTAATGTTTTCAACGATAAAGGTATTCAAGGTATCCTCACCTCTTTATCATACAGTCGTACCACTAATTTCGAGGAGAAATTCCATAAGGAGGGAGATTGTGAGACCCCGGATTTTAGCAATAAAGATTTAAATTTTGTCGAAATAATTTTTAATATTATGGTGTGAATTTGAGATAATATTATAGTTGTGGGTAGTATTTATAAATTTTGCAAAGTATGCAAGTGGTTATATTATATTAGATTGGTGGGGAATATTCGGTTTAGCGAGGAATATTCGCATACAGCGGCTCAATCATTGGTGGACCCCACAATGTAATTATTATCGGATCGAGAAAACGACAAAAATATTTTATTGAAATAACGGCGGAAGTTTTACCGTTGATCTTTTGTTGAACTACTCAGTAGTAAAAGTACGATGTCGTGTGGTTGCATAGTAGCGCTGCGGTATTGATTATTGATGCTTATGTGAGAAGTCACTCGGTTTGATTCCATTATTATGCCGATTAATAATATGAATTATTATAAGCGATAATGACGTTTTGTTTTATTCAGTATTATTAACGTAATAAAAGCGAAACATCTTTTATATAAGCAGAATATTTTATTAAAGTTATTCTATAAATAGAATATATTATATTTTATTATGCATAGAGTTGCATAGTGTTTTTCATAGTGTTTTGCATAGTGTCAGATAATAGTGTTTGCATAGTAAAATGTTTTTATATAAATAGAATATATTATATTTTATTTAAAAATTTTGCTTTAAATATGAACCATCAGATTAAAGTAAATCAATTTGGACCGATTTATGGATTAATTTACTATGCATTTTATTTTCCTATAAATAGAAGCTCATTCCTTCATTATTTTCTTATTTAATTCATTGAAACTCTGTAGAGAGAAGCTATAGAGAGAAAATCTATAGAGAGAAAGAAGAAGAGTATTCGGTACTTCACTACTTTGATATCCAAATGTCTTTTTACGGTAAGGGATATTATTCATTTAATTCGTAAGGGGTGTTATTCTTTCTTATTCATGAAGAGAACTTCATTATTCCATTCTTTATTATTACATTGGAATAACTTGTATACACCACATACCCTATACTTGGTGAAATCCTCTCGTTATTCCATTCTTTATTATTCTATTGGAATAACTTTGTATATCTGGCATACCCTATACATAATCTGTATCGTGGTTTACCCTATACTTGGTGACATTCTTCTATTATACGTTGGAACATCCTGTTTGTGTGTTTTACAGGACTGGTTCCGTCTTTATTATTATTCTGTTGGAACATCCACATGCGTGTGTTTTTACCGGACTGGTTTAAATCTTTATCATTCATTTGGAATATCTATCGTGTGTGTTTTACACCGGATCCGGTTCCATCTTTATTATTCTGTTGGAACATCCCGCATGGGTGTGAATTTCACACGACTGGTTCCGTTATTATTATTACATTGGAATAACTTTTCGTCATCACAAATCCGCATGCGTGGTGATTTCCTTTGTTATTCCATTCTTTATTATACCCGGTTGGTTAAAACTTTGAATTTATACTCCATGAAATTAGTAGAATATCCTTCGATATTTGCGTTTCATCCGATATCTTTTCATAGAAATATTCTTCCGATCATTCTTGAATTTTACTCTACAAAATAGTATCTTGTTGACAATTTGGACGTTCTTAATTCTTGGATAAAATAATTCTTGAACTTGTTTTATTGAATTATTATGTCATTGTCATCATCCTCATGTTATATTATGTTATCTTTGGCTTACGATGCATAGATGAACTTAGTATGATTATGACCGAGGATCATTCGGTATAATCATGGCTTGATATAAATGATGTGACAAAAGTCCTCGATTGGCTGTAATGCGATGATGGATAGTTTTTGGTATGATTATGACCGGGAGTGATTCGGTATAGTCGTGACCATTGATAATTTGATGAAAATCCTTGGCCAGTAATGCGAGGATGATTAGATATTGTGGTTTATTCATTAAAAGTCGAGTCTACCTATATAATATGATGATGAAAAACCTTTTAAATCATAAAAGATAGTAGATTATTTTCTCTACCTCTTTTAATGGATTGCGATGTTCATTTGCTTGATTAAACCGGTTGTCTATTGTATTTTATCGGTTTAACACTTGTTGAAGGCTAATGATAATTTATTACGCATTATCTTAGTCATAATATTTCTTCTTGGGCTAGTTGAGCTCACCCTTTCTTTCACCGTTCTCTTCGTGAAATGAGAACATATTTGGGACTTAGTCGGGGAGCGGAGTAATGGTCGAGAGGATAACATTAGTAGTCCTCACTATTACGTGAAATAGTGTGATAATAGTTGTAATGAGGACTCCTTTTGAGTTTGAATAATATCTAGTAGACAATATTTGTATTCAAACTCACAGTTTATGTCGTATTGTACACGACAGTTATATTAGTAAGTTGTATTTAAATTTATGTACCATGTAAGTGGCGACCCAAGATGGGTGACGTATACCTAATTTCGGGGGCGTTACAGTGATTCTGTAATATTATTTGTGAATAATTAATTATTGATTTATATGATGAGGAAAATATTGATTTTATGTTAATATAGATGGAGAAAATTTTTAAAATGACAATTGTTAAAAATTAATATTTTATCTTTTTCTGATAAAATAATTCATTTAAATATATTATTTTAATAATATATTAACGGTGATATTTTTATAATGAATGTGGGATATATGAGTATATGAGGAGGAAGAGTATTTTTGTGGCAATAAATGTTTAACACATATTTTGAGTGTTGGTGGACACAATTATTGATCGAAATTTGATTATAGCCTATAAAATCACCCGTTTATGAATTTCGGTCAATTTCTGTTTGGAATTTGGAAAAACTTTCTTCTGCAAAGTTGTAGAGAATTGAATTTCCTATAAAAAGTCGCAAGATTCGAATTTTTTGATAAAAGGGATATTTGTTATGAATTATTGAAGTTTCGAAGTTCCGAAATAATTGATTTTTGGAAGTTTAAAATATTTTTAATTACAAAAACATTTTTTTTATTTTTGAAACTCATTTAACATATGATTAGGAGGCTGAATTCAGATTGTTAGTGTGCGTATGAAGTTGTTGAAAAATTATAATATATTATATTAAATTTTTACGCTTTGGTGTTCTAAGCGATTTCTATAAATAGGGTCTTAGGTTAGAATTGAAAATCACACGTAAGCTGAAGTTTTTCTCTCTATATTATCGAAAGCGTATTCTTGTGAGTATTTTGAGTATACTTTGAGTATTTATATGATGTGCAAGTTCAAGTCGATCAGGTGTTTTATTTAAATCTTGTCTTTCGAGGTAAGGGATGTTATTTTCTTTCTCAAATGATATTATTTCTTCAATATCATTATCTTTGAAATATTGGTTGGAACTTTTATTAAATTTGGAACCTTTTCATGTATGGGTTCTTTATTCATGAGTTCTTAGTCATGAGTTCTTATTCACGAGTTACTATTCATGAATTCTTATTCACTAATTCTTATTCACGAAAGTCTTATTCACGAAGCGAAGATGATTTTTTATGAAATTTCTATCTTTTTGGTGTGAGAGTTCTTATTCACGATATCTGCGACTATTCACGATATCTGACTATTCAAATGAAAAATGAAATTTCTTCTTTTTGTCAAAATATTTATTATGAATACTAGCTTTGATTGTATCCATGTTTTGATCATTCTTGAATTTTACTCCACTCGATTACTTTTGAAGTATTTTTGAACTTGGATTGTTTAAAAATCTGAATTCTTAAAATTTGTTCTTTTGTTTCTTTGGATTCGTTTCCTTTAAAATATTTTTCATCATCCTCAAAGATTAAATGATGATATTCTTGAATATCTTTGGCTGTAGTGCAAAGATGAATGATTTCTTAATGAATATCTTTGGCCCAGTAGTGCAAAGATGAACAAGTGTTGAGATGAACATAATTGATCGATTAATATCTTTGACACAGTAGTGCAAAAGATGAATATTTGATTCGAGATATATATTGATTGATGTTACTGAGGATAAAATATCGACGATGAACTTTTAAATTCATATATAGAAGATAGTAGTTTGCATTATCTACTTAACTCTTCTAATGAATTGTTGTTTCATTGTAGTTGTTGATTTAAAAGCGGTTGTCTATTGTATTCTATTAGATTTTTCCCTGTTGAAGACTAAAGATAATTTGTTGTATATTATCTTAGTCATAATATTCTTTACTAGGCTAGTTGAGCTCACCCTTTTCCTTGTTGTTCCATTTTTCTTCTCAGGAGGCGAGAATGTAGCGGGTACTAGTCGGGATATGGAATGAAGGTTCTAGAGAGAGTTGTTTAGTAGTCCTCACCATTTTTGTAAAATAATGTATCAATAATTGTGATGGAGATTTATTTGCGTGTGGATATTGTCTAGAAGACAATAATTCTATTTAAACTCACAGTATATATGTTGTCGTATTTTACACGACAAATGTAAGACCCCGAAATTTTTAAATAAAAAGGAATTTCCTTTATTTATTATTTTGAAATAGTAAGGGTTGATTTGATTAATGTGGATAGTTAAGGGTTAAATATACAAATATTTCAAATTAAGCAAGTGGTTATAAAATATTCATTATAAATAGGGAATATTCGTTTGGTCGTGGAATATTAAATCTTTGTCTAGGGGAATATTCGCAATGCGACGGTAGCGACCGTGTGTAGGCTCCATGCTGAAAGCGATTGGATGAAAAAAACGACAAATATAAGTTGTTTTTAAATAGCTTGGCGTAGTTATTACAAATTATCTTGTTGGAATACCGTTGGTTAAAACACACTAATCGCGTTGTTGAACAAGTAGACACTGCGGTATTGCACCAATTATTGATTCTTACGTGAAGGCTTTACTCGATAATGGTTACGATAATTCTTATTCGATATTTTATTGAGTTAATAATTCTTTGCGTTGATATTTTATATTCTTTGTTGTTTGATAATTGTCATTTAAAGTATCTTTCATTATCGAAGCAATAATTCATATTATCTGAATAATATTATTAGATAACATTATTGGCAATGTCTAGAAAGTTACTAAGGAGAGGTTTGGTCACCTAATAATTGCGGTGTAGAAGAAGAAATTCTTATTGAAAGCCCCTCTTTTCTGAGGCGCACGGTTGTCAATATTGTGATTACGTAATATTATTTGTGAATAATTAATTATTGATTTATATGATGAGGAAAATATTAATTTTATGTGGATATAGATGGAGAAAAATTTTAAAATGACAATTGTTGAAAATTAATATTTTATCTTTTACGATAAAATAATTCATTTAAATATATTATTTTAATAATATATTAGCGGTGATATTTTACAATGAATGTGGGATATATGAGTATATGAGGAGGAAGAGTATTTTTGTGGCATTAAATGTTTAACACATGTTTTGTGTGTTGGTGGACACAATTATTGACAGAAATTTGATTATAGCTTGTAAAATCACCCGTTTGTGGATTTCGGTCAATTTCTATTCGGAATTTGGAAAAACTTTCTTCTGCAAAGTTGTAGAGAATTGAATTTCCTATAAAAACTCATGAGATTCGAATTTTCTGATGAAAGGGCTATTTATTATGAATTATTGAAGTTAGAAGCTCAAAATAATTGATTTTTGGAAGTTTAAAATATTTAAAATAGGAAAAACGTTTTTGGAATGTTTAGGTGGCCTCATTTAACATGTGTAGGAGCTGAATTCAGTTGGCAAGTGTGCGTATGAGGTTTTGGAAAATAAATATTAATATTATATTAAATTTTACGCTTTGGTATTCTAAGCAATTTCTATAAATAGGGTCTTAGGTTAGAATTGAAAATCACACCGTAAAGCTGAAGTTTTCTCTCTCTATATTATCGAGCGTATTCTTGTGAGTATTTTGAGTATACTTTGAGTATTGCTGAGGCGGTGCAAGTTCCTTGAAGACTATATGCAGATTCTAGCTAGAAATCTTGATCTTTCGAGGTAAGGGATATTATTTTTTTCGTAATGATATTATTTCTTCAATATCATTATCTTTGAAATGTTGATCTGAAGTTTTTATCAAATTTGGAACTTTTTCATGTCGGGGTTACTATTCATGGGTTTCTTATTCATGAGTTCTTATTCACGATTCTTATTCATGAGATTCTTATTCACGAGTTCTTATTCACGAAAGTACTATTCATGTAAGCGTGAAGATGTTTTTGTGGAATTTCTATCTTTTGGTGTCGAGTTACTAGTCACGATATCTGGCACTATTCACGATATCTGACCTTATTCATAGAAAAATAAAATTTCTTCTTTTTGTCCAAAATATCTATTACGGATACTAACTCGATTGTATCCATGTTTTGATCATTCTTGAATTTTACACCACTATATGATTATTTTGAGGTATTTTTGGGCGTGGATAAAACCAAGTACGAATCCTTAATCCTTGTCATTTTTGTTTACTTTGGATTCGTTTCTTTAAAAATATTTTCATCATCCTCGGTCTTAAATGATGATATTATTGAATATCTTTGGCACGTAGTGCAAAAGATGAATGATTTCTAAGAATATCTTTGGCCTCGTAGTGCAAAGATGAGCGGTGTTGAGATGAACATGGACCGATTGATTAATATCTTTGGCACAGTAGTACAAAGATGAGCAGTGTTTAAATGAACATGACGGTGATGAATATCTTTGGCTGTAGTGCAAAGATGAATATTTGATTCGGATGTATATTGATTGATGTTACAGGATAAAATATTGATGATGGATTTATTAAATTCATAGATTATAGTAGATTTCATTCTCTACGTAACTCTTACATGAATTATTATTTCAATGCGAATATTGATCCGAAACTTGTTGTCTATTGTATTCTATCGATTTTTCCTGTTGAAGACTAACGATAATTTGTTGTATATTATCTTAGTCATAATATTCTTTCTTGGGCTAGTTGAGCTCACCCTTTTCCTTGTTGTTCCATTTTTTCTTCTCGGGAGGCGAGAATGTAGCGAGTACTAGTCGGGGTATGGAATGAAGGTTACAGAGAGTTGTTTAGTAGTCCTCACCATTTTTGTAAAATAATGAATCAATAATTATGATGGGGATTTATTTGCATGTGGATATTGTCTAGAAGACAATATTATATTTAAACTCACGTTATATATATTGTCGTATTTCACACGACATTTGTATTAATGAAGTTGTAGTTTGCTTTTTGTACCATGTATTTGGCGACTTCGAGAATGGGTGTTGTGTATACCTATTTTGGGGGCGCCACGGTTAATATCGAGCTTAGGGATATGATCTCTGGCGGAGATCGGGGAATAGAACTAGGAGGAGAGGCGAGTAAATCCTTCGCTAGTGTGTCCTACTAAGCTTATTTGTTAGTTAGTTAGTATATAGGGATATTATGTGATATATTGATTTCTTAATTAACCCTTGTTTTATGTGATGATTTGAGAATGTCGTTGAGAATATTAATGATGGAGTAAATGAGACCGTGGAGATGCTGTCTTTTACCAACGAGGAGAGCGTGCAACAGGTGGCAATGTTCCTCCTGTGAACAACACCAGCTGAGCAGATGATGAACGAGGGATGTTTAGAAGCTTTTTGCGGTTTATGCAAAAATCATACGAGGAGACTCGTGTTCAAAATACTGAGGAGAAATGATAGCAATTCAAGGGTGGTCACGACAAGCGATTCAAATAGTTGGGACCACGAGTGCAGGGAAAGCCGGATCCGATTAAAGGCGGAGCGTGGGTCAAACAAATTACCAAGATATTCGATGTCTTGGGATGCACGGGAACAGAAAGTTCCATTCGCCACCTTTATGTTAAAGTGGCGAAGTGATTCTTGGTGGGAATCGTGAAGCGTACCCATCCAGTACCGACTCGGATGTCGTGGGAGAGCGTTTGAGCAGATTCAATGACAAGTACTTCCACGAAAGTATTCGCTATATGAAGGAAGTGGAGTTTATTAGACTAGAAGCGAGAATAACATGGCGGTGTCCCGAAGACGAGGCGAAGTTCGCGGAGTTATCGAGGTTGCACCTCATTTGGTGGAGAATGAGGAGCGATTATGGCGGATGTTTACGAGAGGTTTGAAACCCGACATACGTCGAGTATCTCATTTCTCATAAATTTTCTCTCTTCAGGATGTTGTCGATAGGGCTCGGTTGTTAGAAGCGAGATAACGATACGTTCAACCGAGGGACCATAACCGAGGATCATACAGAAGATAGCGATCATCGAATAACGATAACCGGCGGAGAAAGAAGAATACGAGACAAAGGCGGTAACCACTCTGGTGGTAATCGTGGCCATGAAAATAGAAGAAGCGAGTCGGGAGGAGATTTTAAAAGAGGAGATTCAACAACGACCATGTGAAGGCGTCGGCCAAAGAAGCAACTAGTTTTAAGGGAGGAGAAGCGACCACATAGGTCATATGCTTTACAAATGCGGAAAAGAGGACATATATCAAATCAAGCGCCCACAACAGTTCAAGGTATGCTATAATTGTGGAAAGGAAGGACATATCGCTCGAGATTATGCGATGGCGAAACCTAGTTCAATGGGGACGGTGACTCAAAAAGATCGTCCCCGTAAAAGTCAAAGTCAACGATTCCGGAAGAAGCGTTTGTTGTGATTGGTCAAAATGCGAGGAACCCGAACGAAGTTAACAGGTTAGTTAATTATAAATTTGCGAAGTATATACCTTACTAGATATTGGTTCTACCCATTCTTTTATCTCTCTTACTTGCGCCAACGTTTGAACTTGACTACGGAGAAATTAAACTTTGACCTATCATGGAGACTCCATTAGGAGAAACTTTCATTACATCCAGTTGTTTAAAAATCTTGCTTGATTCAAGTTGGCACTATCACATTACTGTTAACCTTATTTCTATAGAGATATTTGCTTTTGATGTGATTTTAAGGTTAACTACTCATCATGCCAAATTGATTGCTTTTGTAAGGTTGTTAGTTTTCATATTCCTAAGCAACTTTGTTATTCAATTCAAGCAATCAAACCTTTGTAGTCAAACATTTTCATATCAAGCCATGAAGTCATTCGTTTATTACGGATGTCAAGTTTTCTTAGTCCATGTTATGGATTTGAATAAAGACACGTCGATTTGAATAATATTCTGTTGTTATTGATTTTTCTGACGTATTTCTGAAGAATTTCTTGGCTTACTCCCCAAAGCTCGATATTAAATTTTGTATCGACTTTGAACCCGAGACAAAACTCATTTCTAAAATCTCATATCGAATGGCTCTATTGAACTGGGAGTTAAAAATTCAACTATAGAATTTGGTACTGAGCCTTTATCTTGTGACTTCCTTTGTGGAATTCACCGCCGAACTCTCTGTAGGGGACGTCATATTAGATGCGATAGTAAAGCGATAGGTGTCATTGTGACGTCTTTATCCAAGATTGGGATATGAGTCACGATTGAGAGCAACCTAAGTCGAGAATCGAAATACGTAGCTTTCTGAGGCTTAGTTGGTTATTATCGGAGATTCGTGGAAGGATTTTCTTGAATCGCTACTCTGATTAACTTAGTGACTCGAAAAGATACAAAAATTCGTATGGAGCGAGGAATGCGAGAAGATTTTCCAAGAGCTCAAGAGGCGACTCATTTCGCACATATTCTAACCATACCATCTTGGAAAAGCGAGCGTGGTGGTGACGCGTTGAGTAGAAGATCATATCTTGAAGGAGCAAGTGCGATGATGTCAAGTATACGCGTAGAGCCAACTTTAATAGAAAAAGTTAAGGTTGCTCAAGCCACCGCAGGCCGGAGTTGATGCGTATGAAGAAGAAAGTACAAGAAGGAGCTATTAGGAAGCGAGAATTGATACTTGAGTCCACTCTAGACTTTGTGTTCCTAACGACTACGATTTGAAGTACAAGATTATGATGGAGGCACACAATACGCCATTTGCAATCCATCACGGAAGTACTAAAATGTATCGTGATCTTGACATACATTTTGGTGGAACAATATGAAGAGAGAGATTGCAAAGTTTATCTCGATGTGTTTAACTTGCCCGGCGTGTAAAAGCGGAGCATCTTGTACCTAAGGGTCCGTTGCAACCACTTGAGATTAGGAATGGAAGTGGGAACACATTACTATGGATTTCGTTCACGGGTCTTCCTGCGGTTTCTCAAGGCATCAATGCTATTTGGGTTATTGTTGATAGATTAACCAAGTCCGCTTCATTTCTTCTACCGTCGAGAGACTTATTCCTTGAACGTCTTTTCGTATATGCGTAAATGAGATTGTGAGATTGCATGGCATGCCAGTATCCATAGTTTTAGATCGTGACCCAAGATTCACTTCATGATTTTGGGTTAGAAAGCTATGGGCTCGAATTTACGATTGATTTGGCATACCATCTTCAAACGGATGAAAGCAATCGAAAGGACTACTCAAACTCTTGAAGATATATTAAAACTCGTGTCCTAGATTTCAAAGGAAGTTGGGATAAGTACTTGCCATTGGTGGAATCCTCATACAACAATAGTTATTAAACAAATATAGGCATGGTTCCATTCGAAGCATTATATGGGACGAAAATGTCGTTCTCCAATATGTTGGGATGAGGTGGGTGAAGCAACATTGTTGGGACCCGAAGTTAAGACGTATGATCACCGAAAAGATCCAAATGATTCGACAACGATACAAACGGCACAAGATCGACAAAAGAGTTATGCGGATTGTGAGACCCAGATTTTATCAATAAAGATTTAAATTTTGTCGAAATAATTTTTTAATATTATGGTGTGAATTTGAGATAATATTATAGTTGTGGGTAGTATTTATAAATTTTGCAAAGTATGCAAGTAGTTATATTATATTCGATTGGTGGGGAATATTCGGTTTAGCGAGGAATATTATATAACGGCTCAATCATTGGTGGACCCCTATAATGTAATTATTGTCGGATCGAGAAAACGACAAAAATATTTTATTGAAATAACGGCGGAAGTTTTCTGGTTGATATTGTTGAACTACTTCGGTAGTAAAAGTACAATAATACGTGTGGTCAGTTAAGTAGTAGCAGCGCGGTATTGATTATTGACGCTTATGTGAGAAGTCACTCGGTTTGATTCCATTATTAGCCGATTAATAATATGAATTATTATAGCGATAATGACGTTTTGTTTTATTCGTATTATTAACGTAATAAAGCGAAACATCTTTTATATAAAATAGAATACTTTATTAAAGTTATTCTATAAATAGAATATATTATATTTTATTATGCATAGTGTTGCATAGTGTTTTGCATAGTGTTTTGCGTAGTATTGCATAGTGTTTGCATAGTAAAATGTTTTTATATAAATAGAATATATTATATTTTATTTAAAAGATTTTTCTTTAAATATGGACCGTCGATTAAAGTAAATCAATACGGACCGTTCATGGATTAATTCTTATGCATTCCATTTTCCTATAAATGAAGCTCATTCCTTCATTATTTTCTTACTTAATTCATTGAAACTACAGAGAGAAATTATAGAGAGAAGCTATAGAGAGAAAGTTATAGAAAGAAGAAGAGTATTCGCTACTTCACTACTTCTATATTAGGTTCTTTTACGGTAAAGGGTGTTATTCTTTCTTCTTGAAGAGAACTTACATTATTCCATTCACTATTATTACATTGGAATAACTCGTAAAAGTGGCATACCCTATACATGCTTTTGTGATACGCTGGCATACCCTATACTTGGTGAAATCCTTATGTTATTCCATTGCTTATTATTACGTTAGAATAACTTTGTATCTGCTGGTTTACCTATACTTGGTGACATTCTTCTATTATTACATTGGAACATCCATGCATGTGTTTTACAGGACGACTGGTTCCGCTTTTTATTATTATTCATTGGAACATCACATGCGTGTGTTTTACAGGACACCGGTTAAAATCTTTATCATTACGTTGGAATATCCTATCTGTGTGTTTTACAGGATCCGGTTCCATCTTTATTATTACATTGGAACATCACCGCGATTGTGAATTTCACGACGACGGTTCCGTTATTATTATTACATTGGAATAACTTTCATCATGCAATATCGCATGCATGGTGATTTCTTTTGTTATTCCATTCTTTATTATACCCGAGTTGGTTAAAACTTTGACTTCTATACTCCATGAAATTAGTAGAATATCCTTGATATTTGCGTTTCATCCAAATATCTTTTCATGGAAATATTCTTACGATCATTCTTGAATTTAACTCACTAAAAAAGATCATGTTGATAATTTGGGACGTTAATAATTCATGGATTAAATAATTCTTGAACTTGTTTTATTGAATTATTATGTCATTGTCATCATCCTCATGTTATATTATGTTATCTTTGGCTTACGTGCATAGATGAACTTAGTATGATTATGACCGAGGATCATTCGGTATAATCACGACTTGATATAAATGATGTGACAAAAGTCCTCGGTGGCACTGTGAATGCGTTGATGGATAGTTTTTGGTATGATTATGACCGGGGTGATTCGGTATAGTCATGACCATTGATAATTTGATGAAAATCCTTGGCGCAAGTAGTGCGGGGATGATTAGATGTGGTGGTTTATTTATTAAAATTTGAGTCTCGGTGATAAAAATTGATGAAAACCTTTTAAAACCTAAAAGATAGTAGACTTTATTCTCTACTTGACTCTTTTAATGGATTGCTTATTTCATTGCAGATTAAAGCTGGTTTGTCTATTGTATTTTATCGGTTTAACACTTTGTTGAAGGCTAATGATAATTTATTACTGCATTATCTTAGTCATAATATTTCTTCTTTGGGCTAGTTGAGCTCACCCTTTCTTTCACTTTATTCTCTTTGAAATGAGAACATATTTGGGACGAAGTCGGGGAGCGGAGTAATGGTCCGGAGGATAGCATTAGTAGTCCTCACTATACGTGAAATAGTGTGATAATAGTTTTAATGAGGACTCCTTTTGAGTTTGTATAATATCTAGTAGACAAAATTTGTATTCAAACTCACGGTTTATGTAAGTATTATACACTACGAGTTATATTAGTAAGTTGTATTTGAATTTATGTACCATGTAAGTGGCGACCCAAGATGGATGGCGTATACGTAATTTTGGGGCGTCGCGGTTAATATCGAGCTTAGGATATGATCCACGGCTAAGATGTGAGAATAGAACTAGGAGGGAGAGACGGGAATTCCTTTGCTAGTATGACCTACCTAAGTTTATTTGGTATTTGATTGGTCGGTCGAGTATAGGGATAATATGTGATATGTTAATTAACCCTTGTTTTGTGACGGTGTTTGAGAATGACATCCGAAAATCTTTGAGATAAGCAATGAAGCACATGAGAGTGTTGATCAAATTTCAAACAAAAGGTAACGACCAACAACACGATAATAATCATCTTTGGTGGCAAATTTATCGAATAATGATAACCATCATGGGGAAATTATCATGCTAAGAATGGTAACCACTTGCCGGTGGTAATCATGGCAAAGATAATTGAAGTGGAAATTGCAAGAAAGAAGGTCATTTAGCTCAATTTTGTTGTGCACCAAAGTCAAGTCTAGTTGGGACGGTGGCACCAAAGGTGGATATGGACAAAACAAAGTCGTTGGTTTTAGGAAGTGCATTTTTCATGACTTCTCAAAAAGCGAGTAAACCGAACGAAGTTAAGCGGGTTAGTTATTTATAAATTAAGTCTATACCTTATAAGATCTGGGTTCTACCCATTATTTTATCTCTCTTGCTTTGCGTTCAACGTTTAAATTTGACTCAGGAGAAGTTAGACTTTGACTTATTGGTTGAAACTTCGTTAGTAGGAGTCTTAATTATCGCTTACTATTTTTAAATCTTGTTTGATTCAAATAAACACTTTCACGTTACTGTCGATCTTATCTTTTGAAAATACTTGCCTTTGATGTGATTTTAGGAATCAATTGGTTAACTAATAATCATGCTTTTCGTAAGGTTGTTAGCTTTTATATTCATAACCAACTTTGTTATGCGAATTCAAGTAACCAAACTACTAAAGTCAATTATTGTCATATCAAGCCATAAGTAAAGAGCCCCGAACTTTTCGTTGTTGACTTCTTGTGTGGAATGCAGAAATAGGACTTTCAAAGAGGCGACATCGTGAATGAAGATGGCAAGTTTATAGGTATCATTGTGAGGTCTTTATCTAGGTTAAGGGATAGAAGTCACGAGTTGGTATCAATGTGACGTACTATCCAAGTCTTGGATGAGAGTGTGATTTTGAATGACATTTCTATTATTAATAAATTTCTGGCGTATTCATGAAGACTTCTTAGCCTACTTAGAGCGTGAAATCGAATTTTGTATTGACCCCAGTACAAAACCCATTTCTTAAACCCTCAAATATTTCTTCAACTAAAAGGATCTGTTTACGTGGATTATGATGAAAGTCATAATAAAAGTATAGAACTAATAAAAATCATGGGTATATGAAGTATTAGTAAGTTTTATGATGAGTTATGTTGGTTAGTATGTGAAAACATGAAAGTTTCTTAGAAATCACAAAGAGTTGAAAATCAGATTTTAGTGAAAAATGTAACATGAAATTCAATTGACCATATCTCTTATTATATTTTGAATTTTGAATGTGATCAAGTCCTAGAGTTAGATCTATGAGTTACCTAACTAATCCAAGTGGAATTACTGGAAAAGGTGTTGTAGATTTTGTGTGGACTGATTTTAGCAAAGGAGTGCAAAGCTGCAAAAACCGAAAAAGCTCTGTCATGATTTTAGAGAGGCTGTTTCGGCCACTTAAATTATGAGAAAAATTCTGGCCTTTTGGGACATGAAGGTATATGGTATAAAGTACCTCCTGTCCAAAAATGAGCTCATTCGACTTAAAATGAGCAAGTTATGACTATTTCAATATTTAGGTTTTAAAATGAAAACGCTATAACCGGAGTTCTATAACTCCGATGACCATGAAATTTAAACTAGAAGCTCATGTTAACATGTGTAAGGTCCTGCCAAGATTTGGGAATTTTGGAGTTAAACTTGAGGTAGCTAATTTCTTAAGGAATTAATTAGAAATTGATTTTTGAAAAATAGTAAATGAATTTTAAAAATTCGAGAAAAATATATTTTCATCATGGGACTATATTATGCTAAATCCCAGAAAAGAAATATTTTTGGGACTGATTTGGTATTTTTCATGAAAATAGTTTAATTCTACGAACATATAAGTTAAATATGTTATGTGAAGTAACAAAAAGTTGAAAATAGGATTTTATGGCTAGAGAATCCTATATAGAGTATATGCATATTTTTTTTGAGGATTTGATAATTGGTAATGATATCTTATGAGTATGGCATTTTTGAATGATTAAATGCATTATATGGTAAAAGCGTAAACAATTGAGATAAATTGTTTTATAAATTAAGAAGTGATTAAAATATTGGTATAATATTAATGATATTAGATTATGAGATTATTAAGTGATTGATAACATGGGGATATTCTTGAATCTGGATAAATTATATTATAAATGTTTAATATTTATCCTTTATCTTATTTGATTGATTCTTTATATCATTATCCTCGTGTTTATATTTTTTTTAAAGTCATACATGGCTTACGTGCATAGATGGACTTGGTATGATTATGAATGAGGATCATTCGGTATAATCATAGTAGTAATTGAAAACACAATTATCTTTGGTAGTAGTGCATGGATAATTTGTGGTCGTGATACTAATGAATATCCTTGGCTTTTGTAGTGCGGGGATGATTGACGATGTGGATTAATTATTGGTGAGTCTCGTGAATGAAATATTAATTCATGGATGTGTTCAAAGTCATCTCGTGGCTTACGTGCATAGATGGACTTGGTATGATTATGACCGAGGATCATTCGGTATAATCATGCTCAGTAATTGAAAAACACAATTATCTTTGGTAGTAGTCGTGGATAATTTGTGGTCGTGATCTTAATGAATATCCTTGCTTTTGTAGTGCGGGGATGATTGACGATGTGGATTAATTATTGAAATTTGAGTCTCAAAGAATGAAATATTAATTCATGGATGTGTTCAAAGTCATCGTGGCTTACGTGCATAGATGGACTTGGTATGATTATGACCGAGGATCATTCGGTATAATCATAATAGTAATTGAAAACACAATTATCTTTGGTAGTAGTGCATGGATAATTTGTGGTTGTGATCTTAATGAATATCCTTAGCTTTGTAGTAGCGGGGGATGATTCGACGATGTGGATTAATTATTGAAATTTTGAGTCTCAAAGAATGAAATATTAATTCATTGATGTGGAAAAAGTCATCTTTGGTAGTAGTGCATTGATAGACTTGGTATGATTATGACCACGGATTATTCGGTATAATCATGGTCAGTAATTGAAAACACGAATATCTTAGCGAAAGGTGCATGGATAATTCGTGGTTGTGATACTATTAAGTCGAGTCTCAAAGCATTATTGGTTTTTCTGAGTTGTATATCTTTGGGCCCGTAGTGCAAAGATGAATTGTTAATGAATATCTTTGGCGGATTGCGAAGATGAATTTAATATTTTAACGATAAAGGTATTCAAGGTACCCTCATCTCTTTATCATATATCGTGCGTACCCTAATTTCGAGGGTGAAATTCCATAAGGAGGGAGATTGTGAGACCCCAGATTTTATCAATAAAGATTTAAATTTTGTCGAAATAATTTTTAATATTATGGTGTGAATTTGAGATAATATTATAGTTGTGGGTAGTATTTATAAATTTTGCAAAGTATGCAAGTAGTTATATTATATTCGATTGGTCGGGGAATATTCGGTTTAGCAGGGAATATTCGTACAACGGCTCAATCATTGGTGGACCCTAGCGAAATTATTATCGGATTGATCGAGAAAGCGACAAAAATATTTTATTGAAATAACGGCGGAAGTTTTACCGGTTGATATTGTTGAACTACTTTCGGTAGTAAAAGTACAATAATCGTGTGGTTGCATAGTAGCACACCGGTATTGATTATTGATGCTTATGTGAGAAGTCACTCGGTTTGATTCCATTATTGTCGATTAATAATATGAATTATTATAGCGATAATGGACGTTTTGTTTTATTCGTATTATTAACGTAATAAAGCGAAACATCTTTTATATAAAATAGAATACTTTATTAAAGTTATTACATAAATAGAATATATTATATTTTATTATGCATAGTGTTGCGTAGTGTTTTGCATAGTGTTTTGCGATAGTATTGCATAGTGTTTGCATAGTAAAATGTTTTTATATAAATAGAATATATTATATTTTATTTAAAAGATTTTTCTTTAAATATGGACCGTCAGATTAAAGTAAATCAATACGGATAGTTCATGGATTAATTCTTATGCATTCCATTTTCCTATAAATAGAAGCTCATTCCTTCATTATTTTCTTACGAATTCATTGAAACTCTAGAGAGAGAAATTATAGAGAGAAGTTTATAGAGAAAGTTATAGAAAGAAGAAGAGAGATACGCTACTTCACTACTTCTATATTAGGTTCTTTTTACGGTAAGGGTGTTATTCTTTCTTCAAGAGAACTTACATTATTCCATTCACTATTATTATTACATTGGAATAACTTTTGTAAAAGTGGCATACCCTATACATAACTTGTATACGCATGCGATACCTATACTTGGTGAAATCCTTATGTTATTCCATTGCTTATTATTCATTAGAATAACTTTTGTATCTGTGGTTTACCCTATACTTGGTGACATTCTTCTATTATTACATTGGAACATCACATGCGTGTGTTTTTACGGACTGGTTCCGTTCTTTTTTTTATTATTACATTGGAACATCACATGTCATGTGTTTTACAGGACTGGTTAAAATCTTTATCATTACGTTGGAATATCCTATCGTGTGTTTTACACCGGATGCAGTTCCATCTTTATTATTTACTGTTGGAACATCTGTCGGTGTGAATTTCACGACACTGGTTCCGTTATTATTATTCATTGGAATAACACATACATCATCTGAAGTACCGCATGCGTGGTGATTTCTTTTGTTATTCCATTCTTTATTATACCCGGTTGGTTAAAACTTTGACTTTATACTCCATGAAATTAGTAGAATATCCTTGATATTTGCGTTTCATCCAAAGATCTTTTCATGGAAATATTCTTACGATCATTCTTGAATTTAACTCTACGAAAACAGAGATCATGTTGATAATTTGGACGTTAATAATTCATGGATTAAATAATTCTTGAACTTGTTTTATTGAATTATTATGTCATTGTCATCATCCTCATGTTATATTATGTTATCTTTGGCTTACGTGCATGCATAGATGAACTTAGTATGATTATGACCGAGGATCATTCGGTATAATCATGACTTGATATAAATGATGTGACAAAAGTCCTCGATGGCTTTGTAATGCGATGATGGATAGTTTTTGGTATGATTATGACCGGGGTGATTCGGTATATAGTCATGACCATTGATAATTTGATGAAAATCCTTGGCCAAGTGGTACGGGATGATTAGATGTGGTGGTTTATTTATTAAGTGAGTCTCAATGATAAAAATTGATGAAAACCTTTTAAAACCTAAAAGATAGTAGACTTTATTCTCTACTTGACTCTTTTAATGGATTGCTTATTCGCTGCAGATTAAACCGGTTGTCTATTGTATTTTATCGGTTTAACATTGTTGAAGGCTAATGATAATTTATTACGCATTATCTTAGTCATAATATTTCTTCTTTTGGGCTAGTTGAGCTCACCCTTTCTTTCCTTTGTTCTCTTGTGAAATGAGAACATAAATTTGGGATGAGTCGGGGAGCGGAGTAATGGTCGAGAGGATAGCATTAGTAGTCCTCACTATTCGTGAAATAGTGTGATAATAGTTTTAATGAGGACTCCTTTTGAGTTTGTATAATATCTAGTAGACAAAATTTGTATTCAAACTCACGATTTATGTCAGTATTATACTAGCGAGTTATATTAGTAAGTTGTATTTGAATTTATGTACCATGTAAGTGGCGACCCAAGATGGATGACGTATACGTAATTTTGGGGGCGTCACACGGATCTTCATCGAAAGGACGTGGAATTTAATGTAGGGGATCATGTATTGTTGCGAGTTGCTCCATGGAAGGGAGTTACAAGATTTGGGAAGAGAGGAAAGCTCAATCCACGATTTATCGGTCCATTTCAAATTCTCGACCGAGTAGGAAATGTAGCCTATAGACTTGCGTTACCTCGAAAGTATGTCTCGTGTTCATAATGTGTTTCACATATCATACTTCAGTAAATATGTGAAAGACCGAACCACGTTATAGAGTTGAACCCAGGACGAGATAGCCAAGACTTAACGTATGAGGAGGTAATTGTTAAGATTTTGGATAGAAAGGAGCATGTCCTACGCTTGAAAGGTTATACCACAAGTTAAAGTTTTGTGGAGGAATCATCTTTATAGAGGAAATGACCAGGAGTTGGAAAGCGAAATGAAAGCGAGGTATCCTCACCTTTTCAAAACACCAGTACGCGACGTCAATTTCGAGGACGAAATTTCATAAGGAGGGAGGTTGTAAGACCTCAAATTTTTAAATAAAAAGGAATTTCCTTTATTTATTATTTTGAAATAGTAAGGGTTGATTTGATTAATGTGGATAGTTAAGGGTTAAATATGCAAATATTTCAAATTAAGCAAGTGGTTATAAAATATTCATTATTATCGGGGAATATTCGTTTGGTCGTGGAATATTAAACTTTGCTTAGGGAATATTAAATGCGACCACAAGCTTGACCGTGTGTGGGCTCCATAACGAAAAGCGATTGGATGAAGAAAACGACAAATATAAGTTGTTTTTAAATAACGGCGTAGTTATTACAATTAATCTTGTTGGAATACCCTATTGGTTAAAACACACACTAATACGCGTTGTTGAACAAGAAGCACCAGATTGCACCAATTATTGATTCTTACGTGAAGAAGGCACTACTCAATAATGGTTACATGTAATTATCATGCTCAAAGTATTTTATTGAGTTAATAATTCTTTGCGTTGATATTTTATATTCTTTGTTGTTTCAATAATTGTCATTACACAATTATCTTTCATTATCGAAGCAATAATTCATATTATCTGAATAATATTATTAGATAACATTATTGGCAATGTCTAGAAAAAGTTACATACAGGAGAGGTTTGGTCACCTAATCGCGTAGCCAAGATGAAGAAATTCTTATTGGAAAGCCCCTCTTTCTGCAGAAGGCGCACGGTTGTCAATATTGTGATTACGTAATATTATTTGTGAATAATTAATTATTGATTTATATGATGAGGAAAATATTAATTTTATGTGGATATAGATGGAGAAAATTTTTAAAATGACAATTGTTGAAAATTAATATTTTATCTTTTCTCGATAAAATAATTCATTTAAATATATTATTTTAATAATATATTAACGGTGATATTTTTATAATGAATGTGGGATATATGAGTATATGAGGAGGAAGAGTATTTTGTGGCATTAAATGTTTAACACATGTTTTGTGTGTTGGTGGACACAATTATCGAATCGAAATTTGATTATACTTGTAAAATCACCCGTTTGTGGATTTTGGTCAATTTCTATTCGGAATTTGGAAAAACTTTCTTCTGCAAAGTTGTAGAGAATTGAATTTCCTATAAAAACTCGCGAGATTCGAATTTTCTGATGAAAGGGCTATTTATTATGAATTATTGAAGTTCAAGTTCAAATAATTGATTTTGGAAGTTTAAAATATTTAAAATAGGAAAAACGTTTTTGGAATGTTTAGGTGGCCTCATTTAACATGTGTAGGAGCTGAATTCAGTTGGCAAGTGTGCGTATGAGGTTTTGGAAAATAAATATTAATATTATATTAAATTTTTCGCTTCAGTATTCTAAGAATTTCTATAAATAAAGGGTCTTAGGTTAGAATTGAAAATCACAATGTAAAGCTGAAGTTTTCTCTCTATATTATCGGCGTATTCTTGTGAGTATTTTGAGTATACTTTGAGTATTGCTAGGCGGTGCAAGTTCCTTCAAAGACTATACCCCAGATTCTACTAGAAATCTTGATCTCTTCGAGGTAAGGGATATTATTTTTTTTCAGTAATGATATTATTTCTTTAATATCATTATATCTTTGAAATGTTGATCTGAAGTTTTTATCAAATTTGGAACTTTTTCATGTCGGGAGGGTTACTTATTCATGGGTTCTTATTCATGAGTTCTTATTCACGAGTTACTTATTCATGAGTTCTTATTCACGAGTTCTTATTCACGAGTACTATTAAACGAAAGCGTGAAGATGTTTTTGTGGAATTTCTATCTTTTGGTGTAGAGTTACTATTCACGATATCAAGACTTTATTCACGATATCGACATTATTCACGATATCTGACCTTTATTCATAGAAAAATAAAATTTCTTCTTTTTGTCAAAATATCTATTACGGATACTAACTCGATTGTATCCATGTTTTGATCATTCTTGAATTTTACACCACTATGATTATTTTTGAGGTATTTTTTTGGGCGTGGATAAAACCAAGTACTTAATCCTTAATCCTTGTCATTTTGTTTCACTTTGGATTCGTTTCTTTAAAAATATTTTCATCATCCTCGGTCTTAAATGATGATATTATTGAATATCTTTGGCCCTGTAGTGCAAAGATGAATGATTTCTGAAGAATATCTTTGGCTGTAGTGCAAAGATGAGCAGTGTTGAGATGAACATGATCGATTGATTAATATCTTTGGCACTGTAGTGCAAAAGATGAGCAGTGTTTAAATGAACATGATTAATGATGAATATCTTCTTTGGCTGTAGTGCAAAGATGAATATTTGATTCGGATGTATATTGATTGATGTTACGAGGATAAAATATTGATGATGGGTATTAAATTCATAGATTATAGTAGATTTCATTCTCTACGTAACTCTTACATGAATTATTATTTCACCGCGAATATTGATCCGAAACTTGTTGTCTATTGTATTCTATCGATTTTTTCCTGTTGAAGACTAACGATAATTTGTTGTATATTATCTTAGTCGTAATATTATTCTTTATTGGGCTAGTTGAATTTCACCCTTTTCCTTGTTGTTCCATTTTTTTCTTCTCGGGAGGCGAGAATGTAGCGAAGTCTTAGTCGGGGTATGGAATGAAGGTTACAGAGAGAGTTGTTTTAGTAGTCCTCACCATTTTGTAAAATAATGAATCAATAATTATGATGGGGATTTATTTGCGTGTGGATATTATTCTGAAGACAATATTATATTTAAACTCACAATATATATTGTCGTATTTCACACGATATTTGTATTATTGAAGTTGTAGTTTGCTTTTTGTACCATGTATTTGGCGACTCAGAATGGGTGTTGTGTATACCTATTTTGGGGGCGTCACAACAAATGTATTAATAAAGTTGTAGTTATTTCTGTACCATGTATTTGGCGACTCAGAATGGGTTGGATGGAATGGACCTATTTTGGGGGGTCACAGTTGTAATGGCTCTTTGTGACCCTATCTGCAGCTATAATAGGTTTGTTGAAGTTGACTTGTCAAAATGATAATTTTACCCTTCCAGAGGTTGTCTCCAAAGTTGGCGGGGGTTTTGGTTGTCATTCGAGTTTATCTCTAAGGTTTGATTGCTGCCAACTTTTCTTTTCCTTATGGTTGATCTTCAAGTTTGATTCGATGTTTCACAGGGATGTCTGCGTGGTTAGATTTTATGTTGTGGTCCCCCAAAGTTATCTTTGCAGTGTGAAAAAGACGTTTTTATCCTCCTACATAGTTAATAACACGAAGACGAAATTTCGAATGTCTACGCTCGTTATTTTTTTTCCCCCATAATTGTAGTTTGTGGCATAAAATTACATTTAATTGTTGTGTTCTAAACAATATGACATATCTATCTATTACTCTAATTCTAATGAGAGAGCGAGTTTTGGTTATTGAATTGAAAAAGATTGTGACGTTATTAATATATAAAAATATATATTAATAATAATTAATAAAAAAATTATTTTTTATAAATTAAATTGAGTTATAGTATTATTAAAAATAATTAATTTTAATAATAAATTTTTTTGTTGATATAAACGTGACCGTTAACGATGGTCCCATCGGTCTTGAGACAAGGTTGTGTCCTGCTTATCTTTTATTGCCATAGTACATTCCACCGAAACGTGACCGTTTGTTCTAGACTAAATTATAAATCTGACCCTCATATTTGTCATATTTTTGCTAAACTGTTTCTTATTTTTTTTTTTTTAGCATAACTGTTCCTCATATATGCGTTAGCCATGCAAAGATTTTTTTCTAATGTTCGCCAAACTTTTTTTTAGCACAACTGTTTCTCGTAGATGCGTTAATCATGTAAATGTGTTCCTTCAATTTTTTTCACCTATTAAAAATTAATTTTCTCTCTCATCCCCTTGTTTTTTATTTTTTATTTTTAAAATTTGTGTAAAAAGTATATTCTTATTCTTCTTTTTAATTGTTTATTTTTATATCATCATTTTGAATTTAATATGAAATATCTCTAAATTAAAAATTAGTATAAATTAATTAATTTTAGATAATATAATTTTAAAATTATAAACTTTACTATTTTTATTTTATCTAAATGGTACCAATAACAATACGAAAAAAAATATAATTAATAAAAAAACTAGTTTATATAAACCTTACTATTTTTTATTAGTGTCATTTAGATAAAATAAAAAATAGTAAAGTTTATAATTTTGGTAATTATATTGTTTAAAATTAATTAATTTATACTAATTTTGAATTTAAAGATATTTTAGATTGAATTCAAAATGTCAATATAAAAATAAATAAATAAAAAAAGTAGAATAATATACTTTTTACATATATTTTAAAAATAAAAAATAAAAAAAATGTGTAGTGAGGAGAGAGAAAATCAAATTTAATAGGTTAAAAAAATAAGAGGAACACATTTGTATGATTAATGCATCTATGAGAAATAGTTATGAGAAAAAAAGTTTATGGAAGGAACAACTTTTATGAGGAACAATTACGCTAATTTTTTTTTTTAAGGAACAATTTAGGAAAACATGACAAATAGGAAGGTTACATTTGCAATTTAGTCTTTGTTCTAAGCTGACCACAGATTTACCCATCCAATGGATATTATCTTGACAGACCACAAGTGAAGAACCTGATTCTCCATAACCGAGTTCAGCTAATTCAGTAAAAGTATTATGCAGACATTTTTTCTGTTTTAAATTTAGGGTTTTGTAACGAAGAGGAAGAGAGCAAAGGATTTTTCTCGAGGGCCGACAAATTTGTCGGAAATGGCGGGAATAAACACAGAGGGAGGGGGGGAGAGCTCACAGCCACGTAGAGAAAGCCCCGTTGGCCCTTCAGCAAATGAAGCCAGACTCCGAACTAGACCCGATCCGTTATTGATCGGGTGTCGATTCTTCAGCGTCTTCACTTCCATAGCTGCTATTCTCTGCATTGTTGTCAATGTTCTCTCCGCCCTCCGATCTATCAAGAACGGAACAGTTGTAATCAATTCCGTACGTTATTTCCCTCTTTATCTCTCTAATTTGTTTATATAGCAACTTTATGGTGTAAATATGGTTAATTTTGTAGATATTTGATGTGATATTCCGGTGTTACGCTGTTGTAATTGCGATATTAGTGGTTGTTGCTGAGACAGAATGGGGATTCATACTCAAGTTCTGGAAGGTAATTTTTGTTTTGGTTTAATGGTCTAAGCTCTGTTTTAGTTTCATGTGGTTTGATTCTAGCTGTATTTCTTTCGTTAGGAATCGAATTTTGTATTTTTGATGTTCTGCTATATAGTTGCACTCGCAAGTCAAAAGAAACATTGGGTTTCTATTGTTAGCCATCTTCAAATTTTTAAATATGGTTGGGTTTGAATTATTAATTTGCAGTAATTAGTCCATTTGGGGTATTATCAATCTTCATATATATATATATATATATATATATATATATATATAAACGACTTCAGTTGGACCATTATTTCAAGAAAGTTGAAGAATACTTGAAAGGTTAGAAAGCAAAAACTAACATAGGAAAAGTGAAAAGAAGAAATTTAAGTAAGCATTCTTAATACCTTTCTATTGGTTGAGGATGTTGAAGGCTTGATGCTAGTATTATTTCTATAATTATCATCTGCCATGAAATTGGTAAAATAAATAGAGAAATATTTATATATCTTTCTTCATCCACCCAATTGTCTAAGCTTAAGGAATATGTTCCTTTCTTTCTTTTTTAATAGGATTGTGCTATTGTTGCCTGTTCGTGGACATATATAAAGTTTTGATTCTTCTTGCATTCCATTTATCACGAGACCAGTAGTCATGTTTAGCGACTCTTAAAGGAATAAGACATAGTGGAAACTAAGGGGCTGTTTGTTTAGGACTGAATACATCTGAATGGAGGACTGAATACATCTGAATGGCTGAATCGGTCAGCCATTAAGTGCTTTTGTTTTGGAAAAAAATCGTCTGAATAGCTGAATCGGTCATTAAGTCAGATTTTTTTGGTTGAATGGATGAATGAGCAGCTGAATAAAGTAAAACAAATTAAATTTTTTTTAAAAAGTTAAAAAAAATATTAACTATTATATTAAGTAATATTAAATAAATTTACAACAATTTTGAATTTTTTCAGAGGGGTAAAATAATAAAATTCTGTTATTCAGATGTTTCAGACATGTTAATTATCAAATAATTTTTTTCATTCAGATTCAGATTTATTCAGTTTTTATCAAACACCCCCTAAGGTCACTTAACTTGGCGAATAATTATAAAAAAGAAATCATCTAATATTCTTAATGATGGATTATAACCATGTAATATTCTGAAGTTGATGTCCTTTGCACATTAGAAGTAATTTGCAGCGTGATGCAATCACAGGTGGAAATTCCAATTATTTAGGGAACACTTAGGTGCACGGGCATAGTGACATTTCTTATAACTGTTTGCGCTGATTAATTACTCTTTTCTCCATCACTTTGGAAGGATAATTAAATTAGTTTGGATTGTTGTTTATATTCTTGTTATGGAGAGACAGCTGGTCCTTTAATTTTAGTGTGTGCTTGTTATCCATACATAAATATAGCAATAATATCCAGATACGATGAAGTGACAGATACAATCACGTTATACACATTGTTTGACATCTTAATCTTATTTATCTATTTGTTGTACACCTATATAGAATATTTGTCTATTAGATTCATATGCTAATGTTTTGGTGAATTCTACCTTTTGGTTCTGTATCAGTTGTCTACTACTATCTGGCTATTATTGTTGTTTGTGCAGTCAGGTGGTGGCGAATTAAAATATATATGCACACATTTTTCCAATATGCCTTTATTCTCTCGCGACTTAGTTCATTTTATATTTTACAAATTTACATATTTATATATATATATATACATACATATATCATGCTTTACTTATTGACTTCATGCTAAAATTTTACCAAAGTCTAAATACTTTTTGGTGATCCTTTTGGCACCAGATGTCTACAAGTACCTTTTGTTACTACTGCTTGTGCCGTGTCACGTTTCCTAATCTTATTTAAGTTTTAATCCACCAATGCAGGTACTGGAGTACTGGGCTGGAAGGGGTATGCTGCAGATCTTGTATGTCCGTTCTTAAGTAAATATTTGTTTCACCACTTCACGGCGTACCTTACACTATTGCTTTTGATGGATTATGCTTTTGTGCATGATTTTAACTCAGATCCAACGTGGTCATTATTATAATTGACAACTTTACATCATAAAATTTCAAGCGGTTTTCCTTTCTGATTATCTTTAAAAAAAAAAGTAATTTGCAGAGAGGAAATTCACCTTAGGGGGTAGGGACCATCCGGATTAATAGAATAATAAGGAAGGAAATTGAGCCTTACCCTTATAGGAAAACAACCTAAGGAGTACTAAATGCCACTGTCCTAAAGAATGCTAGAAATAAACTGATAATTGCCACAAAAGGCTACAAAATTAGAGAGACAAGCAACCTAAGAATAAGAAGGTCTAGATTTAAGAATCCAAACTAGTCACCAAATAAACACACTTTGGTAACCTGTGGAAGTTTTGAAGTATAGTAATATATATCACCATCATGCTCATGACCAATGGGATGCCAAAGAGTTTACGAGGCAATTAGTTTTCTCTGTATATGTTAACTGACTGCACTGTAAGCAAACCTCTGAACCGCTAATGGCGTAATAAGTCAACCAAGTATATTAAGAACACATTAAGCATATCCATTATTACTTTTGAATCACACTCTATTTTATTCAAAGATAGTTCTTGTTCAATACTAAGCTGCATTCCCGCCAGAAGAGCAATTGCTTCTAACCATCTGCAGTGATGCTTGTACCTGAGCCTAGGGGAATTGAGTTAGCCTCCATTAGACTTCCTGTTAAATAATAATCTGCAGCCATTGCTTCTGGCCTTCTGTTGTCAGGCTTGTATCTGGGCCTAGGGAAACTAAGCCACCATTAGACTTCCTGTTGAATCTCCAATGACACCATCTCCTGCAGTTAGACCTTGTACAACTGACCATCGGTTTTAAGCTTTAGTGTCCCTGCAACAGGAGGTTCATATTTTATCCACTCTCCCATTTCTAGTAGCAATTTTCAGCATCGGTAAGGTTTAGAGCTCGGATGGAATTGGATCATTAAAGTTAAGGGTTGTATTTCGAGTAAAGTGAGCATTGATTAAGGCTACCTGCTGTTTATTCTTGGCTGAATTAGGCTGAGATCAAGCTGCTGCTCAAAAGTGATCACTGTTTCTCTAAAGTCTTACCTTCAGTAGACCTTTTAAGAGGAAACATACTTCTTCAAAATTCGACTTGATTTTTCAGTAAGGGATTATATCAGTTGGGTTGGGTTTGGCCAAATACTAAAAAGGATAGGTTTCTGGCTTTCTGCTTGGATAATTAGAATGGAAACATGATAACTTTAAATCAAGGTGGTTAACTCTGACTATTTAGAAGGTGGACCCACTTGCACAATATGGGAAGGAAAACTGCAGCTCTAGCTGGTTGACTCTGAGTCACGCCAATGATTTAGTTGCCATTAAAGAATGTATCCTTGCTAGATTTTGAATGGATCACTATAAAATTACTGAACAATTTATAGAAGCTTTCATCGAAACAATTGCTTGTTCGCTAATCTTCATCACAATTCACAAGCACCTACTAAAACTTTAGTTTGATGTTTGAAATGAATGGTTGTTAATATTGCTCTCAGTGTTGCGGTGATGACAAGAGCTTACCCTAACATTTCTGAGGAGCGGAAGGAGCTTGTTCTTCTCCAGAATATAGCTACCTACATGCTCCTTGCTTGTGGTGTAGTTTATATTATTTCGGTAAGATCATGGAAACCTTACCTATACTAATCTGGAAGATGCATTTACTTTTAGCACATCAAGAATTCTTTGAGCACTAGTATCCATATTTTCTTGGGATGCCCAGGTCTGTACTCTCTAGTTTAGCGATCTTGTGTTCAAACTTCAAACAGTCTTATTAGTGATATTCAAGACCTTAGTTGAAGGATGAAGTTCTTAAGTTACTTGTGGAGACCAGCTTATAAATAAATCAAGTACTTGAATTTTTGTTGAATTGATATTTGATTTTTTAATAATTCAGGGAATTCTCTGCATTGGTTTTCTTAAACGTTCTCGCCAGAAGAAAGAAGCTTCAGCGGAGCAAGCAATTAAGGATCTGCAAGTAAGCAATTAATTGATGGATTACATTGTCTAAATAGTTTAATCAGTATGTGTTCCATGTCCAAACTTGTTTTGTTTTCAATTTCATTTCACTATCTATATAATAGAAAATATGAAGCGAAGTACTCGACCTCTAGCAACATCTCCTCTCTTGTATTATTCCGAAACAGGGTAACAGTAGTTCATGGTGTTCACGAGATAGTCTCAAAATTTAAGTTTACTCTTGCGTTCTAAAGTACTAAAGGAACTCTTCTATTCCAATTCTGTATATTTCTTTAGCAATCTGATAAGATGATTTTTCCAAGTGTGTGGTTATTTTGACGAGGCTTTGACGAGGCTATCTAGTATTTAACCCATACCTAATATCAAGATGTCTGTGCCCCTATGATGTCTAAACGGCTGGCCTATTGATTGATATCAAATGGTGAAACATAGTATTTTTCTTGCAGATTTAAAATGATATATCTTCTTTTATTTAATTTAGGGCAAGGTTAGTACACGATTCAAACCAAGGAGTGTGATGATTGAACATACATAAAATTAGTATACAAAAGGTATTTCATCTGTATTAAGGCTGAATTCGTAATACAATCAATGAATTATAATAAAGCTTTAGCGTAGGCACTATCTTGTAAAATTGAGAGCATGTATGACTAAATGTTTATGTTTCACTTTACATATATGAGGCACATAAAGTTGTAACATTGGTATATAATTTAATCTGGATGCCAGTTGCTATAGTTATAGTTGCCTGTGTAAGGCGTTATTCCCCCCCCCCCCTCCCCTCCCCTCCCCCTCCCCCTCGCTCTCTATTCCTTTTTTCTTCTTCTCGTTCTTCAAACTCATGTTATGACTTTGTTGGTTGAATTGCAGGAATTAGAACGCCGTAGAGAAGAACTTGCAGCCCGGCTAATTGTTTAAGGGCCTTGATAGAGTGGGTAATGCACTGCCACAAATCGATCAAAGTAAAACTAGAGTCAGTGACAGTAATCCTATGACTGTGTTCCACTAAAAACCATGTTGGTATGGTTGTCTCTGTTTGCTTTCATCAATTTAGTTGCATGGGAAGAATCAATCTTTGTAAGAACTGTATAGTTAGGGAGGACAAAGACGAAGTGCTTTATTTTTATCTTTCTTTTTGGGGATGGAGAACCGGTCACTATTATGTCTTTCATTTTATGCCTAGAATTTTTCTTGCTAGATTTAAAGATGTTACATAATTTGAATGTCAACTTAAGGCTTTGCTGCCTTTCCCTACCAGAAGAATTAGAATTGTGCTTTTTTGCCTGTCCCACAACAGGGGTTGAACAACATTACTACCAAATTGCATTACAATAAACTGCAATACCCATTAAAAGGAATCATCTATTGCACTACAGAAGTTTAAGTACGGGAATACAAATAACAGGTTCTAAAATAACTAGAGGGGGAGGGGAGGGGAGGGGAGGGGAGGGGAGGGTGTCTTATACACCACGTCTCCGCTGCATAACAGGAATTTTCAACAACTTTTCTTTCATTATTATCGTACAAGTTTATGGTAAACCACTTGGATCAGCAGCAAGAAGGATAAAACAACATAGCTACCCAATATACATTACAATAAACAGAGATTGCCATTTAAAGGAAAACATCATTTGTTCTATATAATTATTGTTATAGGAATACAGAACAACTACTACTACTACACCAAAGATAGTCTTAGCCTTAACCTTATCATCACCCACAAGGCCACAACGGTACAGGTAGGCCACTAAGGAATTTATCAAGACCCCTCCAACAACCCAGTGCTTTTAATGTTATCCTCTCCCCATTCTTTGCTCTATTCCCTCCATTTGTTCCTGGAGCAAGCTCTTCAACCTCATTATCACTGAACTCCGCATTCAAACCCAACTTCACCATATCCTTTGCAACTCAACCTTGTTGCTTTCTTGTAGTAACAGCTGCTTTCTAAATTGTCTCACCCACTGCCACATTACACACTACTACTTTAGGAACACCAAGCTACACCCTCTTACGCTACAACTCCACCTTGCGAATTAGCATCATTACCCCTTTAACCTTTTTTCCTTGTCCACTTGAGGTTTCTTAACAGTTTTGGAGGCCAAACCTGTCCCCTTCACAAAGACAGAGGGTAGTCGAGGCAAAGGGTGCCCAGGCTACCCAGATTTTTTTAATTATTACTAGAGCCCTTCAAATTTTAACAATTTCGCTCTAGGCTTCCCTAAAGTTTATATATGAAATCTACATTACCTTCAAAAATAAATTTTATTTCCATTGAATCCTAATTAAAGAAACTAGTGAATTCAATGGTAGATATAAATAACATTTTGATGGTAAATATAAAAATATTACAACTAACAAGAGTAAAATTCTTGTCCATATTATGTCTACCTCCTCTGAGAAAAATTCTTGCCCACATTATGTCTACCTCCTTTGAGAAAAATTCTTGTCCACATTATGTCTGCCACCTCCAAGTGATAAATTCCTGGCTTCACCCCTGCCCCTGTCCCTGCCCCTTCACACTCTTAGCTTTCTTCTTTTTCCTAGTACTACCCCATTCATCATCAGAATCATCACATGATGATATTGTTGCAAAAACTTCTTCATCATCAATATAAACCCTAGGACCCGAGCTCTTCTTCGCATTCTTTTGCCTCCCAACATTCGAACTACTTTCCCCCAACGGAAAAGCAAACATTGTAGAAAATGGTGTCCAATTTGAACCAAGTTTCTTATTCTTTTCCAAATATGACATCGAAACCCCAAATGGGAAATTAACCCAACAACAAAAAGAAACATTTTTTCCCTCCGAAATCAGTGGTGGGTCAGCAATTATAACTGCATGAAACGGCCTTTTACAATTCTGGCACCGGAGTGTACACTCAGCATAAGTCCTGTGATACTCGTACATATTATAACAATATGGACATGCAGTCCAAAAACTGGAAGATTCCTTGCCATGTAGATCATTTTTAGCATAATCATCATTATCTCCACCTTCTTCTTCAGTTAAATTACTATTATCCTTCCTAAGGTTTCCGCTCTTGCCGTGCTCCTGAGGCTGGGACCAGGGTGGTTCTATATGTGACTGAGGCTGAGGTGAAGGTTGCTGTGGCTGAGGCTGCGCTGAATGTTGTTGTGGCTGTGGCTGAGGCTGGGGCGAAGCTTGTCGTGGCAGAGGCTGGGGCGAAGCTTGTCGCGGCAGAGGCTGGGGCGAAGCTTGTAGCGGCAGAGGCTGGGGTGAAGGTTGTCGCGGCAGAGGCTGGGGCGAAGGTTGTCGCGGCTGAGGCTGGGGTGAAGGTTGTCGCGGCTGAGGCTGGGGTGAAGGTTGTTGTCGTTGATGCTGGGGCAAAAATTGTTGTGGCTGTAGATGAGGTTGAAGCAAAGGTTGTTGTGGCTGTGGCCAAGTCAAAGGTTGTTGTGGCTGAGGCCAAGGTAAAGGTTGTTGGGGATGAGGTCGAGGCAAAGGTTGTTGGGCTGAGAGGGTTGATGTTGGTGAGGCAATGGTAGTCTCATGTAGTTGTTGTAGATTCAGAGTTTGTGATTGTTGTTGAGGCAATGTTTGTTGCTGAGGGAATGGTGGTAGGAATTGTTGCTGTTGTTGCAGGGGCAAAGATTGATGATGTTGTTCACGATGCTCTTGAATGAAATTAAAATGGGTACTATTATTAAGTTGTTGTGGTTCATGATGCTCTTGAATGAAATTGAAATGGGTGCCATTACCAACTTGTTGTGGTTCGTGATGTTGTTGGATAAAATTGAAATGCGTATTACCAATACCAATCTCATTATCAAACTGAAATTTCCTAGAAGGATTTGAGAGGACTAACCAAGCTTCAGAAACGAGCTTAAAAGCATGCTCCGCAAAAGGGAATTTGTTCCTATTAGGATTTAACAAGAGGGCGAGTCGCCGGTACTGAGCCGCAATGAGCTCAGAATCGTGAGTCCGGCGAGCGAGCTGGAGAATCGCATACCAGTCCAGGTGATGATTGCTGATCTGATTCTCTCCGGCGAGGAGTGTGTCTGCGATGGCGAGGATCTGATCGGCGTGCTCGAGTCTGGGGTCGGATTCTCGGGCACGGGACGCGAATGTCTTGCTGCCGACGAGATCTCTGCCTGATAGGAGCTTCTCGGCTATATCGAGCCACCGCAGGGCCTCCGCTCTAGGGTTGAGATTGAAAGGTTCCATTTTTTTCTCTCTAAAATGGAGGAGAAAACTCTTACCTTTTGTTTCCCGTATCGAGGGGTAATGAGAAAAATGTGTGTGAGCGTTGTGGACGAAAAAGGACAGGTTCTTTGGGGGAAAAGACGAGATTTGTTAGTTGTCAAAGGCGACAAAACTAGGGGTATTGGTGTAATTGAGCGGAATCCAAACGGATAAAACGAGTGTTTTTCATTTGTTAGATTCTTTTACTAATTTAGCAGACTGAATGGAGATATGAATCTATTTGACTTTTAAAATTTAAAGGATAAAGAAATGTTTTATTTACATAAATATTTTATATAATCATCATTCACTCA
Organism: Panax quinquefolius; assembly: GCA_020205615.1. NCBI lineage: Eukaryota > Viridiplantae > Streptophyta > Magnoliopsida > Apiales > Araliaceae > Panax > Panax quinquefolius. The sequence continues at coordinate 105,052,423 of CM035165.1, forward strand.
ACTAAATATATATATATATATATATATATATATATATAATTTTGTGAAAAAGATTAATAGACTATCATCATCTTTGATTTAAAGAATGTTAATTAAAAATTATTTGAATCTTATGAATTTACCAATATAAATCCATTTTTTGACAATTTGAGCTCAAGTGGAACTAGAAAGGTTACAAATTAGTACAAATTTATAATATTTATCATCTTTAATCGTCTCACCCTATTTATTTCTCAAGTCTTATTTTTTTCTACCTATATTTTTCAATAAATTTAAAAACCTAATTTAACTTGTTCTTCAAAATGACTTTTATAAGTTAAAACCCAATTTATTCGTAGTAACGATATCTAATAATAATATTCGTACTAATGATATCTAATACTCCCTCCGTCCCAAGATAAAAGTCTTTATTACTATTTTGGATAGTCTCATATTAAATGTTAATTTTCTTTTAATAACCAAAGTTTTACACATTTTTTCCTATTATGCCCGTATCATTAAATATCTCATACTTTTCTTATTTTAATTCTCTCTCCTTATTTAATGACATATTATTATGGATAATTTTGTCATTTTATTTCTCTTTTTAATATGCGTGAAAAGTCTACCAGAATTTTTATCTTCTGTCCAGAGGAAGTAATAATAATGATACTAATCTTATTTAGTACTCCCTCCATTCCTATATGTAGGTAGTTTTAGATTTTTTTTTATATTCTTAATTATTTGTCGTTTATGATTATCTAGGATAATTGATTACTATTTTCCCCAAATTACCCTTTATTACTCCACTTAATTTTTTGATTCATATTTATTAGATAAGTGAGGTGAAGAATATTATAGATAATTGATATCATAGTTACTCCCTCGGTTCCGTATTAATAGACGTTTTAGGAAAAAATATTAATTCCTAATTAACTGTCTTTTTCAGATTGTTAGGAGAATTTTTCTCTTATCTTCCTAACTTACCCCTTAATTATCTCATCTTCATACTCCTATTTAATTTCAACTTACGTTCCCAATTTTTTTTCTGAAGACTCCTCTTTTCCTCCTCCACCCTTCCTTACACAAACAACCCGGACCACCGCTTACAAACAAACCTCCATAACCACCGCTTCCTCCGCCACCGCCCCCAATTCCCCACTCCCTAACCCCATTTTCGATGCACTTGTCCACTACGCCTCTGTCAACTCCACGACCCACTCCCACATGTTCGCCACTGACATCAAAACCATTGCCGCCGTCCTCCGCCGCTGGCCCGCCTCATGTAATTTCCTCGTTGTTGGCCTCACGCATGGGGTGGGATGTGATTTTGGTGGACAGGCCACATGGGTTTTTTGTCTGCGATTTTGGTGGACGGATGAAGATGGTGATCTAAAGAAGACAAAGAACACTGGGTTGGGGGATTTTTGGGGTAGATGGGATGTTATCAATGTGGGACATTGGGTTTTGAGAAAGATTCTGACATTTGGTTTTCTTTTTCCTCTTTTTCTGAGATTGTTGTTGGAGAATGTGATGCTAAAGATAAGAAAGAGAAAAAGAAGAAGGGTGTCTAGTAAAAAAAAGCCAATTTAGTCATTTGAGTTTAATTTTACATTTCACAATGTAATATCATTAATTTTTTTAATAATTGTGCATTGGCCTCCAACGACAGATAAAAGGGAACCGACGGAGTAATACTTTTTTTTTAATGATTGTGCACATGTCTAAAACGACCTATGCAATATTTATTCAGCCATGAGCACTGGTGTTTAGTATTTTGATATTTTCGCTGAAATCATGTGGACTTCTGATTTCGTTTCTTCTAGCTGGCCTACTACCTCTACTAATAGATTCAAGCCAAATCTGTTCTTAGTTTTTGAGCCATTTACTTTTCCTATTTCATCTATGCGGATGCTCGTGAAAATGACTCGAAACATCTTCTCGATCAGTCGCCTCTAATTCTCAAAGTGTATGATTTTCCCAGTAATATATACTTGAATAATCAGTATGTGATAGTTTTTTAGATCTACTAAGTTACATAGACATGGACACATGGTATTATTTTGTTCGAGCGCACTAACCATTCTCTGTCGTTTTCTCTCTTATTTAGATAATCTGCAATGAGTTATTTCTTTGCAACTGTTAGCTTGGAGGTTTAGCATTATCTATCAGTTACCTACATATGTTATATTTCTTATATTTGGTAATATATATGTATTGTCCGCTTGGTTGTTAGAATTGGTTTGTTTGCGTGCACAAAGAGAGAGAGAGAGAGCTCTTTTTTGGGAGGGGAGAGAGAGAGAGGTTGCCGTTGTATTGTTCGTATATGTTACTGTTATCTCCTGTTCTCAGTTGGATCAAATTGCATTCATATCTATATTATCTTTTGATTTTATTGATATACGGAAATTTCAAAATTTTCACTGGACAATAATCTGAAACAGGTACTCCACATGGATAGAAATGACCATTATGGGGGAGAGTCAAGCTCCCTGAATCTTACTCAGGTACTGCTTATAAGGATAGTGTAGTGTAAATGAACTTGAATCCCCCCAACCTAGTTTCTCTAGCTCCACGTGTAATGTACTATACTTTGTTGAAGGAACGGTGAAAGAAATCTGAAGAAGATAAGCATGAGCTATAAAACCTAGCAAATTAGTGTTTCCAGAGATATATAGATATATCTATATTTTTAATCTTTTCCTTTATCCTTTTTTAATATTTCATTCTTTTTTATTTACAGCTTTGGAATTGTTTCAGAGGGGATGACAATCCTCCAGAAACATTAGGCTCAAGTAAGGAGTACAATGTTGATATGATTCCTAAGGTATACGGAGTTTTATTCATGGCCCATAATATAATTATGATACTAACGTTTTGCTTATATTTGTTATTTATTTTTCTTATATAATAACACTTTGCACTATGATTTGGTAGTTCATGATGGCTAATGGTGCTTTAGTCCGTGTTCTCATCCACTGTTCCACACTAATGTTACGAAGTATCTGAACTTCAAGGTTGTAGATAATAGTTTTGTGTACAACAAAGGGAAGGTATTGGAATGGTCTTATTATGTATTGAGGTGTCTCGACATATTTCTGTTCTAACAGATCTTTCCAATATATGAAATAAAATGTTGTTTTTTAGATCTACAAAGTTCCAGCAACTGATGTTGAAGCTCTGAAATCTCCACTCATGGGACTCTTTGAAAAGCGTAGTGCCCGAAAGTTCTTTATATATGTCCAAGACTACGAGGATGATGATCCTAAATCTCATGAAGGGTTGGATTTGAACAAAATTACAGCACGCGATCTTATCACGTACATATTCATTCTTTGGCTATTAATTTGCCTACCCAAATGAATTTGCAATGTCTGCTACTTTTTAAGTGCACTTTGAAACGTTCTCAACTTTAGTAGCTCCTTACTCCCATTTCGTCGGTCACATTTAGTACACTACACAAAAGTTATATACTACATGCTTTATAACTGTTTGATGTGCAGTTTCTTATTCTATGATATATTTACAACGTTGCACACTGAATTATTAGTTCATTCATGTTGTTCAGTTTAGCAAATGTAGCTAATTCACACACTACCTCAAATGGGAAAACTTAGATGTTGGGACCTATTTGAATTTATTGGTGGGATCTTATACAGTTATTGAATTTGTATAGCAGTAGTAATGGTTTTTCCAGGAAAGAGTCAAGTTTTGAGTTGCAATACTGTTTTCTGTAATTGAATTATCTTTTTTAAATTAAATAAAAATAAAATTTGAAATAGATTGGCTTAGTATTGTCTTTTTTCTTGAACTACTCTGAAACATAAACTACAACAGTATGCCTTTATATCATAAACGGACGGAGGGAGTTTTATGTGGTCAGGTTATATCTTCTCCGCATGATTTCCTTCTTTCTGCTGTCTATAGTGAACTGCATATCTCAAATTCTATTTCTGTTTTCTGCTTTCACTTTCTTCATGCAGGAAATATGGGCTTGAAGATGATACAATTGACTTTATTGGCCATGCCTTGGCACTTTATAATGATGATAGCTATTTGGACCAGCCAGCTATGGATTTTGTAAAGAGAATGAAGGTGTAAGCTATATTTTGTTCTACTTTGCTTTTTGATGTTACTAATTTGATGTTGTCAACCCTTATCTCTGTAAAATTCTACTTTGCGTATTGATGTTATTAATTTGAAGTTGTCAAACCTTATCTCTGTAATAATATGAGCAGAATACTTAGTTTGTGTACATTTTCTGGAAGTACGACTGACACTACATATGTAGAAATTAACTTTAATAAAGAAGAAAATGCAGATTAAAAGTAGCAACTATTGAAGATGAATCGATATCTAAAAGTGAGTAGCTTCATTATCTAGGGGTAAATTATTTGTAACAGCGGAGATGTTGGAGATGATACTGTTCAGAGAATTTATGTAGGTCAGGCTAAGTGGAGATATCTTTTTGTCTCATCATGTGATTACACAAGTACTTGGAGAACTTAAAAGGAACTTCTAATAAAATGACACTGTGAAAGGACATGCTTTATGCGACAACATGCTGCAGAGACTAAGAAACATCATGTTCATATAACAACCATTTTGAAGCATTAGTGTGAATATAAATGTGCTAGAGTAGAAAGGATAAATCAGAAAGTAGGAGTTATATCAGTTGGGGATGAATTGATAGAAAAATGATTAAGATAGTTGGGGAAGTAATTGTATATAGTGCTAGGAAAAGGGAAAGACAACACTGATGTGATTTTAGGTAGTAAAAAAAAGAAATGATACCTTGTGGTCTAATAAAGGATATGGCCCTACACAGGGCAGAGTGTTAAATTTGGATTCATTAGTAGGCCATCAAGTAGTTCAAACAAGCTTTCTTAAGTCGCTGAATTTCATGGCACTTGTTGATTGTAATCTATATATCTATATGAATATTGAAGAACAAAATTAGATTCACTATTAATGCTAAGATTTGTGAGATATATTGTTCATGTTTGACAAGTCATGTCCCACAAAGTAAAGAAATGTTTTTCTTATTCTTAAGACTAGATCAAACTTTGGAAGCATTTGTTTTACTATGAACTGAGCGATATAAAGTTTAAAGCTTTGTCTATGCTACTGGTGCCGAACTTTTAAGCATTAGACTACTCATATCTATAGTTGATGTTCTCTGATACCTAACTTCAAAGTTTCACTAACGATGTCTTTTACATCTAAGCATTCTGAATTTGATGGATAAATGAGCTAAAGCCTTCAACTATAGAAATCTGTATGTTCTTAAGTGCCTTAAAACTCCAGTTGTTCATTGATTGGAATGACAATCCGAATATCTGGTGACTATTTGATTATATGGATAGTGGATATTGTTCCATTACTTGCACGAAAACCTTCTACGGTAATTTATACCTAGGATTTCAGGTAGAATTTGATGATGGGAAAGCTGTTGGTGTGACCTCCGAAGGAGAAATTGCTAAATGCAAGAAAGTTGTTTGTGATCCATCATATTTACCTGATAAGGTAAACTCTGAAGATTTTGAGATTAGTAAAAGCTCCAACCTACTCCCAGCTGATTAATGTGCCAAATGTAACCACCTGCTAGTTAAATCAGAAGAAATCCTCGAAACTATTTTGTTGTCTTTCTTTGCATCTCACGGTTTGAACTGCTAAAACTTTAAAAAATGCATGTGAATAGGTCCGGAAGGTTGGAAAAGTTGCTCGTGCTATATGTATAATGAGCAGCCACCCTATACCAGACACCAAGGAATCTCACTCAGCCCAGGTCATTCTGCCACAGAAGCAACTTGGTTGTAAATCTGATATGTATGTCTGAAAGTTTTCCAGTATTGCTTCTTTGGTTTCCTTTGAACCTTTAAGAAATGTGCAAGCGGAGAACTCCGTGTCTTGACTCTTTTGCTGCTACATGTATCTATTCTGTTGCTCCTACTCACAACGTGGTTCCAAAAGGGTAATTTATTGCTTTTGTTTCGCAGAAGCAGAGACCGATGATCCTGAGGTTGAATTAAAGCCCGGGATAGACCTACTCGGACCTGTCTAGGAGATATTTTTTGAAACCTATGATAGATTTGAACCTACAAATAATCATGATGAGGACATCTGCTTCATATCTACTGTAAGTAGACATACTTAAAATCATAAAAGAATTCCAAGGTAATAATTATAGAAGTGCAGTTTCTGGTATATGCAATATTTATCTACAATTGAAGGACTAAGGGCTTGTTTTAGTGACACTTAGGTCGCAAAGAATTTGGTGATAAAATCTTGTAGGCATATATAATCTGATATTGCAAGACATTTCTGCAACATATTTACAGTTTGAGCAATGTGAATTTGCTCGTTATTTTTAATAACTAATCCTTCTTGTGATTTTAAAATGCCTGTGCCAAATTTTGTCTGTTTTAGCATATTATTCTAGTGTTTTCAAGTATTGGTAATCCTGATACTTTTGAGTCAATTTTTCCTCCTACTAATTAAGAAAGCAGCCTAATGTCACGCCTCCTCTTTGGCACTTTTATTGAGGCTGCATTGCCATTGATTAGTTATTTGTGTATCTTGCAGAGCTATGATCCAACAGCACACTTTGAGTCGAAAGTAAAAGACGTCATAGGCATGTACAGCAAGATCACTTTAAAGGTTTGTTATTATCGCTTTTAATTAACTGAGTTACAAATACCCGATTGGCGTAAAGAAGAAACATATAAATACAGTTGGGGCAAAAAAATCGCAATTGACTTGGTATGTGAGGCTGTAGGGGCAAGAGTATTTATAAGATTTAACTTATCAGGAAAATCAAATTTCATATGTATGCATGCCAAATTATGTATGGTTTGTTTCTGGGTAAATAATGCACTTGAAACCAGTAGTTAATTAGATGTTAAATACTGTGTTACAGACATTTATTACGAAACCTCCTTTGTTTCTCCTTATTTGCTCACAAATGATATAAGACTTGAGTTATATAATACTAAAAATCACTGGTGACCTTTAATAGAACTTAGGGTTGCAAATGGTGCAATTGGCATCTCATACTAATGTTTTTCAACCTCAACTTCATGCCATGACTTGGGATCATCAGCACCACATGTTATTAGTATTTGTACTTTTTCTTAAGCTATCAAATTCGGATTCTTGTAGTTGATTGTTTGCTTGTGTTGTGTATGTGTTAGACTATGCATGCGCAACGTGCGAGCAACACATGATGATGTATTTATCAGTTTGGAGCAGATTATATATTAGTTAAGCACTAATAAATCTTTGCAAACACTGCCTCATTTTTTGTTTTCTTTTTCTTGTGACAAGTAAACATTACCTCAGATTTTAAATCACCAAACTTTCCTGCTTAAATTGCACTATAATTAAGTGTACATATTCAAGAGAAATAAATGTTTGAAACTCTTAGTGTTGATTTTAAATGTTTTACTCTTTTATTTGGTTCAGATCTTGATCTTTCTGTGGACCTGAGTGCTGCTGCTCCTGAAGAATAAGGTCTCCGTCGTGGTATGCAAACTAAGAGCATTAGCCAAAGGGTTCCAGTTCTAAACCATTCCTTCATTTCATTTATTTAGAAACAATTTGCATCCCTATAACAATTCATTGAATCAATATTTTTTTTCTAGAATAAATTTAGTTGATGGAGCAAGAAGGGGGTAGGTCTGAGGATCAACTAAACTAGCAGCGAGAGTCTTTCCAAAAATTCATATATCGGATTGATGAGTCAATTTATGGTTAAGATGCATAGTAACAAGAAAGAAGGAATAAGCAAATAGGTGAGTTTATTATGAGCCAATAAAAGATTGAAAAAATTGAAATCAAATCGGTGTGTCCCTTTGCTGTTAGCCAAATTAATGAATGGTTTCTTTCATTCATAAATCAAAAATCATGAAAATGCTATTAAGTCTCTGTACCAATCCAGTGGCTTATTATTTAGAATGTGGCATTCACTAGGCTTCTTATACTTTATGGATTAATGAGGGTTTTGAAAGGAAAACTACAAAGAAATGTTCATTCACCAGTTGATACCCAACTACTCCAAATGATATGATTAATGAATTGTCCTTTTTAAGTGCTTATATTCCTGATTTGTCTCCTAAAATGACTTTTCTACCCCTCGCATCAAATTTCTCTTCTACTGGCCTCACATAATTTTACAGCCCTTTACAAATTTTTGCCTCCCTTTTCTAATGAATTTTAGAAGGGTAGTATTAAGTATTTTTTTACTAGTATTTTGATTGCATTTCTTAATCCTCAACTTCAATTATTGTAAATTACTAATTTTTTACCCAAATAATGATTTGAGCTTAGTCAATTTCCATATATATATAAAAAAAGAAAAAAGAAAAGATGGCTAATACTCCAATCAATAAGTAAATGATTGTTAGTGAATGTACTTATAAATATAATTAAACCATAAAGAATGATGAAAACTACAATAATTATGCCATTCCATTTCCAGATCAACTAATTAAGTAGCCATCAATCATGTAGACCAAATAGAACCGGGTCCAGTGAATTAAATTTAAACCATATTTGGAGGAAAAATATTATATGTGTTTTTTAACACATCTATCTCTATCCGCATATCCTATTCACATCCAAAGGTATATGCATATGCACCCATAAGATATTAGCCTTATAATTAAAATATTGTTACATTTAAGTCTCATGTTGAGTTTTAGAATGCAGGTGAGTTTATTTATTTTTATTATTATGGAAATTTATTTCTTGTTTGTTTGTGAGTAGGAGGTTTTATTGATAATGATATTGTAATAATGATAATGTACTTGATTATAAAATTATATTATACTCTAAAAAATAAAAATAAAAATCTAAAAATATGTATTAATAATGATGTTATAGTTTGAAATCAACGAACAACAATAGATATTAAAATGATATTTTTAAGAGTAATGTTAGGAGTTTTAAATTTTTATTTCTAAATTTTTTTTCATCCGAGGTGATATTATAATATTGATTTAATAGATCCGATGTGATTGGTTATATAATAAATTATTATTAAAATATTTAATGACCAAAATTTTAAGACCTATAACATTATTCTATTTTTAATATTTCTTATATGCAAAGAGGAAATCGTATAAAATACTACCTCCGACCGTTTGAAGACAACTGAGAATATTTTTAAATTTAAATTAATTAATTTAATAATAAATTATCTAAACAGTATTATTTATTATTTTATAATTTTTATTAAAAATTTTAATTTTAAATTTAAAAATATATTAAGATGACTTTTGTAGGTATCTTAATAAATAGTAGTACGGAGTATAATTTAGATCGGAGGAGTAATGTAAATAGGAGGCGTGGAAATAATGTTTCTTTTACGTACAAATGGATATAGAAATAGATATAGAGAGAGAAAATGATTGATTAATCTGATCCGTTCTTGAAACATCGGACGGCGGAGAGTACATTGACGACAGCAAACTAAGTAGGTTTTTCTCTCACTTGACTTGAATAAAACACATTCTACTCCTCCTCCTCCTTTCCAGTGAGAGAAAAAGAAAGCTTTTTAGAGAGAAAAAAAATGCAACCTTACAACCTCTCCACCGGAGCGGAGGCACTCCGGTGGCTCGGCATCGCCGAGAAGCTACTACAAACCCGTGATCTCGTCGGTAGCAAGACATTCGCGACCCGTGCCCGAGATTCCGACCCCAGACTCGAGCACGCCGACCAGATCCTCGCCATCGCCGACACACTCATCGCCGGCGAGAACCAGATCAGCAATCATCACCTGGACTGGTACGCGATTCTCCAGCTCGGCCGCCAGACTCACGACTCCGAGCTCATAGCCTCTCAGTACCGGCAACTCGCCCTACTGTTAAACCCTAACAGGAACAAATTTCCGTTTTCTGAGCACGCGTTTAAGCTCGTGTCTGACGCTTGGTTAGTCCTCTCTAATCCTTCGAGAAAATTTCAATTCGATAATGAGTTTGGTAATCGTAATAATACACATTTCAACTTCATCCAACAACATCATGAACCACCACAACTTAATAATAGTACCCATTTCAATTTCATCCAAGAGCATAGTGAACACCTACATCAATCTTCGCCTATGCAACAACAGCAGCAACAATTCCTACAACCATTCCCTCAGCAACAGCTGCTGTCTCCGCAGCAATTATTGCCTCAGCAGCAACCACAAGCTTTCAATTTGCAACAACAACATCATATACAATCATTGCCTCAGCAACAGCCCCGCACGAATCAGTCCCAACAACCTTTGCCTCGCCCTCAGCAACCTTTGCCTCGACCTCAACCACAACAATCTTTGCCTCGGCCACAGCCGCAACAACCTTTATCGCAGCCACAGCTGCAACAACCTATGCCCATCCCTCAGCCACAGAAACCTTCGCCCAAGCCTCAGTCACAAAAACCTTCACCCCAGCCTCAGCCACAAAAGCCTCCAGCTCAGCCTCAGCTACAAAAACCTTCAGCACAGCCTCAGCCACAAAAACCTTCACCTCAGCCACAGTCACAGTCAGAACAACCTTTGCCTCAGCCTCAGCCTCAACCTCAACCTCAGGAGCATGGAGAGAGTGGAAGCCTGAGGAATGGTAATGATAACATAATAGAGGAAGAAAATGGAGATAAGGATAATAATGCTGATTATGATGTAAATGTTGAGGAATCATCCAGTTTTTGGACTGCATGTCCATATTGTTATAATATGTATGAATATCCCAGGGCTTATGCTGAGTGTACACTGCGGTGTCAAAATTGTAAGAGGGCATTTCATGCAGTTAAGATTGCTGCCCCACCTCCGACTTTGGATGGGAAAGATGCTTATTTTTGCTGTTGGGGTTTTTTCCCATTAGGGGTTTCGACGTCGTATTTGGAGAAAAATAAGAATGGGGTTTCGAATTGGACACCATTCTCGACCATGTTTGCTTTTCCGCAAGGGCAAAGTAATATGAATGTTGGGAAGCCAAATAATGCGAGGAAGAGCTATGGTCCTAGGATTTATATTGATGATGATCAGGAAGTTTTTGTGGATTTGTCATCGAGTGATGAGGATACTGATGATGAATGGGGTAGTTCTAGGAAGAAGAAAACAAAGAGCGCAATGAGGAAGGGTTCAGCCGCTAAAAATATTAAGCAACCGCGAGTTGATAAGGTGAAAAAGGCTAAAGTGGGCAGTGGTGAGAATTCACAAGGTGGAGTTGTAGCACAAGAGGGAGTGGATGTTGGCGTGCCTAATGTGGCAGTGCCGAATGTACTGGTGGGTGAGATGAGTAAGAAAGCAGCGGTTGTTAATATAAGAAAGCAACCAGGTAGAGTTGCGAAGGATTTGGGGAAGTTGGATTTGAATGTGGAGTTCAGTAATGAGGTTGAAGAGCCTGCTCCTGGAACAAGTGGAGGGAATAAGGTAGGAAATGGGGTAGAGGATAACATTGAAGGAATTGGGTTCTTTGAGGGTCTCGATGAATTCTTGAATAGCCTACCGATACTCAATGTTGTGGCTGATGACAAGGTTAAGGCTGGTTAGTAAAGTAAGATTATTTTTGTTGTAGTAGTAGTTGTTTTGTATTCCTGTAAGAGTAATTAATTTTTGTAGGGTGAGAGATGTTTCCTTTGATGGTTATGCAGTTTATTGTAATGTATATTTGGTGGTAATGTTGTTTAATCCATTTTGCGGCTGTTTTAAATGGCTTATCATTTCCTTGCTTGATTTACATGGTAGGAAAGAAAGGTGATTCAAATATTATGTTTTTCTTCCATCCTTTTTGCATCATTTACTTCACGCTAGTCCTTTTCTCTCCAAGTATGGATTGGATGCTTGGTAATGACATGGCTAAGCATTGCTTAATAAATATGTCTATTTTCTATTTTGTTGTTATTTCCTTTTGCAGTTATTTTGTAAGAATGGGTGACATGACATAGAAGCAATGCACAGCAGTTTTGGTTCTAAAAGTATTTGTTATCATAGTAGCAATTTGTTTCTCAATTTTATAATATTATACATGTGTTTGTATCTTAATGTCATATAATCATGATGTAGAAGGAAGGATTGCTAGCCGACTTGGGTGATAACACAGCTTAATGCTGATTAGTGAATTAAGATCTCTTTTGTTGCTATAATTGTGTAATTTTTAGCAGTAGATGTTTCCTTAACGGTTATCACAGTTTATTGTAATGCATATTTGGTAATGATGTTGTTTTATCCTTCTTGTGGCTGTTTTGTAGTTACTTTTCTATCCTGTAATAACAAATTATGTTAAGTCGTAGTTGCAATCTGACATGTTCTTAAGGGTTTTGAAGGTATCATTTTTTATCCTGTAATAACCAAATGATGATATGACGCTACCAGACATGCTCCTAAGGGTTTGTGAAGTATCATTATTGTATTAATTTTTGATGTGCATTATTATTTCAATATCATATAGTGATAATGTGAAAGGAAAGATTGCCAACAGGCTGACTGTGTGCCCTACTCTCCCCCCAAAAAAATAAAAAAATAAATCTTTTGTCTTATTTCCTTCAATCTATATATATTGCAATCCTATTATCAACTTGCGTGGAGAGGTTACTAGTTACAACATAGTTTGGTTTTAGTTTATTTGAGGTTGATTCAATTTCAGGATCTGGTCAAGCTGTGCCTCCAAAATATTTAACCCGAGCCTATACGGGTTATTGATGACATATGTGCTGATCTTCCTATTTAGGAGTCTCTATATTTCTCTATTTTTGCACTTAGACTTGTCTTTATTTTACGTCCTCTTACTTTTATATTTAACATGTAAATGCATCCTGCCAGTAACCATCCTGTACTGAATTTCCATCTTGCTTTCGCTGCTATGTATCACTACCTGAAGAGCCATTAATTTGCAGCTGTTGATATCATATATTTTGACATTTGACTTTTGTGTTTTATAATACATTTGTTTATTCTGTTCGGTTTGATTTGAGTGACCAAGGATCAATTTTGTGTATAATGGCATTGCCAGTATTTTGAGTTTAACAGAATATACAGTTTAGAGCAAGTTAGAGAACTAATTGTGTTATGTCTAGCATTGTTTTATTGTGCATCCATTTTCCAAAGAGAGGTATCTATTTGATTTCTGCAAACAAACTAATCAATTATGTGTGTAGTCCCTCTCTTGTTGCCAGCTAGTGTGTACTGAAAATATTTATTATTGCTGTTGTTTTATGTGTTTTGATCTTGGTATAGTTATCTCTGTGTACTCATAAAAGTTATTGATTATGTGGTTCTGGGTATAGTTATCTTTGATTATGTGGTTCATATTACTCTATTTGTTCTTAAATATGATTTTTATTTTTTAGGTATTTGTCATAATGCAGGATCTTATCTTCTATGTTATGTTTGTTAATTGAAAGATTTTTATATTTTATATAGGTATGACAAAATATGGTTATGGGTTGGTTTTGGTTTTCAAAATATGATTATGGTTCCATTTAAGAACTAAAATCATATTAACCATTTTAATATGGGTTATGTGGGTTGAAACCATATGGTTATGGTTAATAACCATTATAAGATGTTTTGACTTTTAAATAAATTTAAAAAAAAATTAAATTAATATATACTATAGATAGAGTGAAGGATATAAGGTATAGAATTTAGGCTCCTTTAAGTAATACTATGAGATATACATAATCACATAATATTATTTTTTTTTTTTGGGTGTGTGTGTGTGTGTGTGTGTGTGTGGGGAGGGGGTGGGGATGGGGATGGGAGTGGGGGTGGGGTGGGTGGGGGTAAGGGGTGTGGTGGGGGGTGGGCGGGTGGGGGGTTGGGGTGGGGGAGTGGGCGGGTCGGGTGGGCGTAAAGGGTGTATACATAATCACATAATATTATTTTTTAGAGGTGGGGTGGGGTGGGGTGGGGTGGGGTGGGGTGTGGGGTGTATACATAATCACATAATATTATTTTTTTGTGGAGTGGAGTGGAGTGGGGTGGAGTGGGGGGGGTAAGGGGTATACATAATCACATAATATTATTTTTTGGGTGTGGGTGTGGGTGTGGGTGGGGGTGGCGTGGGGTGGGGTGGGTGAGGGGGTAGGAGTGGTGGTAAGGGGTGTATATATAATCACACAATATTATTTTTTTTGGGTGTGGGTGGGGGTGTGGGTGGGGGTAAGGAGTGTATACATAATCACATAATTATATTTTTTTATTTAATATTGCATAAAAACAACGTCAACTATATACTAAAAAAATGTAATCAAAATCATAAACATCCCAATTTTTTATATATACTCAATAAAATTTAACATATAAAAATTATAATATGAAACTAAAAATTCAAATAATATTTTTTTTTGTTATGCACCAAAAACTAAGCTATCAATATATTCAATCCATTTAATTAGAATAGCTTCATTAATAATTTAATTTAATTTTTTTAATATTTGTATCACTTATCCAAAAATATTTGTTAATTAAACTAAATTAGTTTTTTATAAGTTACCAACAATTTAAATGAGATAGTTTTAATTACAAATAATATTATAATTAAAATGTATTGTATTAAAAAAAAGGATAATTAAACACACACACACACACACACACACATATATATATATATATATATATATATATTATTTAGTAATTAAAATTTGATAAAATACAAGAGTAAATATGTAACTTTATCTATTTAGTCAATTTCTAAAAACTTGCGAAAGTCTTATTTATTACTTAAAACCAGAGGGGAGGTGAATGTTATTATCATTATCTAGAGGTCTTTGTATTTTACTTTATTTTTTTTTTTGGTGGGGTGGGGTGGGGTGGGGTGGGGTGGGGTGGGGTGGGTGGTTGAACTTTTGAATATGTAAATATGGATGAAAAAAACTTTTGATTTGGATTTGAAATAAAATATGGAATTGAAAAATGGTTAGCTAAGAAATTTGGAGCTATATTTCTTTTTAAAAATATGGTTCCAAACTTTAACTAACCCAAATAAATAAAAACAGTTAACCAACCCATTTAGTTCAAGTTAATATGAGTTGACCCGACATTTAACAACTATAACTTTAGAATATCAGTATTATTAAAATAGTACTACAAATTATTAAGCAGATTACTAGGAAGTCGGTCGCATTACTCTTCATGCAATAGTGCTATATTAGTAGGGTAGCCTGAGCATCAAAACTCTGCTGTGACAGACATGAATGTAAGTGAAAGAAAAAACAAGTGACAAGTCATGAACTGAGCTAGAATGACTGCACGGCTCTTCATTTTAACAAAGAATCATTTAACCTGTAATTCAGCACATAGTAGTGTAACTACCTGATGTTCTAGTAGCAGCCAAGTTCTCTGAGCTTGCCCAGAATGTCCCATTCTTGTCTGTCCTTTGTTTTCCTCTCTTGAAACTCTCAGTGACTTGAGCTTCGATGACGCTCTAATTGAATGTATTAAAGGAGCCTCCTCTTCCTCCTCAACTTGCTGGTCAGCTTCATCTTGAGCATCACATAATGGTAGGTGCTGATAGAATCCTCTTCTTCACTTGACCTGTGCTCATCAAAAAGTTTATTTCCATGTATATTTCCCTTGTTGCGAGGACGACCATGACGTTTCACAGAAGTCGCTAGTTTTTCATCTGCAAGCCAATGCCTCATCAATCCTCATGTAATATAGAACAGGGTACGGTACATCAAGTAGTTCCAAATGCAGACCATCAATTGCACAAAGTAATCAACTAATAAGCAAGGACAACAAAATTTAACAAACAGAAGATCGAACAAAATGCTCTTATCAATTTAAACTTGAACATCAAAAACAGGTTAAAATTAATTTAAAAAGGGAAGACAAGAAAAGAGAATAGAAAAGGAGAAGTGGTATTGGGCCACGACCGCAGGATTGACCCAAGAAGTAATCCATCGACATTATATACAACTTATGGTTGGAAACAGTCTCATATAGCCAATAAAAAAAATTAAAAAAGAGAAATCAATGTTTTATTTTTTTAACAAGTGAAATCAATGCTTTATTATTCGTCTACAAATTGTTTAAGCAATTCCATGATGGCTACAACAGAATAAAATTGCACATAATGCTCTCTTTCTGTCTCTCCCCCACATATAACACCATAAAGAAAACAAGGAAGATAGACATAACAAATAGATAGCATCTCAATCTGGCACAAAGTTGGGTTCAGAGTTGCATTGACCCAAAAATAAATGTTCTCATTTTGGATAAATTTTCTAGAATTCTCTCTCTAATCGTTGCAAAATGCAGGAAAGTTAGTAAAAAACAACTAAAGAAAAAAATGGTGATCTCCTACCAATATAAAGCTGATACAAAAGAGGGAAAAGTATTTCCTTTCCTATGGAATCAGAAGAATATGAAGAGGAATATAGGGGAAAAAGCAGAAGATGATGAATTCAATATATGCTCCCAACTCATGGCTATTATGATCTCTCTAATCATCCTTTCGTCAATTTTTTTACCGTATTTAAGATAAGCAATGGTATCAGCAGAAAAGGATTATTCCACGAAATACCAACTTTAGCCCCATAAAGAAATGAAAATATTGGTATTGCAGTATGACAGTACCTTGTACACCTTCATTTTTGACATACTTCTCATTCAGGCCGTCTACAAAACTGTAACCACTGGGATCTTCCACATTTTCTGTTTGTTTTTTGACATCCTTCAGACTACTTGCAAAAACAATTTTATATCATTAACCCTCGCCTTTTTGGAAGAGCAATTATACAACTTCTATTATAACATAATAGTTAAAAGGGAACATCTTACATGTCCAGTATATCTCTAGTGTAGGAAGTTTGGATACAAAGTGAAGAACAACACCATCCAAGAATGACAACTGTTTTGGAGAAACTCAATACCATCCTTCACAATTTTCAAAATGTCTGCTCTATGTTTGCTTCGAGCAGCACCAACAAAAGTTCCAGAAAGCCGAGCAGCCAGATCCTGAAATGATTTGACTGACAAGTCTTCTTCATAATTAACTATTGGAGAGTACCACCAATTGTCGCCGATAGGCCTAGTCAAACCAAGGCAGGATGAAATATATCATCAATATTAGCATGTAACTCAACTCACTGACGTCTTTCACCCCCCACTAATTGTGCTAGGCAGATTTGACAACAAAAAAATAGAAAGACAAGAAAGGAAATAAATAAATAAGAAACAAATACAATTAATAAAATACATAGAAAGATAGAATGCTAGAAAATTAATAAAAAATTACAAACACACAAATATGAACATAAATGCATACATATTAAAAAGTGAAAATGAAAACAAAAGGAAAAAAGGAGGGACAAAAAAATTGACATTAACCAAAAAAAAATTGTTTATAAGCATGTTTTTAAGACACATTAAAGCACAAAAGAATGGCAACCATGTTTCTATGTTCGACCAAAAAAAATTTAAATGGAAACAACTCAAGAACTCCTGTTACACTCCTGTACCCCAAACAATATATTCTCAAGTCATAAGTTCAATTATACCCTATGAAGGATTCTCAATGGTTTGTTGTCTACCTGATACTTTTTAAGAGTCAAAAAATCCATGTACAAAAAATAAGAAACATAATGATAACCTTAGGAACTGGCATCAATAGCAACCAACTTAGCAGCAACAATCATGACCGCATCCTGATTTGTCTCCTCAACATACTCTTTGTTAGCATCTTCGTCTTCAGTCTCATCTATTGATGCACAAAAAGATTACCACCAAATTCCAAGATGGGCATGAAAATGAGTCCAAAATAATAAACACAAGGGATTAAATCTTTTGATAGCAATTATCTGCCAGGTTGATAAAACACTTCATTCAGCGCAACATATTATTCCCTTAAGATGATTTATGCAGTTTACAAACACCGGCAGCAGATGATCTCATGATAGCAACTTCTACACAAATTTAGTACAATGCAAAATTGAGAAACTTAGGTCACCTGAAATATTAAGATGTTTCTCGCATAGTCCCCAGAATCTTTGAATAACAGAAACGTCAGGACAATATCCTAGACTCTCCAACTTTGTTGAATTAAAGTTTGTCTTCCTGAACAAACACCATGATTCTGCAAGTATAGTACATACCTTGGGAAAAAGAAATTTTTATTAGACCAAAATCATTAGTCATGAAAAAGTTAGTTCAGCAAAAAGCTTCAAAACATATAGACATGACTGAAATTCATAAAAAGCGTCAAAAAAATGCTTACTCGACATGCTAGAAGATTTCCACAATTACCCTCTTCATGAATGCCGGATGAGGGTTGCAGAAAGTGCTCGAGTTGCACAAACAAGGTTTTTCGTTTATGCAAAAGGGAAGAGATAGATGCCTCAGGGACGGTCTCGTTGTTTATAATTGAGTGCAGACACCACGCAACATGCAAATACATATTGAGAAGCAAAAAACTGACAACCTGAAAGAGCACAAGCATTAAGCAAGCACATAAAGGAAGAAAAAAAATTAAATAAGCAAGCACACAAAAGCAAAAAAACAAAGGAGAAAGGAATAACGAAAATCTTCTGTTTACAAACCTCATCGTCCATGTTTCTGAAAATTTGAAGAATATTTACAATGTCTTCATATACACTTTCAATTGGTACAGACTTTGACAACTGAAGCTCGTACAATCTTTTCAAATTTACAAGAAGCGAGTACTCATCATCACCGTCCTACAAAGTAAGACATGTCAGCTATATTCATTTGGCCAAAAATGGGGGGTGGAGTGGGGTTGGGGTAATCAGCCATATAGAACTATACCGAAACTTCTTTTATTGCAGATTTAAGCTTAGCAATCAGCTCATACTCAAGTTCCTTCAATTTATTTTGGGCAAAATCTTTTAGCTCTCCCCGACTTTGAGCAGAACAGAAGTTGATAGCCTTCACACAAGATCTGAGAGCATCCTTCTCACCATGTTTAAAAAATGCCTCTTTCATGAGCTGCAGAACAGTTTTGAAGTTCTGGAAATAGGAGAAAAAATCACTCCTTCAGTGACTGGTTCATAACCTTATTTAATAACCTTATTGTTGAGAAATTCTGTAACCTATCTGATCCTGTCTCTTCAAAGAATAAAGCTCGATATTCATATGAACTATGATCTCAACTAGTGAAGGTATTTTTGCATTGTCAACCATGTATTTACGCAAGAGCAGCGGGTAGTTCTTCATCATGGAGACTGTTATATCTCTCCTATTGTTTTCAATCATTTCCTGGCAACAAAGCATATGAATAAGTTTAAAACTTGCTTCCGGCATAATTCGATAAATAATATATAACATCAAATCTAAATAAAGATGATAGACATAGTTATGCATCTTGGTTTCATTTCGGGAAGAATTTAACCTGAAAGTTGAGAGCCAAGTAACTCCTCAAAGCCATTGTCAGCTTTTCTTCTTTAACCCACCAAACCAACCAAGATAAAAAAAAAGAACTAAGTTTTTGACAGAAACCTAGATGTTCTGTTCTCTGAAGGAGATTCTTGTGGAATCATGTAAAGTCCCCAATGTCCCTTCCACTCTAAGGGAACATGGTAATAAATACCTACCCACTCCTACCGCTTAAATAATATTATAGATTCATTAACAAAAATATGCTAAAGGTGGTAGACAACAAACTGAATGGGCTAGTACACAAATTACTGCCCATGACATTAATTGGAAGAAGTGAATCTTCTCATGAAACGCTTTCAGATTCTGTTATTGCATAAGTGATCACTGAAGCTTCCTTCATCATGTTAGTATCTCGGTGAGGCAATCTGAATTCTTTAATAATCGCCAAATATATATCATATTTGAAAATGGTTTGCTCATTAAGCTGTGTTTCCAAGCGGGTTAAATACACTTTTCTCCACTCTCTCTTTCGAAGCGCCGGTAAATCGTCATTTGAAGCTGAAATTTTTACAATCGAAGTCAATTGAACTACAAATATTTATCAAATCGTTACAAAATCTGTTAAATGCGTTGACTTTTAACAGAAACTTGGCATGTGACTTGCACATGTGAGAGAAAAATTAAATTTTTACACACTTGTCTATATAGTCTGCCAAGGTGGAAAACTTACAATATTTTGATACTAAAATTAACTAAATCTAGGTTAAACCAAAATAAAATTTCAAAGTACAGTACTTAAAAATATATGTTAAATAAATAACTTAAACATATTAAAATAAATTACTTAAACAAACTTATTTATACAAAAGAACAAATTTAACAAATTAGCATCATCTTAAATTCTTAATCTCTTATCACTGTACATCATCATCTTCACCATTAGAGATGGCGGATGGGAACATAGATCAATAAGGGAGAGAGAAAATTTTAAGTGAGACCTATTTCCTCTCTCTTTCTCTCTCATCTTCTTCCCTTAAATCATACTTTTCATAATTGATTGGGTATGGCTGATTGGGTATTCTCTCTCATCCTTATTTCTTTGAACTAATTGGGTATAGCTGATGGTTATTGTTGTTGTACTAGCAAATCATCGTCATCGTGCCTGCAAAATCATCAACGTCTTGTTGCCTACAGTCAGATCTGAACTAGATTGGAGCAAATCAGAACAATTTGATTTCCGTTTTACCCATCACCATTTTTATGTATGAATTTGAGCCGCAAATTTAGAAAGAGATTTAGAACTTAGTAGCTTTGATTTTGATGAGTTTCAGATTTTTGATTTCGAATTATTTTGGATTTGGATTTGTGGTGAAGAAGATGATGAATTAGATTTGAATTTGTTTAATTTATTGAGTTTGTTTAAATTGTTTGATTTGTGTAAAAAAAAAATTATGTAATAAATTGTTTAATTTGTTTAAAAGATTTCTAAATTATTATTTTTAATACACGTCATCTTTGTTATATATTGCCACGTCAATTATATTGCCAAGTATTATGTAATATTATGCCACGTATTGCCACACCAATTTTTGTTAAATGGTTAACGGAGACAGACAATTTTATCACTTTTTGTAAATAACGTATAGTTTAATGAGTTGACCGTAAAAAAATTCAGTCCAATGATGCATTTGTAAACCGAGGTCAAGTAAAGTGGGGAAAAGTGTATTTAACCCGTTTCCAAGCTTCTCCGCACATAGTTTTTAAATAAATACTAAATAATTTCAACTATTATACCTTCAAAAATTTGGGAAAAAATGGAAATAAAATTACATATTCATCCAGAATCCAAAAAAATATAACTCCCTAAACCATGTAACCACTTTTTCATCTTTAATTAATCTTCTTTTATCCAAAAAAATGTTATTTATCAAACCATGAGCTCCTAAGTGCAAAAGTGGCACCTCGTACAGGCCAAATTATGTTGTTTGGAAATTAATAAATGTGGAAGACTGGAAGTCATCTTTGAAAAATAGATGATTGATGACCATAATATCGTTGTAAATTTACAAGTTGTTTAGAAACAAAGGGAATCGAGGATAAAACAAAATACAACTCTTCGAGCGGATGATGAGTAATAGGATGACATTTGGGGTTCTTATTTACATAGTCTGTTGCTTCTTTGAAAATTGCTGGCCAATAGTAACCCTGTCAAAGCACTTTGTACGCCAACGCCTTTGCTCTCATATGATCGACACAAATTCTTTCATGAACCTCCCAAAAAACATACTCGGCCCGGATGACCACAGACACATGACCCGGATAATCTAAAGTAAAGAATTGACCAACAGTTAAATGTAGTTCACACACATTACAAAGATTTATCTGGTTGGAATTATTCATTTGTTTATATAAATCAATTGTACTTGTCAAAAAAAGTGTTTATATAAATCATTTATGAAAGCCTTTCAACGTTATTATGGATATGCTCTTTTTTTTTGTTGCAGCAAAAAATTGTAGAGCATAACATGATTAAAATATTTGTATACTCTTTCTAGCACCTTAGCGCTCTAGCCTACCCCTCAACTTTGTTCAGCATATATAAATCATGACTCTGAATTCTTTAATGCATTTTATTTCTATGTGATAGGTCAAACAATACTACTAATATCGTTCTTCTCTTCTTTTTATCCTTCAAATTGTCTTCAACCTCTTTTAACAAAAGCAAAAAAAACTGCTAAGTAGACTAGGTCAACCATGATTTTAACTTCTTCAGAGCAACCCAAATTGAAAAGTGAAAACAAAACTCGCGTCGACCATACTTTCCTTTGGCGAGATCAAGTTTTGACTAGATTGTTTTCATCTGGGTACAAGAAATTGAGAATCAACCCAAGTCATTTTGGTACTTGGTTGGTTGGAACATGGAACCAATCTAAAAACCAGTGTAATGCACCAGTAGTTACCTTAGACACTTAAATTGACCAGGATAAACGAAATGCAAGTCCAAAGAAAAGGAATCTAACATAAAAATATCCCTTGGTATCATTTTATCCGTGGGTGAAATTAAAGCCCACTAAAGAATGCGAGAAAAAGGTGCAACAAATATCTGACTAGTATATATTGCATTCCAAGAGTAATCTTAGATTAAGTGTTGAAAGCGTAATAAGTAACGAGTAACTTACTCTTTGGGCTTTGTAATCTTTGTTTTTCGATTTGTATCCGTAGCAGGAACTATCCTTTCTCCAGCGACTTTTGGTGATGCCCAAAGGAGTCGAGTCAAATTTGTTGTATCCTCATCAGTAAGCTCAATTGATGGGTTCTCATCCAGGAGAATAGAGATGATACGTTTCCAATCCTGCATGGAAGCTTTTAGTTTCACTTTAAAATGATAAGTAAGACATACTCACCCATCCAATCTAACACTTGAACTTACAGCTACCCCATTAAAGATCGTAGGAAATTCACTAATGCTAATAGTTGATTTTAATCATTAGCCAAATTATGATGATGAAAGTGGAACATACTCGGTAAGCAAAAATATCCCCATTGTAAAGAACTTAACATTAAGTTTGATTGGGATGCAACAATTACTTAATGAATATGGTTGAGGAAGTGCCACCTCCTGTCTAACAACAAAATCAATTTGAAAAATGAACGACGGGTTGAACAGTATGACAATTGGTCAAATAGATTGGTCCAAGGTAGAATTAAGTATTAGAGTGAAGCACCATTTCTTGCACTCACTGTGTCTATCTAGTTCCTTTGCAAAGATCCATTTATATTTATAACTCGAACCAACTTTTTTATAACTAAAAAGTAAAAAATAAGAATTTTGAAAACACATTTACAACTTTGAGTGAAAATATTTGTTTTTGGGATAAAAACTAAGGTCATAAGCGTAAGAAAACGGATATAGTTAGAAACTTTGAGTGCTTGTACAAATACCATGTGCAGATCTATAATCAGTCTACACAGTCCCAACACCCTTCATTAACGAGAACCAACACTAGGCAATGACTTTATCAGCAGAATGAAAAAATAATGTCATTTGTGATGGAAAGCAGATATAGGAAAATATGAAATAACTCGCTTTAATAATGATAATTTTTACTTGAAAAATAAAGACCAAATTTTTTTTAAAAATGAAAAGGAATTTCCTTTATTTATTATTTTGAAATAGTAAGGGTTGATTTGATTAATGTGGATAGTTAAGGGTTAAATCATAAATATTTCAAAATAAGCAAGTGGTTATAAAATATTCATTTTTTTTCGTGGGAATATTCGTTTGGTGGTGGAATATTATAATTGATTATTGTCGGGGAATATTAAATGCTTTATTTATTATTTTGAAATAGTAAGGTTGATTTGATTAATGTGTGGGCCCATATGAGAGCCCCATAGCGAAGAAAGATGAATATAGCAGCAAATATAAGTTGGTTAAAAATAACGGCGTAGTTATTCTGAATTAAAATTTGTTGGAATACCGTTGGTTAAAATCTGATGTCTGGCGTGGTTGCGCGATAGCTTTGCGGTATTGCCTAGTATTGTTGAATTATTGATCCTTACGTGAAGGCCTTTACTCGATAATTTTTCACGATGAATTCTTATTCGATATTTTATTTTATTGATTGATAATTCTTTGCGTTGATATTTTATATTATTGTTGTTCGATAATTGTCCTTTGCATTATCTCCATTATCGGATCAATAATTCATATTATTTAAATAATATTATTAGATAGCATTATTGGCGATGTCTAGAAAGTTACATCGAGGAGAGGTTTGGTCACCTAATTGCGGCGCCCGATGAGGAGAAATCCTTATCGGAAAGCCCCTCTTTCTGAGGAGCGGCTGGTTGTCATAATTGTGATTACGTAATATTATTTGTGAATAATTAATTATTGATTCATATGATAAAGAAATATTTATTTTATGTGGATATAAATGATGGATTTATTTATGTGGTTATAAATGAAGAAATTATTGTTGAGGTGTTTTATCGATTTTTTACCGGATTGGAGGTATTAAAAATTAAATCGGGGTTTTGAGATATATTGCGGGATTATAATTTTTAATCCGGCCAGATTTGGATAATAGTAATTTTTGGGTATGTTATACATACATAAGTTGAGTATATGTCCACAAATTTTGAGCAGATTAAAATGCACGAATGATTTGTTATGAATTTTAAGAGGTGTACGATTAGGAAATTAGGGTTATAATTGATTTTGGTGGAAAATTCTAGAATTGAGTGGGCCCCACTTGTGGTTGGTGAAGAAATGTGCTGAATTTTATTTCAAATGTGGTGGGTGGCAATAGTAGCGAGTAAAAGCCATCGAGTGCTTGGTCAAGTACGCTTGGCGGGCTAACATTTTCTATAAATAGAGAGGCTAAGTTAGAATTGAAAATCACACGAAACAAAGTTTTCTCTCTTTCTCTCTCTATATTATTGGCGTATTTTGTGAGTATTTAGATACTTTGAGAGTTCTTTATTGATGTACAAGTTTCATTCGACATCACTTGAGGCCTTTCCTTAGAAATCTTGATTCTTTGAGGTAAGGGATATTATTTTTTTTTAAGTAATGATATTATTTCTTGATATCATTATCTTTGAAATATTGATCTGAAGTTTTTATCAAATTTGGAACTTTTTCATGTCGGGGTTACTATTCATGAGTTCTTATTCACGAGTTTCTATTCATGAGTTCTTATTCACGATTCTTATTCACGAGTCTTATTAAATGAAGCGTGAAGATGTTTTTGTGGAATTTCTATCTTTTGGTGTCGGATTTACTATTCATGTATACGTGCTTTATTCACGTATCTGACCTTTATTCACGTATCTGACACTATTCACGTATCTGCACTATTCACAAAAAATAAAATTTCTTCTTTTTGTCAAAACATCTATTTTGGATACTAGCTTTGATTGTATCCATGTTTTGATCATTCTTGAATTTTACACCACTTGTGATTATTTTTGGGGTATTGTTGGACATGGATAAAACAAATCTGAATCCTTAATCCTTAATCCTTGTCATTTTGTTTCCTTTGGATTCGTTCTTTAAAAATATTTTTCATCATCCTCGGTCTTAAATGATGATATTATTGAATATCTTTGGCTGTAGTGCAAAGATGAATGATTTCTGAAGAATATCTTTGGCTTTTGTAGTGCAAAGATGAGCAGTGTTGAGATGAACATGATAGGTGATTAATATCTTTGGCTTTTGTAGTGCAAAGATGAGCAGTGTTTAAATGAACATGACCAGTGATGAATATCTTTGGCACTGTAGTGCAAAGATGAATATTTGATTCGGATGTATATTGATTGTTATTCGGGGATAAAAGATGAGCGATGAACTTTTAAATTCATACATAGAAGATAGTAGTTTGCATTCTCTACTTAACTCTTCTAATGAATTATTATTTCATTGCGAATATTGATTGAAAATTTGTTGTCTATTGTATTACATTAAATTTTTCCTGTTGAAGACTAACGATAATTTGTTGTATATTATCTTAGTCGTAATATTCTTTCTTGAGCTAGTTGAGCTCACCCTTTTCCTTTTGTTTCCATTCTTCTCGGGAGGCGAGAATATAGCGAGTGCAGTCGGGGGTATGGAATGAAGGTTTTAGAAAGGATTGTTTAGTAGTCCTCACCATTTTGTAAAATAATGTATCGATAAATGTGATGAGGATTTATGTGAGTATAAATATTATACAGAAGATAATATTTGTATTTAAACTCAGATTTCTTGTTGTAATAATAAAGTTGTAGTTGTTTACGTACCGTGTATTGACATTTCGGAATGGGTGATGTATACTATTTGGGGGGCGTCGCGGTTGGTATCGAGCTTAGGGATATGATCTCTGGCGGAGATCGGGGAATAGAACTAGGAGGGAGAGGCGAGTAAATCCTTGCTAAAGCTAGTGTGTCTACTAAGCTTATTTGTTAGTTAGTTAGTCGATTATATAGGGATATTATGTGATATATTGATTTCCTTAATTAACCCTTGTTTTATATGGTGATGTTGAGAATGTCGTGAGAATATTATGATGGAGTAAATGAGGCCAGTGGAGAGCTGTCTTTGTCTTACCAGCGAGGAGAGCGTGCAGCAGTGGCAATGTTCCTCTGTGAACAACACCACTTGGCGAGATGATGAGCGAGGGGATGTTTAGAAGCTTTTTGCGGTTCATGCAAAATCGAGACGAGGAGACTTCGTGTTCAAAATCTGAGGAGAAATGATAGCGATTCACGGGTTGTCACGGCCAAGCGGTTCGAAAAAGTTGGGACCACGAATTTAAGGAAAGCGGATCCGATCATGGCGGAAACATGGGTCAAACAAATTACCAAGATATTCGATGTCTTGGGATGCGGAGAACGAAGGTTCCATTCGCCACCTTTATGTTAAAGTGGCGAGGCGGACTCTTGGTAGAGATGCGTGAAGCGTACCCATCGGTACTTTTCGGCATGTCTTGGGAGGCGTTTGAGAGACTATTTAATGACAAATACTTTCACGAAAGTGTTACGTCGTATGAAGGAAGTGGAGTTCATCAGATTAGAGCAAAACAACGTGGCGGTGTCTCGATGCGAGGCAAAGTTTGCGAGTTATCGAGTTTGCACCTCATTTGGTGGAGAATGAGGAGCGTATGGTAGCGGATGTTTCTTAGAGGTTTGAAAACGGCATCGTCGATATCTCATTTCTCATAAACTTTCTCTTTATTCGGATGTTGTAAGCGGGGCTCAATTATTAGGCGAGATACTTGAAATGCGGTCGTTGAGGACCATAACGAGGATCGTACCGGAGATAGCGATCAGCGAGAATAATGATAACTGCGGAGAAAAGCAAGCGGACGAAATGGTAACCACTACGGTGGTAATCATAGTCGTGAAAAGCGAAGAAGAAGCGAGTCGGGAGGAGATTTTAAAAGGAGATTTAACAGCGACTATGTGAAGGCAGCGTCTTCGTGACATGGCTGGTTCTAAGGGAGAGAAACGACCACCGGTCGTATCTCTACAAATCACGGAAAAGAGGGACATATCGGTCAAGCGCCCCTAGCAGTTCAAGGTATGCTATAGTTGTGGAAAGGAAGGACATATCGCTTTCGAATTATGCAGTGGCGAAACCTAGTTCGTGAGGGACGGTGACTCTCAAAAAAACATCCCGAGAAAAGTCGAAAGTCAGCGATTAGGGAAGGCGTTTGTTGTATTTGGTCATAATCGAGAACCAAGCGAGGTGATCACGGGTAAGCTATTTATAAATTCTTGCGAAGTTTATACCTTACTTGATCTAGGTGCTACCCATTCATTTATCTCTCTGCATGTGCTCAGCGTTTAAACTTGACTCAGGAGAAATTAGACTTTGACTATCTGTGGAAACTCAGTTAGGAGAAACTTTCATCACATCCTTTGTTTATAAATCTTGTTTGATTGAGTTGGCACCATCACCTTACACATTGACCTTATCTCTTTAAAGATACTTGCTTTTGATGTGATTTTAGGGATTGATTGGTTAACTACTCATCATACCAAAATTGATTGTTTTTCGTAAGGTTGTTAGTTTTCATATTCTAACTTGACTGTTATGCAATTCAAGCAACTAAACCATTAAAATCAATCACTTTATCATATCTAATCATAAAAGCTATTCGTTTATTGAAAAGCGGATGTCAAAGCTTTCTTAGCCCATGTTATGGATTTGAATAAAGACACGTCAAATTTGAATAATATTCTGTTGTTATTGACTTTCTGGCGTATTTCACGAAGAACTTCCGGTCTACCCCGAGCGTGAAGTTGAATTCTTTATTGATCTTGAACTGAGTACAAAGCCCATTTCTAAAACCCATATCGAATGGCTCTATTGAACTTGAGGAGTTAAAGGTCAACTACGAGGAATTGTTGGACATCGGTTTCATTCGATCTAGTACATCTCCTTGGGGTGCTCTGTTTTATTTGTAAAAAAGAAAAGGCGGGAGTATCGACTTTGTATTGACTATCGGGGAATTGAACCATGTCACCATCGAGAATAGGTATCCTCTACCTCGTATTGATGACTTGTTTGACCCGATTCTGAGGGCACAATTCTTTTCAAAAATCGATCTTAGATTACGGATATCATCAATTTGAAAATTAAGCGAGGATATTCAAAGGCGCCTTGAGAACTTCGGTATGGGCATTATGAATTCTTAGTCGTGTCTTTCGGACTAACTAATGCTCTGCTGACTTTCATGGATATGATGAGAGCAAGTATTGAGGAATATTTGGATGGGTTCGTTGTTGTCTTTATTGATGACATCCTTATATATTCAAAAGTCGTGAAGATCATGAGCACCATTTTGAAATTTGGTACTCGAAGGCCGTGAAAACCAACTATATGCCAAATTGAAGAAATCGAGTTACGGCTTGAGGAAGTAGCATTTCTTGGGGCGTGTGTCAAAACATGGAGTATCTGTTGATCCGTGAAGATTGAAGCAATCTGAAGTTAGAACAATAAAAGTCGGTGGTTGAAATCACGTAGCTTTTGGGGCTTATTTGGTTATTATCGGAGATTAGTGGAAGGGTTTTCTCGAATCGCTACTCCATTAACTTCGGCTAACTTTCGGAAGGATCAAAATTCGTTTGGAATGAAGAATGCGAGAAAAGTTTCAAGAGCTTAGAGGAGACTTATTTATTTTGTTCTAACAATACCATCTGGTTCGGATGGATTTGTTATCTCTGATGATGCTTGAGGCAAAGGGTTAGGATGTGTTCTCATGCAGCGTGGGAAAGTCATAGCTTTATGCCTCGCGACAACTTAAAGAGTATGAGAGGAATTATCCTACTCGTGATCTAGAGTTAGCGGCCCGATCGTTTCATATTAAAGATATGGAGGCACTATCTATATGGGGAGAAAGTGGAGATATATTCGGACCATAAAAGCCTTAAATATTTCTTCACTCAAAAAAAGAACTCGACATGCGGCGCGTGACGTTGGCTCGAGCTATTGAAGACTACGACCACACTATTGATACCATCTGGTAAAAGCGAGCGTGGTAGGCGGCGCGTTGAGTAGAAGATCGTATCTTGGGGAGCGAGTGCGATGATGTCAGAGTATAAGCGTAGAGCCGACTTTAATAGAAAAAGTTAAGGTTGCTCGAGCCCGCAGGCGGGGAATCGTCGTATGAAGAAGAAAGTACAAGAAGGAGCTATTAGGGCGAGAATTGATGAAGAAGGAATACTTGAGTCCACTCTAGACTTTGTGTTCTAACGACTACGATTTGAAGTACAAGATTATGATGGAGGCACACGATACACCATTTGCAATCCATCACGGAAGTACTAAAATGTATCGTGATCTTGACATACATTTTGGTGGAATAATATGAAGAGAGAGATTGCAAAGTTTATCTCGATGTGTTTAACTTACCCAGCGTGTAAAGGCGGAGCATCTAGTACCTAAGGGTCCGTTGCAACCACTTGAGATTAGGAATGGAAGTGGGAACACATTACCATGGATTTAGATTACGGGTCTTTCCTACGGTTTCTCAAGGCATCAATCTTATTTGGGTTATTGTTGATAGATTAACCAAGTACGCTCATTTTTCTTGCGAAATCGGAGACTTATTCCTTGAGCGTCTTGCTAGTATATGCGTAAATGAGATTGTGAGGTTGCATGGCATGCTGTATCCATAGTTTTGGATCGTGACCCAAGATTCACTTCAAGATTTTGGGTTAGCTTGCAAAAAGCTATGGAGCGCAGTTTTGCGATTTAGTTGACATACCATCCCCCAAGCAGATGAGATGATCGAGAGAGGACTATTCAAACTCTTGAAGATTTATTAAGACTACGTGTCCTAGACTTCAAAGGCGGTTAGGATAAGTATTTACCATTGGTGGAATTCTCCTACTGACAGCGGTTATCGAGCAAGTATAGGTGTGGCTCCATTGAAGCATTATATGGGCCGAAAATGTCGTTCTCGATATGTTGGGATGAGGTGGGTGAAGCAACATTGTTGGGACCAGAGTTAAATACGATATGACTCTAGAAAAGATCAAATGATTCGACAAGCGTATACAAAGCGGCTCAAGATCGACAAAAGAGTTATGCGGATCTTCATCGAAAGGGCGTGGAATTTAATGTGGGGATCATGTATTGTTGCGAGTTGCTCCGTGGAAGGGAGTTACAAGATTTGGGAAGAGAGAAAGCTCGATCCACGATTTATTGGTCCATTTCAAATTCTTGGTGAGAGTAGGAAATGTAGCCTATAGACTTGCGTTACCTCAAAGTATGTCTCGTGTTCATAATGTGTTTCACATATCGTAGCCGTAAATATGTGAAAGACCGAACCACGTTATTGAGTTAGAAGCCAGGACGAGATAGTAGAAGACTTAGCGTATGAGGAGGTACTATCAAGATCTTGGATAGGAAGGAGCATGTCTACTGTATGAAGTCATACCACAAGTTAAAGTTTTGTGGAGGAATCATGCTTTATAGAGAAATGACACGGGAATTGGAAGCGGAAATGAAAGCGAGGTATCCTCACCTTTTGAAACACACACAGAATGCGTCGTCGATTTCGAGGGCGAAATTTCATAAGGAGGGAGGTTGTAAGACCCAAAATTTTTTAAATAAAAAGAATTTCCTTTATTTATTATTTTGAAATAGTAAGGGTTGATTTGATTAATGTGGATAGTTAAGGGTTAAATATAAATATTTCAAAATAAGCAAGTGGTTATAAAATATTCATTTTTGTCGGGGAATATTCGTTTGGTCGTGGAATATTAAATCTTTGTCGGGGAATATTAAATGCTGACGGTAGCCTTGATGTGTGGGCCCCCATGTGAAGCGATTGGATGAAGAAAGCAGCAAATATAAGTTGGTTAAAAATACTTGGCGTAGTTATTCTGAGATTAAGGCATTGGAATACCGGTGGTTAAAATCTGATGTCTGGCGTGGTTTGCGATGGCTGCGGTATTACCGCAGTATTGTTGAATTATTGATCCTTACGTGAAGGCCTTTACTCGATAATTTTCACGGTAATTCTTATTCGATATTTTATTTTATTGATTGATAATTCTTTGCGTTGATATTTTATATTATTGTTGTTGATAATTGTCATTTGCACATTATCTCCATTATCGGATCAATAATTCATATTATTTGAATAATATTATTAGATAGCATTATTGGCGATGTCTAGAAAGTTACATCGTCAAGGAGAGGTTTGGTCACCTAATTGCTTGGGCGATGAGGAGAAATCCTTATCGGAAAGCCCCCTCTTTCACAGGAGCGGCTGGTTGTCATAATTGTGATTACGTAATATTATTTGTGAATAATTAATTATTGATTCATATGATAAAAAATATTTATTTTATGTGGATATAAATGATGGATTTATTTATGTGGTTATAAATGAAGAAATTATTGTTGAGGTGTTTTATCGGTATTTTTTGATTGGAGGTATTAAAAAATTAAATCGGGGGTTTTGAGATATATTGCGGGGATTATAATTTTAATCAAATAGTTGGATAATAGTAATTTTTGGGTATGTTATACATACATAAGTTGAGTATATGTCCACAAATTTTGAGCGAATTAAAAATGCTGCGAATGATTTGTTATGAATTTTAAGAGGTGTACGATTAG
The DNA here is from genome assembly GCA_020205615.1 of Panax quinquefolius. Taxonomy (NCBI): domain Eukaryota; kingdom Viridiplantae; phylum Streptophyta; class Magnoliopsida; order Apiales; family Araliaceae; genus Panax; species Panax quinquefolius. The sequence goes on from CM035165.1 coordinate 105,084,345, forward strand.
GAAATTAGGGTTATAATTGATTTTGGTGGAAAATTCTAGAATTGAGTGGGCCCCACTTGTGGTTGGTGAAGAAATGTGCTGAATTTTATTTCAAATGTGGTGGGTGGCAATAGTAGCGAGTAAAGCCATCGGTGCTTGGTCGAAATGCTGCTTGGCGGGCTAACATTTTTCTATAAATAGAAATTTAAGTTAGAATTGAAAATCACACGAAACAAAGTTTTCTCTCTCTCTCTCTATATTATTGGCGTATTTTGTGAGTATTTAGATACTTTGAGAGTTCTTTATTCGGTACAAGTTTCATTCGGCATCACTTGAGCCTTTCCTTAGAAATCTTGATTCTTTGAGGTAAGGGATATTATTTTTTTTTCGTAATGATATTATTTCTTGATATCATTATCTTTGAAATATTGATCTGAAGTTTTTATCAAATTTGGAACTTTTTCATATCGGGGTTACTATTCATGAGTTCTTATTCACGAGTTCTTATTCATGAGTTCTTATTCACGATTCTTATTCACGAGTCTTATTAAATGAAGCGTGAAGATGTTTTTTGTGGAATTTCTATCTTTTGGTGTCGGATTTACTATTCATGTATCGGTCTTATTCACGTATCTGACCTTTATTCGATATCTGGCACTATTCACGTATCGACACTATTCATCAAAAAAAAATAAAATTTCTTCTTTTTTGTCAAAACATCTATTTTGGATACTAGCTTTGATTGTATCCATGTTTTGATCATTCTTGAATTTTACACCCTTTGTGATTATTTTTGGGGTATTGTTGGACATGGATAAAACAAAAGTACGAATCCTTAATCCTTAATCCTTGTCATTTTGTTTCCTTTGGATTCGTTCTTTAAAAATATTTTTCATCATCCTCGGTCTTAAATGATGATATTATTGAATATCTTTGGCTTTTGTAGTGCAAAGATGAATGATTCTGAAGAATATCTTTGGGTGTGGTGCATGAAGATGAGCAGTGTTGAGATGAACATGGCATATTGGTGATTAATATCTTTGGCACATGTAGTGCAAAGATGAGCAGTGTTTAAATGAACATGACGGTGATGAATATCTTTGGCTGTAGTGCAAAGATGAATATTTGATTCGAGATGTATATTGATTGTTGTTACGAGGGGAAAAAGATGAGCGATGAACTTTTAAATTCATACATAGAAGATAGTAGTTTGCATTCTCTCTTAACTCTTTAATGAATTATTATTTCATTGCGAATATTGATTGAAAATTTGTTGTCTATTGTATTCTATTAAATTTTTCCTGTTGAAGACTAACGATAATTTGTTGTATATTATCTTAGTCGTAATATTCTTTCTTGAGCTAGTTGAGCTCACCCTTTTCCTTTTGTTCCATTCTTCTCGGGGAGGCGAGAATATAAGCGAGTGCAGTCGGGGTATGGAATGAAGGTTTTAGAAAGGATTGTTTATAGCATTTTTGTAAAATAATGTATCGATAAATGTGATGAGGATTTATGGTATGGAATGAAGGTTTTAGAAAAAGATTATTTTAGTAGTCCTCACCTTTTTGTAAAATAATGTATCGATAAATGTGATGAGGATTTATGTGAGTATAAATATATACCTATTTTCTAGAAGATAATATTTGTATTTAAACTCTGATTTTTCTTGTTGTAATAATAAAAGTTGTAGTTGTTTACATAATATGTGTTGATGAAAAAATGTAATGACAACTCGAGAATGGGTGATGTATACCTACGTATTTTGGGGCGTCATAATTAATAGTAATTTTTATTCGTTGATGAAAATATTTGTGGTAATAGTAATTATATATTTATTCGATAGTATTAATAGTATTTATTGATTTGAATATTATAATTAATTACCTTAAATCGATAGTAATTACCCTTGTGAATAGTATTTACCTTCGTCGATAGTAATTACCTTCGTCGATAGTAATTACCCTTGTGAATAGTATTTACCTTAAATCGATAGTATTTACCTTCGTTAATAGTAATTACCTTTACCGTTACAGACGTTCGAACCACTTGTCGTTTTTCACACATTGAAGTCGATCTTACAACGTCGTTTCACATTCTGACGTCGAACCACTTTTTTTCACACGAGCGTCGAACCGATTGTCGATCGAGCCACTTGCCTTTTCACTGATTCGGGTGCTAAGCTAGAAATCTTCTATAAATAGAGGCTGAGGGCTTCATTATTTTTCACGAATTCATTGAGCTATAGAGAGAAAGTATAGAGAGAATAAGAGAGAAAGAAGAAGAGTATTTTATTCTTACTTTGCTTGCTGCGATATTCAATCTCTACCAAATGTAAAGGGTGTTATTCTTTCTTATTCATGAAGAGAGGCTGTTGTTATTCCATTCTTTTATTATTACATTGGAATAACTTTTTTGTATACTGTGGTTTACCTATACTTGGTATACTTGGTGACATTCTTTATTATTACATTGGAACATCACATTGTGTGTTTTACAGGACTGGTTAAAATCTTTATTATTATTTTGTTGGAACATCACATGCGTGTGTTTTACAGGACTGGTTAAAATCTTTATTATTATTACATTGGAACATCACATGCATGTGTTTTTACAGGACACTGGTTAAAATCTTTATTATTACATTGGAATATCTATCGTGTGTTTTACAGGATGCAGTTCCATCTTTATTATTACTGTTGGAACATCCATGGTGTAATTTCACTGACTTTGGTTAGATTATTTATTATTACATTGGAATAACACATGCATGTGATCTATCGCATGCGTGGTGATTTCTTTTGTTATTCCATTCTTTATTATACCCGGTTGGTTAAAACTTTGACTTTATACTCCATGAAATTAGTAGAATATCCTTGATATTTGCGTTTCATCGATATCTTTTCATGGAAATATTCTTACGATCATTCTTGAATTTTTACTCTAAAGCGATGTATCGTATTGATAATTTGGGCGTTAATAATTCTGGATAAAATAATTCTTGAACTTGTTTTATTGAATTCTTATATCATTGTCATCATCCTCATGTTTATATTTTTTTAAAGTCATACGTGGCTTTTGTAGTGCGTAGATGGACTTGGTATGATTATGACGAGAGACTATTGATTGTAATCATGGTAGTAATATTACAAATGATGTGGTAAAAATCCTCGATTGGTAGTAGTGCATTGATGGGCGATTGTTGGCATGATCATGACCATTAATGAATACCACAAATATTCTTGGCACGTAGTGCGTGAATAATTGTGGTCGTGATCTTAAAAGAATATCCTTGGTAGTAGTGCGAGGGGTGATTCGATGATGTGGAATATTTATTAAAATTTGAGTCTAAATTTATACGATGATGAAAAACCTTTTAAAACCAAAAAGATAGTAGACTTTATTTTCTCTTGACTCTTTTAATGGATTGCGTATTAAATTGCTGATTAAACTTGTTTGTCTATTGTATTTTATCGGTTTAACATTATTGAAGACTATTGATAATTTATTACGCATTATCTTAGTCGTAATATTTCTTCTTGGGCTAGTTGAGCTCACCCTTTCTTTCCTTTATTCTCTTGAAATGATAATATAAATTTGGGACGAGTCGGGGAAGCAGTAATGGTCTGAAGATAGCATTAGTAGTCCTCATTTATTACGTAAAATAGTGTGATAATAATTGTAATGAGGACTTTTTTTGAGTTTGTATAATATCTAGTAGAGCGATATTTGTATTTAAACTCACGGTTTATGTCGTATTGTACCACAGCAGTTATGTTAATAAGTTGTATTTAAATTACGTACCATATAAGTGGCGACCCAAGATGGGTGATGTATACCTAATTTTGGGGGCGTCACGGTTAGTATCGAGCTTAGGGATATGATCCTGGCTAAGATGTGAGAATAGTACTAGGAGGAGAGGCGGGGAATACCTTGTTAGTATGACTACTAAGTTTATGTCTTTATTTTATTGGTTGGTCGGGAAGATAGGGATAATTTGTTACATGTCGATTAACCTTTTGTTTTGTGGCGATGTCTGAAAATGACATCGAGAATGTTGAGAATATGATGGAGCCTTGAGCGATCGTTGATTCACCACATATCGATAATCGAGGATAATGTGCATCGGGAAGGCGACAATCCTCATACAAACAACAACAACTTGACCAAATGATGAATGATCAAATGTTCGGAGGCTTTATGCGATTTATCTGGCAATGATGAGAAGCGACTCTGTCCAAAGCGTGGGGTGGAAACACGGAAAACTCTCGGCGGTCCACCATTAAACAATTTAAGGAGGCTGGGACCACCGGAGTTTAAGGAGAAGCAAAACCACTTACGGCGGAAGCATGGATAAAGCAGATTACCAAGATATTTGATGTCTTGGGATGCTCAGAAGCAAAAGGTTCCACTTACGCCTTTATGTTCTGCGGCGGAGGCGGATTCTTGGTGGGAATCGGTAAAAGCGTACTCGACCCTTTGTCTTGAAGATATCTTGGGAGAAGTTCGGGGTACATTCAACGACAAATACTTTCAAAGTAGTATTAGCCACATGAAGGAGGTGGAGTTTATCAAGTTGGAACAAAACAATATGGCCAGTGTCATGATCGAGGCAAAATTTGCGGAGTTATCACGGTTTCGTCCACTTGGTGGATAATGAAGAGAGAATGGCGCGAATGTTTTTAAGAGGTTTGAAGCGGGAATCGTCGACATCTTATTTCTCGTAAAAAGCGTGTTTGTATTAGGATGTTGTAAATAGGGCTCGATTAGTGGAAGCGCGATAATGAGTCAATATGACTAAAAAGAAGCGGTAAGCAAAATTATAATACCGGCGAGAATAGTCATCGGCGGTGACAACAAGCGTGGAGGAATCAACGGGCGGATATGGTAACCACCGGTGGTAATCGGGGCCAAAACAATAAGAATGGACATTTCAAGAAAAGGAGATTCAATGATGATGGAAAAGGCGTCGGCCTGGCACCCGTTGTTAAGGAAGGAGAAAGACCACTATCGTATGCTTGAATGCGGAGGAGAGGGACACATCGATCAAAGCTGCGTCATGCTGCAGTCAAAGCGTGTTATAATTGTGGAAGAGAAGGTCACTTAGCTCGATTTTGTCGTTCAGAAGACAAATTCAGCTAGGATGGAGCACCAAAGGCCCGTCGAGAAATTTCAAAGCCGGTAGTCTGAGGAGAGCGTTTGTTGTGACCTCCCGAAAAGCAAGGAATCCGAATGAGGTCATCACGGGTAAGCTTATCATAAACTACAATGAAGTCTATACTTTATTTGATCTGGGTTCTACCCATTCTTTTATTTCTCTACTTGCGCTCATCGATTAAATTTGACTCAGGAGAAATTAGACTTTGACTTATCTGTGGAAACTCAGTTGGGAGAAACCTTCATTACATCCCTTTGTTTATAAGTCTTGTTTGGTTCAAATCGGTACCCTCACATTACTGTCGATCTTATTTCATTAAAAATACTTGCATTTGGCGTGATTACAGGGATTGATTGGTTAACTACTTATCATGCAAAAATTGATTGTTTTTCGTAAGGTTGTTAGCTTTCATATTCCTAATAAACCTATTATGCGAATTCAAACGACCAAACCATTAAAATCAATCACGGTCATCTCTCAAGCCATAAAAGCTATTCGTTTATTGAAAAGCGGATGTAAAGCTTTCTTAGCTCGTATCGCTGATTTAAATAAAAATAAATCGGTTTTAAGCGATATTTCTATTGTTAATAAATTTCTGGCGTATTCCCGAAGAACTTCTGGCCTACCCCAGGCGTGAAATTGAATTTTGTATCGACCTTGAACGGTCAAAACCTATTTCAAAGCCCATGTCGAATAGCTCTATTGAACTTCGGGAGTTAAAGACCCAGCTGCGAGGAATTGTTAGACATTGGCTTTATTTCGTCTAGTACTTCTCCTTGGGGTGCTCATTCTATTCGTGAAGAAGAAAGATGGGAGTATCGACTTTGTATTGATTATCGGGAGTTGAATCATGTCACCATCAAAAATAGGTATCCATTGCCGCGTATTGATGACTGTTTGACCCGATTGCAAGAGAGCAAATTCTTTTCAAAGATTGATCTTCGTTAGGATATCACCGATTGAAGATTAGAAGCCGTGACATTCCAAAGCGGCTTTCGAGAAACTCGATGCGGGCATTATGAATTCTAGTCGTATCCTTTGGATTGACTAATGCTCTCTTTGCCTTCATGGATATGATGAGCCAGAGTATTGAGGAATATTTAGATCACTTTGTGGTCGTCTTTATTGATGACATCCTTATTTATTCCAAAAGCGTGAAGATCATGAAAGCAACACTTGAGGTGACACTCCAAAACCGTGAATATAAGCTTTATGCGAGTTGAAGAAATCGAGTTACGGCTTGAAGAAGTAGCATTCCTTGGAGCGCGTGGTATCAAGTCGTGGAATATCATTGACCCAAAAGATTGAAGCTATTCAAAATTTGGGAACAACCTAAATCGATGGCCAAAGTCGTAGCTTTCTCGGTTTAAATTTGGTTATTATCGGAGATTCGTGGAAGGATTTTCTCGAATCGCTATTCCATTATTTCGGTGACTCGGAAAGATCTGAAAGTTCGGTTGGAGCGAAGAATGTGAGAAGAGTTTTCAAGAACTTCGAGGAGACTTATTTTTATTTTGTTACGTGATACCATCGGCTCGGAGGATTTGTCATCTCTGGTGATGCTTGGGCAAAAGGGTTGGGATGTGTTCTTATGCGACATGGAAAAGTTATAGCTTTATGCCTCATGACAACTCAAAGAATATGAGAGGAATTATCCTACTCATGATCTAGAGTTAGCGGTATTTGTTATCTTTGCACTTAAAATTTGGAGGCATTACTTGTATGGGGAGAAAGTGGAGATCTTTACGGATCATAAAAAGCCTCGAATATTTCTTCACTCAAAAGGAACTCGACATGCGACAACGACGTTGGCTTGAGCTATTGAAAGATTATGATCGTACCATCGATACCATCACGGAAAAGTGAGCGTGGTAGGCGGCGCATTGAGTAGAAAATCATATATGCAATCTGAGTGCGATATTGTCGTATGAAAGGCCCATTTTGTGTGACTTGCAAAGGATGGAGATAGAATTAAAGACTCGAGGGGACGCGTGTGATGATAAGCGAGTATCTGAGTAGAGCAGGCTTTAATTGATAAAGTTAAATTTGCTTTCGAGCTACGGACACGGAGGTGATGCGCGTATGAGGAAGAAAGTGCGAGAAGGTCTTATCTTGGGAAGCAAGAATCGATGAAGAAGGAATACTTGAGTCGACTCCGGACTTTGTGTTCTAACGACCACGATTTAAAGTATAATATCATGATGGGGCGCCTGACACACCATTTGCGATCCATCACGGGAGTACCAAAATGTATCATGATATTCGTCATACATTTTGGTGGAAGCAATATGAAGAGAGAGAGATAAGTATTTGTTTATCTCGAGGTGTCTAACTTGTCAGCGAGTTAAAGCGGAGCATCAGTACCAAAAGGTCCATTGCAACCACTTGAAATTCGAGAATGGAAGTGGGAGCACATTACCATGGATTTCGTTCTGGGGTCTTCTAAGGTTTCTCAAGGCATTGATGCGATTTGGGTCATTGTTGATAGGTTGACCAAATGCGCTCATTTCTTCTGCGTCTGAGAAACTTATACACTTGAGCGTCTTGCTCGTATGTACATAAAGCGAGATTGTAAAATTGCATGGTATCTGCGGTATCCATAGTTTACGATCGAGACCAAGATTCACTTCACGATTTTGGGTTAGTTTGCAAAAAGCTATGAGCGCAGACTTACGATTTAGCTCGGCATATCATCCTCGAGACGGACGGACGATCGGAGAGGACTATTCAAACTCTTGAAGATCTATTAAGACTCTGTGTCCTTGATTTGAGGGAGTTGGGACAAGTTCTTACCATTGGTGGAGTTTTCCTACAACAAGCAGTTATCAAGCAAGTATTGGCATGGCTCCATTCGAGCGTTGTATGGAAGAAAGTGTCGTTCTCGGTATCTTTGGGATGAGGTGGGTGAAACAGCGTTGTTGGGACCGGAGTTGATACGTATGACTACGGAAAAGATTGAAACGATCAAACAACGTATAAAAACCTCACAAAATCGACAAAAGAGTTATCTTGATCTTCATCGAAAGGGCGTGGAATTCGATATAGGAGATCATGTGTTGTTAAGAGTTGCTCCATGGAAAGGAGTTACAAGATTTGGAAAGAGGAAAACTTAATCCTCGATTCATCGGTCCATTTTAATCCTCGATCGAGTAGGGCGTGGCTATAGACTACGCTTTCTGCTTGAAATATGTCTCGTGTTCATAGCGTTTTTCACATATCTATATTACGTAAATATGTGAAAGACCGAACCATATTATTGAGTTAGAAGCCAGGACGAAATAGCGGAAGATTTGGCGTATGAAGAGGTTCTGTTCAAATTTTGGATAAGAAGGAACATATTCTACGCTCGAGGTTATACCTCGAAGTCGAAAGTTTTGTGGAGGAACCACGATGTTGAGGAAATGACTTGGGAGTTAGAATCGAGAAATGAAATCAAGGTATCCTTACCTCTTGACATACCAGTCGTACCCTAATTCGAGAAATGAAATTTCATAAGAAGGGAGGTTGTAAGACCTGACTTTTATAAATAAAGATGAATTTTTCTATAAATATTATTTTTGAATATTATGGAATAAATTTGATATAATGTTATAGTTGTGGGTAATATTTATAAATTTTGCAAAAAGTATCTGAGTTGTTATAAAATATTAGTTTGGTGGGGAATATTCTTTTTGTTAGGGAATATTAAATACTGATGGCTCAATCATTGGTGGACCCCTGAGAAATTATTGTCGGATTGAAAGCGACAAAAATATTTTATAAAAATAACGGCGGAGGTGTTCTGAATTAAAGCTGTTGAACTACCGGTGGTAAAAAATGCGATGTCTGGCGTGGTTGCGTAGTAGCTGCGGTATTGATTATTGATGCTTACGTGAGAAGTCAAACAAATTTATGCTCGATTATTACTACGATAATTCTTTGCATCATATCTCTTATATTATTATTGATTATTGTCGCGGTATCATACATATAATATGTTATAGTATTAAATCAATAATTGAGGCGACAAGTTATAAATGATTAATAATTGTTGAAAGATTAAATATGTGTTGATGAAAAAAAAAATGATTTGTGGTAAGTTTGATTATTTTATGGGGGCTCGTATGTCATCATCTAAGAGTCTCTTTCGTCGATAGTATTTAATTCGTCGATAGTAATTACCTTCGTCGATAATAATTACCCTTGTGAATAGTATTTACCTTACAATAGTAATTACCTTCGTCGATAGTAATTACCCTTGTGAATAGTATTTACCCCGTCGATAGTAATTACCTTCGTCGATAGTAATTACCCTTGTGAATAGTATTTACCACCGTCGATAGTATTTACCAACCGTTAATAGTAATTACCTTTACAGGACGTCGAACCACTTGTCGTTTCACATTACGGTGACGATCGAACCACTTGTCGTTTCACATTACGAGCGTCGCCAAACCGATTCGTTGAGCCACTTGCCTTTTCACACGGCGGTCTAAGCTAGAAATATTCTATAAATAGAGGCTAGGGCTTCATTATTTTTCACGAATTCATTCAAGCTATAGAGAGAAAGTATAGAGAGAATAAGAGAGAAAGAAGAAGAGTATTTTATTCTTACTACCTTCTTTGCGATATTCAATCTCCTACCAAATGTAAGGGGTGTTATTCTTTCTTATTCATGAAAGAAGCTGCTGTTGTTATTCCATTGCTTATTATTTACATTGGAATAACTTTTGTATCTGTGGTTTACCTATACTTGGTGACATTCTTTATTATTACATTTGGAACATCACATGCGTGTGTTTTTACAGGACTGATTAAAATCTTTATTATTATACATTGGAACATCACATGCATGTGTTTTTACAGGACTGGTTAAAATCTTTATTATTATTACTGTTGGAACATCACATGCATGTGTTTTACAGGACTGGTTAAAATCTTTATTATTCTGTTGGAATATCTATCGTGTGTTTTACAGGATGCGGTTCCATCTTTATTATTACATTGGAACATCATGCATGTGAATTAATTTCACGACTTTGGTTAGATTATTTATTATTACATTGGAATAACACATGCATGCGATCTATCGCATGCGTGGTGATTTCTTTTGTTATTCCATTCTTTATTATACCCGGTTGGTTAAAACTTTGACTTCTATACTCCATGAAATTAGTAGAATATCCTTGATATTTGCGTTTCATCGATATCTTTTCATGGAAATATTCTTGATCATTCTTGAATTTTACTTACTAAAATTATCGTGTTTAATTTGGACGTTAATAATTCTGGATAAAATAATTCTTGAACTTGTTTTATTGAATTCTTATATCATTGTCATCATCCTCGTATTTTATATTTTTTAAAGTCATACGTGGCATGTAGTGCATAGATGGACTTGGTATGATTATGACCGAGAGACTGACCGATTGTAATCATGGTAGTAATGTTACAAATGATGTGGTAAAAAAATCCTCGATTGGTAGTAGTGCATTGATGGACGATTGTTGGCATGATCATGACCATTAATGAATACACAAATATTCTTGGCGTAGTGCATGAATAATTGTGGTCGTGATCTTAAAGAATATCCTTGGTAGTAGTGCGAGGGGTGATTCGATGATGTGGAATATTTATTAAAAAGTGAGTCTCATTTATAACGATGATGAAAAACCTTTTAAAACCAAAAGATAGTAGACTTTATTTTCTACTTGACTCTTTTAATGGATTGCATATTCATTGCAGAGTTAAAGCTGTTTATCTATTGTATTTTATCGGTTTAACATTATTGAAGACTATTGATAATTTATTACGCATTATCTTAGTCGTAATATTTCTTCTTTGGGCTAGTTGAGCTCACCCTTTCTTTCACTTTATTCTCTTGAAATGATAATATAAATTTGGGACGAGTTGGGGAAGCAGTGATGGTCTGAAGATAGCATTAGTAGTCCTCACTATTACGTAAAATAGTGTGATAATAATTGTAATGAGGACTTTTGTTTGAGTTTGTATAATATCTAGTAGAGCGATATTTGTATTTAAACTCACGGTTTATGTCGTATTATACACAGCAGATTATGTTAATAAGTTGTATTTAAATTACATACCATATAAGTGGCGACCCAAGATGGGTGATGTATACCTAATTTTGAAGGCGTCAAATGTTCTGCACTACTGGAGAGATGTCAAGTTTCAGAAATCAACCCAAGTATACAAGGAAAACGATTGCTGCTTAGAAAAAGTTGAGTTATAAAAAAAAACTTCAATAAAGGCAAGAAGAACACCGCAACTTTATTCAAAATAAGTCTCGTTTATTTCTAGCAGTTCCGCTGCGAGCAACAAATTTAAGGAATATATAACCGCCAAGGACCATATGAGTCGAATATAATTAGCATGAATAGAAGCCTGCCAAGAGAACAATATAGCCAATCCAAGGATAATGTAAAAGTGTGTAACTAAGCATCACGTGATCCGACATGGTTCACACTAAGGAAGGTTTTCAATTCTTCATATACTGTGGGTATGCAGTGCTTGCTTCCCAATCCCACTTTTAAGCTACCACAGTCCAGTAGATTGTATGTTAAGTTGTTAACTCAACTTCACCTAGATTCAATTATAATCATAATTTGTGTGCATTTATGTATGTAAGAAATAAAAATCGTCCTTCATGACATTTTCATACATCAAGATCAAAGTACAACACAACCAAAGAAATCCATAAAAATTAAGCATATAGATAGGTACACCGAGGATAAGGCACTATTTTCCCCCTACAATTTCATTGAAGCATCAAAACATAACAATCCGATAAGGATAGTTCTAAATCTAATGAATAAAATTGCAAAACTTCTCAACTAAAAGATACTCCTAAGAAGTACCCAACAGTTGATCAAACTACTGCTACGGTTTATCATCTTCCAGCAATCCTCAATAAAGGAGAAATTATACCCGCATTGCTTGTTGTATTCTTATCTCCTCCTCAACCGACCGCTTTAGGTTTCTAATATGACCCTTCAGTTCATCTGAAGCTCTTACGTCTTCAGCTCGCATCTCAATAACTTTCTTAGCTAGACCCATCAACAAGCCTGCATATCTAGGCATTGTCGTCTGCCTCTGCAGAAATCCCAACAACAGACCAAGCTCTTCCTCTGTCTCCAAATTTGTAGCACACGTCGACAGCTTCCTTCTTGCTACCAATTCCTCCATAACAGCCACCACATTTTCAGGATTCTTCCCCTTCAACGCTGATATCAAAGCTTCCTTATGCCTAAACTTCTTCAACAACTTGTCGTGCTCTGCCAGTTTCACCTTCTTTGGCCTCATAATCAAAAAATTCCCGTCTGAAGGCTTCTCATTTTGCCCTCGATGGAAGTACCTAAAATGCGAAAAGAGGCGGATGTGGCTGTATCTTTGAAGGCGGAGATGGTGGCTTTGGGTGTTAGGCTTTCAGACGAGAAAATGGAGACGGTTGCAGAGTGAGTGGCGGCGAAGTGGTGAGGAGAAGTTGGCGAGAAGGAGAGAGAAGTGATAGATGAGATTAGGGTTTGAATTGGGGTTTCTTTGGGGGATTTGAAAGATTTCCAGTATTTGGATTCTGGAGTTGGTGTGGTTTCATTCAAAGTGGGTTTTAACTTTGGTTTAACTGGGAAGGTTTTGGCTATTGACCTATCTTCGGCCATTGATGCAGAAAAATGAAGTTCGGCCATTGATGCAGAAAAATGAAGCTTTGCGTTTGATATATTTGTTGGTTAAGGTTTAGGGTTTCCTTCTAATTTCCTTAGGTGCTTGACACGGCGCCGTTTCCTTGCTTCCCAAAGAAGGTCAAGTGCTCGTATAAAATTTTAAAATATGAAAATGGGAAAAAGCACATTTATCTCGGTGGTTGTAGTGTTTTTTGGGATTTCATTCAATTGGATCTGTCACGTTAAAAATTATTGACGTGACATCTAGTAGGCTAAATAAATGCTTATGTGTAAAAAGAATATATATTTTTAATGAGATAAAAGAACAAAAAGATAAAATAATAAATAAAATAACTAAAAATTACACAAATAATATAATAATTAGTTATATATAAAAAATAAAAATAAAACTCAATTTTTTGTAATAAAATAAATAAAAAACCAGTTTTTTGTAATAATAAAAAAAAACGTTAATTTTTTGTAATAATAAAAAAGCGACTTTTTTTAATAAAATAAAAATAAAATAAAATACTGCTTTTTTTTGTAATAATAAAAAAACGCCTTTTTTTTAATAAAAAATAAAAAATGCAATTTTTAATAAAAATAAAAATGCAATTTTTAATAAAAATAAATAAAACATAATTTTTTAATAAAAAAAAAATAAAACACGCTTTTTTTATAATAATTACAAATAAAACACGTTTTTTATTAAAAAAAATTGTGTTTTATTTATTTTTATAAAAAACTTTGTTTTATTTATTTTATTAAAAAAAACTGCATTTTTTATTAAAAAAAATTGCGTTTTATTTTTATTTTTATTAAAAAAATTTGCATTTTTTATTATTATTACTAAAAAAAGCTGCGTTTTTATTTATTTTATTACAAAAAACTAAGTTTTATTTTTATTTTATATATAACTAATTATTATATTATTTGTGTAATTTTTAGTTGTTTTATTTGTTATTTTACCTTTTTGTCCTTTGATCTCATTAAAATATATATTCTTTTACATAAGCACTCATTTAGTTTATTTAAGATGCCACGTCGTCGGCAATTTTACGTGGCGAATGATGAATGAAGTTGAAAAAAATTAATAGTTCAATCATCTAATTGACAAAATTGAAAGGTGGATCACCGAAGTGGAATATGACATATAGTTTAGGGTAGTAAATCATATTTAAGCCAATATTTAATTAGCCCACTGTCCTTTTAAAAAATGTTCAATCAAACAATTCCGTCTAATTTTGCTCACGGACGTTAAAAAATTGGGGGAAAAAACGTACATTTACCCCACTGTGCTTTTAAAACATTCAATTAGCCAACTGTGACACCCCCAAAATAGATCTAATCCATCCAACCTATTCTGAGTCACCAAATACATGGTACAGAAAATAACTACAACTTTATTACAACAATTGTCGTACAAAATACAATAACACATATGCTGTGAGTTTGGATACAAATATATACCAACTGTGACTCTCATCCCAACCTTGGATAACACGTCATAATGACACCTTACATAAAGGTATAGTCAAAAACTGTTTAGGGAGAACTCCACAGCTAGAGACCACCGTTCTATTCCCTTGTTACCCCCGCAACTCGACCCGAATTTACACTCTTATTACACGAAAGGAATTGTGAAGCAAAAGGGTGAAACCTATTAACTAGTAAAGAATATCATGACTAAAGATAATTAAATTATCAATAGCCTTCATCAAGTAGTAAATCGGAGATTTAGAACATATAGTAGATGATAAAACTTTTCAACCCATAGAAATGAACGAAGCAATCCATTAAAAGAGTCGAATAGACCATAAAGTCTATTATCTTCTCCAAAGTTAAAAGTCCACCAATAATGTTTTATCCTGTAACATCTGTGGCGCCCCCAAAATAGGTATACATCACCCATTACGAGTTGTCAATACATGAGTGCGTAAACAACTACAACTTTATTATTACAACAATAAAACTATGAGTTTGAATACAAATATTATCTTCAGACAATATCCAAACTCAAATAAATCCTCATCACATTTATTGATACATTATTTTACAAAAATGGTGAGGACTACTAAACAACTCTCTCTAAAACTTTCATTCCATACCTGAGCTTGCATCGCGCTATATATTCGCGCCTCACGAGAAGAAAAATGGAACAAAAAGGAAAAAGGTGAGCTCAATTAGCCCGATAAAGAATACTATGACTAAGATAATATACAACAAATTATAAATTAATATTACATGAGTGAAATAATAATTCATTAGAGAAGAGTTAAGTAGAGAATGCAAACTACTATATTCTATGTATGAATTTAAAAATTCATCGTCTATCTTTTATCCTGTAACATCAATCGATATATATACGAAATCAAATATTCATCTTTGCAGGCTGTGCCAAAGATATTCTTGAGAAATCATTCATCTTTGCACTACTGGCCAAAGATATTCCATAATATCATCATTTAAGACCAAGAAGATGATGAAAAATATTTTAAAAAAGCGAATCCGAGTGAAACAAAATGACAAGGATTAAGGATTAAGGATTCGTACTTTGTTTTATCCACCTCCAAAATACCTCAAAATAATCATAGTGGTGTAAAATTCAAGAATGATCAAAACATGGATACAATCAAAGCTAGTATCCGAATAGATATTTAGACGAATTTTTTTTTTCATTTTTCGATGAATAGTCTTGCGTACTTCGTGAATAGTGTAGATATCGTGAATAGTCCGTATCGTGAATAGTAACTCAGACACCAAAAGTTCTAAATTTGATAAAAACTTGAGATCGATATTTGAAGATAATGATATTGAAGAAATAATATCATTCTGAAACAAAATAATATCCCTTACCTCGAAAGATCAAGACTTTCTAGTTGAAACACAGGATATAAAGCTATGACTTGAACTTGCATCGTATAGCAATACTCAAACTATACTCAAAATACTCACAAGAATAAACTCGATAATATAGAGAGAAAACTTCAGATTTCTGGTGTGATTTTCAATTCTAACCTAAGCACCCTATTTATAGGAAATTGCTTTGAACACAAAGCGAGAAAATTTAATAAATTAATAATATTATTTTTCAAATTTCCTACGCCCACTAATTTGGTCCAAGACATCAGCCACCATGTGACAAAACATTAAAAACGTTTTTCTTAATTTAAATAATTAAAACTTCCAAAAATCAATTATTTCGGAGCTTCGGAACTTCAATAATTCACAATAAATAGCCCTTTTATCAAAAAATTCGAATCTCGCGACTTTTAATAGGAAATTCAATTCTCTACAACTTTGCAGAAGAAAGTTTTTCCAAATTCCAAACAAAAATTGACCGAAATTCAAAAATGGGCGATTTTACAGGCTATAATCAAATTTCAGTCAATAAATGGGGTCCACCGACATGTTTAACATGTTTTAAACATTTATTGCAACAAAAATACTCCTCCTCCTCGTATACTCATATATCCCATGTGACGCCCCCAAAATTAGGTATACATCACCCATCTTGAGTCGCCACTTACGTAGTGCGTAATTTAAATACAACTTATTAACATAAGCGTAGGTGTACAATCGACATAAGCTGTGAGTTTAAATACAAATATCGTCTACTAGATATTATACAAACTCAAACAAAAAAGTCCTCATTCTGATTATTATCACACTATTTTACGAGAATAGTGAGGACTACTAATCTTATCTTGAGGACCATCACTCGTTTCCCGAGGCTCGCGTCGGCTATATTATCATTTCACGAAGAGAACGGTGAAAGAAAGGGTGAGCTCAACTAGCCCAAGAAGAAATATCATGACTAAGATAATGCGAATAAATTATCAATAGTCTTGATAATGTTAAAGCGATAAAATACAATAAACAACCGGTTTAGCTGCGGTGGAATATGCTGATCCATTAAAAAGTCGAGTAGAAAATAAAAGTCTACTATCTTTTAGGTTTTAAAAGGTTTTTCATCCTTTGTTATATTTGAGACTCGACTTTAATAAATATTTCACATCATCGAATCCTTACACTACTGGCCGAGGATATTCTTTAGTATCGCGACCACAATTATTCATGCCTGCTACGGGCCGAGAATATTTGTGTATTCATTAATAGTCATGATCATGCCAACAAGCGTCCATCGATGCACTCTGACCCTTTGAGGATTTTTATCACATCATTTGTAACATTACGGTCATGATTACAAGAATAGTCTCTGGTCATAATCATACCAAGTCCATCATGCACTTCTGAATACGGATGACTTTCAAAAAATATAAACATGAGGATGATGACAATGATATAAGAATTGATAAAACAAGTTCAAGAATTATTTTATCCAGGAATTATTAACGTCAAATTATCGACATGATCTTTGTTTTGTAGAGTAAAATTCAAGAGTGATGGGAAGAATATTTCCATGAAAAGATCTTTGGATGAAAGCTTGCAAATATCGAGGATATTCTACTAATTTCATGGAGTATAGAAGTCAAAGTTTTAACCAATTTGGGTATAATAAAGAATGGAATAACAAAAGAAATCACCGTGCATGCGATAGGCCTTACAGATAGAGTTATTCAAGCGAATAATAAATAACGGAACCCGGTCGGTGAAATTCACAATTCTGCAAGCAGGATGTTCAATGAGAATAATAAAGATGGAACCGGATCGGTGTAAAAAACACGAGATAGGATATTCAATGAAGAATGATAAAGAGCGGAACCGGTCAGGAGAATGTAAAACACCGGTGTAAAAGACAGGATGTTCCAATGGAATAATAGAAGAATGTCACCGAGAAGTATAGGAATGTCACCAAGTATAGGGTAAACCACGTATCTGAGTTATTCCAATGAGAATAATAAGCAATGGAATAACAATAGTTCTCTTCATGAATAAGAAAGAATAACACCCCTTACATTTGGTAGGAGATTGAATCTTTTACTGGCGGTGTAGTAACAAAATACTCTTCTTCTTTCTCTTCTCTCTATCTCTCTCTCTATATAGCTTGAATGAATTAAGTGAAAATAATGAAGCCCTAGGCCTCTATTTATAGAAATTTTTCTAGCTTAGCTTTTGCTGTGAAAAGCCGTGTGAAGTGGCGAGTGTGATGTGCACGAAAAGTGGTTTGGCCTTTGTAATGTGAAGCGACAAGTGGTTCGGCCTTTTGTAATGTGTAAAGCGACAAGTGGTTCGACGTCTGGTAAAGGTAATTACTATTAGCGAAGGTAAATACTATTGGCGAAGGTAAATACTATTCACAAGGGTAATTACTTATTGGCGAAGGTAAATACTATTCACAAGGATAATTACTATTGACGAAGGTAAATACTATTCACAAGGGTAATTACTATTGTGAAGGTAAATACTATTGATGAAGAGACTCTTAGATGATGACATATGAGCCCCCCATAAAATAATCAAACTTACAAACCACAAATCATAACACATATTTAATCTTTCAATAATTATTAATCATTTATAACTTGTCGTCTCAATTATTGATTTAATCTTTATAACATATTATCTGAGGATGATCTTGTGACAATAATTGAATCAATAATATAAGAGATATGATCGACAATTCTTTGTAGCAATAATTGAGCATGGTGAGTGACTTCTCACGTAAGCATCGATAATCAATCTGTAGTGTCTTTCTTATCTGACCAGCGTATTCTTGTACTTTTACCATAGGGTAGTTCAACAGTTTTAACGGTAACACCTCCGTAGTTATTTTTTATAAAAATATTTTTTGTCGTTTTCTCAATCCGACAATAATGTTGTGGGGTCCACTGATGATTGAGCCATTTATGCGAATATTCCTAACAAAAAGAATATTCCCAGGCCAAACGAATATTTTATAACAACTTGCATACTTTGCAAAATTTATAAATATTACCCACAACTATAACATTATATCAAATTTATTCCATAATATTCAAAAAATAATATTTATAGAAAAATTCATCTTTATTTATAAAAGCTGAGGGTCTTACAACCTCCCTTCTTATGAAATTTAAGCCCTCGAAATTAGGAGTGCGATACTGGTATGTCGAAGAGGTAAGGATACCTTGATTTCATTTGATTCTAACTCCCAAGTCATTTCCTCAACATCGTGGTTCCTCCATAAAACTTTGACTTGAGGTATAACCTTGGGCGTAGAATATGTTCTTTCTTATCAAAATTTGAGCAGGGAACCTCTTCATACGTCAAATCTTCCATTTATTTAAATAGGTTCTAACTTCGATAATATGGTTCGGGTCTTTCACATATTTCACGTAACATAGATATGTGAAAAGCGTTATGAACACGAGACATATTTGGCGGTGAAAGCGAGTCTATAGGCCACAGATTTCCTACTCGATCGAGGATTAAAATGGAATAGATGAATCGAGGATTAAGTTTTCCTCTCTTTCCAAATCTTGTAACTCCTTTCCATGGAGCGACTCTTAACAACACATGATCTCTATATCGAATTCCCCGTCCTTTCGATGAAGATCGGTATAACTCTTTTATCGATTTTGTGAGGTTTTTTATCGTTGTCGGATCGTTTGAATCTTTTAAAGTAGTCATACGTACCAACTCGGTCCCAACAACGTTGCTTCACCCACCTCATCCCGGCATCTTTGGAGAAGCGACACTTTCTTCCATACAATGCTTGAATGGAGCCATGCCGATACTTGCTTGATAAGCTGTTGTTGTAGGAAAACTCCACGATGGTAAGAACTTGTCCCGACTCCCTTGAAATCAAGGACACGAGTCTTAATAGATCTTGAGAGTTTGAATAGTCCTCTCCATTGTCCGAGTAAAATGCGAGGATGATATGAGAGCTAAATCGTGAAATCTGTGCCCATAGCTTTTTGCAAACTAACCCAAAATCGTGAAGTGAATCTTGGGTCTCGATCGGAAACTATGGATCTTAGGCATACCATGCGATCTTACAATCTCGTTTATGTACATCTGAGCAAGGCGTTCAAGTGTATAAGTTTCTCGTATCGGTAAGAAATGAAGCGGACTTGGTCGATCTATCAACAATGACCCAAATCGCATCGATGCCTTGAGAAACCTTAGGAAGGCCGTGCTTGAAATCCATGGTAATGTGCTCCCACTTCCATTACGGAATTTCAAGTGGTTGCTGATGGACCTTTTGGTACTTGATGCTCCGCTTTAACTTCGTTGACAAGTTAGACACCTTGAGATAAGCAGTGTACTATCTCTCTCTTCGTATTGCTCCACCCAAAATGTATGGCGAATATCATGATACATTTGGTACTCCCGAGATGGATTGCAAATGGTGTGTTGTGCGCCTCCATCATGATATTATACTTTAAATCGGGGTCGTTAGGAACACAAAAATGCGGAGTTGACTCGAAGTATTCCTTCTTCATCGATTCTTGCTTCCCAGGCGTAGCACCTTCTTGCACTTTCTTCCTCATACGCATCAGCTCAGTGCGTAGCGAAAGCGACTTTAACTTTATCGATTAAAAGTCGGTTCTACTCGTATATACTACATTTATCATCACATGCGTCCACAGAGTCTTTAATTCTATCTCCATCCTTTGCAAGTCACACAAAATGGGCCTTTGCGTTGACAATATCGCACTTCGTACTTGCATATGATTTCTACTCGATCGTCGGCTACCACGTTTGCTTTTCGAGGATGGTATTGGATGGTATGATCATAATCTTTCAGCAGTTCAAGCCAGCGTCGTTTTGTCGCGTGTTGAGTTCCTTTTGAGTGAAGAAATATTTGAGGCTTTTATGATCGTAAAGATCTCCACTTTCTCCCCATACAAGTAATGCCTCCAAATTTTAAGTGCAAAGACAACATTTATGACTCTAGATCATGAGTAGGATAATTCCTCTCATATTCTTTGAGTTGTCATGAGGCATAGGCTATTACTTTTCCATGTTGCATGAGAACACATCCCAACCCTTTGCGAAGCATCGCTTTGTAGATGACAAATCCCTCAAGAGCAGGATGGTATTGTCGAGCAGGTCTTTGAAATAAGTCTCTCTTGAGTTCTTGAAAACTCTTCTCACATTCTTCGCTCAACCGAACTTTGTATCTTCCAAAAGTCAATTTGAGTCGATGGAATAGCGATTCGAGAAAATCCTTCCACGAATCTCAGATAATAACCAATTAAGCAAAGAAAGCTACGTACTTGCCGGTCCTTTGATTTAGGTTGTTCCCGACTTTGAATAGCTTGATCTTTCTTTGGGTCGATAGATATTCCATGACTTGATACCACGTGCCCGAGGAATGCTACTTCTTCAAGACGAACTCGCATTTCTTGACTTGGCATAAAGCTTATATTCACGAAGCTTTTGGAGTGTCGACCTCAAGTGTTGCTCATGATCTTCACGGCTTTTGGAATAAATAAGGATGTCATCGATAAAAGCGACCACAAAGTGATCTAAATATTCCTTGAATACTCGGTTCATCATATCCATGAAGGCGGCGGGAGCATTAGTCGATCCAAAGGACATGACTAGGAATTCATAATGCCGTCTTAGGAGTTACGGCCGTCTTTGGAATGTCGGTGGTTCAATCTTCAATTGGTGATATCCGGAGCGAAGATCGATCTTTGAAAAGAATTTGGCTCCTTGCTGTTGGTGAAACAGGTCATCAATACGTGGCAATGGATACCTATTTTTGATGGTGACATGATTGACTCCCGATAATCAATACAAAGTCGCATACTCCCATCTTTCTTCTTCACGAATAGAGCAGGAGCACCCCGAGGAGAAGTACTAGGGGCGAATAAAGCCGATGTCTAACAATTCCTGCGGTTGGGTCTTTAACTCACGAAGTTTGATAGGAGCCATTCGATATGGGGCTTTGGAAATAGGTTTTGTCTCTAGGGTTGAGGTCGATACAAAATTGATTTCACGCTCACGGGGTAGGCGAGGGAAGTTCTTGGGGAATACGTCGGAAATTTATTAACAATAGGAATATCGTTTAAAAGCGGCGTATTTTTATTTAAATCGTGACATGAGCTAAGAAAGCTTGACATCAGTTTTTTGATAAGCGAATAGCTTTATGGCTTGAGATGGTAGTGATTGATTTTAATGGTTTGGTCGTTTGAATTAGCATAATAGGTTGATTAGGAATATGAAAGCTAATGACTTACGAAAACAATCAATTTTTGCATGATAAGTAGTTAACAATCAATCCTAGAATCACGTCAAATCAAGTATTTTTAATGAAATAAGATCGACGGGTAATGTGAGGGTACCGATTTGAACCAAACAAGACTTATAAGCGATTGGATGTAATGAAGGTTTCTCCCAGCGGAGTTTCCACGAGATAAGTCAAAGTCTAATTTCTCGAGTCAAATTTAATCGATGGCGCAAGTAGGAGAAATAAAAGAATGGGTAGAACCGGTATCAAATAAAGTATAGACTTCATTAGAGTTTATGATAAGCTTACGTGATGACCTCATTCGGATTCCTTGCTCTTTGGGAGGTCACAACAAATGCTCTCCCTTACTTCTGGGTTTTGAATTTTACGGGATGGCCTTTGGTGCCTCCATCCTGGTGAATTTGTCTTGATGGCAAAAATCGAGCTAAGTGACCTTCTCTTCCACAATTATAACATGCTTTGGATGGCATGGCCTTGATTTGGTGATGTGTGTCCTCTCCTCGCATTTGAAGCATATGATAGGTGGTCTTTCTCCTTCCTTAACAATGGGTCTTTGGTCTTTGGCGTCTTTCCATCATTGTTGAATCTCCTTTTCTTGAAATGTCCATTCTTATTGTTTTGTACGATTACCAGGAAGTGGTTACCATATCGGCTTTATTGATTCCCCTCACGCTTGTTGTCACCTCCTCGATGACTATTCTCATTTGGTATTATAATTTTGCTTGCATTTGCTCTCTTTTAGTTGCGTTGACTCGTTATCGCGCTCCACTAAGCGAGCCCTATTTACAACATCGAATACAAAACACGGTTTATGAGAAATAAGATGTTGGCGTATCTCGACTTCGAACCTCTTAAAAACATTAGCGCCATTCTCTCTTCATTATCCACAGTGGGGACGAAATAGTGATAACTCGCAAATTTTGCCTCGTATTGCGACACGGTCGTATTGTTTTGTTCGACTTGATAAACTCCACCTCCTTCGTATGGCGAATACTTTCGGGAAAGTATTTGTCGTTGAACGACTCTGGAACTTCTCCCCAAGATATCTTGATGCAATTTGGTTGAGTACGTTTCTGAGATTCCACCGATGTAATCCGCTCTCTCGCATGACATAAAAGCGTGCAAAGGAACCTTTGCTCCTCGGAGCATCCCGAGACATCAAATATCTTGGTAATCTGCTTTATCCATGCTTCCGCGAAGTGGTTTTGGCTCTCCCTTAAACTCGGTGGTCGGCTCCTTAAATTGTTTAGCGGTGTGGCGAGAGTTTTCAAGTGTTTCCACCTACGTTTTGGGCGAGAGTCGCTCTCGCTTTCTTTGTTGCATAAATTGCATAAAGCCTCACGAACATTTGATCATTTTGTCATTTGGTCGGTGTTGTTGTTTGCATGAGGATTATCGCCTTCACGATGCATATTATCTTGATTATTGATATGTGGTGAATCGGCGATCTTTGCGCTCCATTCTTTATTCTCAACATTCTCGGAGATGTCATTTTAGGAATCTTGCCACAAAACAAAAGGTTAATTGACATGTAACAAATTATCCTTATCTTACGACCAACCAATAAAATAGCACATAAACTTAGGGTAGGTCAATACTAGCGAAGGTATTCCCGTCTCTCCCTCTAGTACTATTCTCACATCTTAGCGGGATCGTATCCCTAAGCTACGATACCTGTTGTGGCCCAAAATTAGGTATACATCACCCATCTTGAGTCGCCACTTACATGGTATGCGAGAATTTAAATACAACTTATTAACATAAGCGTAGGTATGCAATACGACATAAGCGTGAGTTTAAATACAAATATTGTCTACTAGATATTATCAAACTCGAACAAAAGTCCTCATTCTGATTATTATCACACTATTTTACGAATAGTGAGGGACTACTAATCTTATCTTGAGGACCCATCACTCGTTTCCCAGGCTTCGTCCCGGCTATATTATCATTTCACGAAGAAACGGTGAAAGAAAGGGTGAGCTCAACTAGCCCGATGAAGAAATATATGACTAAGATAATGCGAGAATAAATTATCAATAGTCTTGATAATGTTAAAGCGATAAAATACAATGAACAACCGGTTTAAGCTGCGGTGGAATATGCGATCCATTAAAAAAGTCAAGTAGAAAATAAAATCTACTATCTTTTAGGTTTTAAAGGTTTTCATCCTTTGTTATAAATTTGAGACTAGAAACTTTAATAAATATTCACATCATCGAATCACCCACACTTTTCTGACCGAGGATATTCTTTAGTATCACGACCACAATTATTCATGCACTACGGGCGAGAATATTTGTGTATTCATTAATGGTCATGATCATGCCAACAAACATCCATCGATGCACTCTACTGACCCTTTGAGGATTTTTTATCACATCATTTGTAACATTACGATTATGATTATTACCTTAGAATAGTCTCTGGTCGTAATCATACCAAGTCCATCTATACTTACTGGGCCACGAGATGACTTTCAAAAAAATATAAACATGAGGATGATGACAATGATATAAGAATTGATAAAACAAGTTCAAGAATTATTTTATCCGAGGAATTATTAACGTCCAAATTATCGACATGATCTTTGTTTTGTAGAGTAAAATTCAAGAATGATCGGAAGAATATTTCCATGAAAAGATCTTTGGATGAAGCGCAAATATCGAGGATATTCTACTAATTTCATGGAGTATAGAAGTCAAAGTTTTAACTTATTTGGGTATAATAAAGAATGGAATAACAAAAGAAATCACCACCATGCATGCGATAGCAGCAGCGCAATAACGGAGGTTATTCAGCGAGAATAATAAATAACGGAACGGTCGAAAAATAACACGCGCAAGCAGGATGTTCAACAAAGAATAATAAAGATGGAACCGGACCGGTCGGTGTAAAACACACGAGACAGGATATTCAGAGAATAATAAAAAGCGGAATAAAGTGTAAAACACCTGAACCAGGATGTTCAGCGAGAATAATAATAAAAAGCGGAACCGGTCAGGTGTAAAAACCTGAGCGAGGATGTTCAAGAATAATAGAAGAATGTCACCAAGTATAGGGTAAAGGGCATTATCTGAGTTATTCAACGAGAATAATAAGCAATGGAATAACAATAGTTCTCTTCATGAATAAGAAAGAATAACACCCCTTACATTTGGTAGGAGATTGAATCTGCTGGCGGTGTAGTAACAAAATACTCTTCTTCTTTCTCTCTTATTCTCTCTATACTTTCTCTCTCTATAGCTTGAATGAATTAAGTGAAAAATAATGAAGCCCTAGGCCTCTATTTATAGAAGATTTCTAGCTTAGCACCAAGTGTGAAAAGGTGAAAATGAGTGGGTAATGATGTCGAAAAGTGGTTTGGCCTTTTGTAATGTGAAGCGACAAGTGGTTCGGCGCTTTGTAATGTGAAGCGACAAGTGGTTCGACGTCTGGTAAAGGTAATTACTATTAGCGAAGGTAAATACTATTATTAGCGAAGGTAAATACTATTCTGAGGGTAATTACTTATTGGCGAAGGTAAATACTATTCACGAGGATAATTACTTATTATTGAAGGTAAATACTATTCACAATGAGGTAATTACTATTGGCGAAGGTAAAATAATACTTATTGATGAAGAGACTCTTAGATGATGACATATATAGGCCCCCATAAAATAATCAAACTTACCACAAATCATATCACATATTTAATCTTTCAATAATTATTAATCATTTTATAACTTGTCGTCTCAATTATTGATTTAATACTATAACATATTATACGGATGATCTTGTGTGATAATTGAATCAATAATATAAGAGATATGATCGCAATTCTTTGTAGTGATAATTGAGCATAAATTTGAGTGACTTCTCACGTAAGCATCGATAATCAATCTAGGTGTCTTCTTATGCGACCACAGCGTATTCTTTGTACTTTTACTACTTAGGGTAGTTCAGCAGTTTTAACGGTAACACCTCCGTAGTTATTTTTATAAAAATATTTTTTGTCGTTTTCTCGATCAAACAATAATTATGTTGTGAGGTCCACCAATGATTGAGCCATTATACGAATATTCCTAACAAAAAGAATATTCCCAGGCCAAACGAATATTTTATAACAACTTGCATACTTTGCAAAATTTATAAATATTACCTAACTATAACATTATATCAAATTTATTCCATAATATTCAAAAATAATATTTATAGAAAAATTCATCTTTATTTATAAAAGCTAGGGTCTTACATCCCACATTCGTTGTAAAAATATCACCATTATTATATTATTAAAATATAATAATATATTTAAATGAATTATTTTATCGAGAAAAAGATAAAATTTTGATTTTCAACAATTGTCACATTAAAATTTTCTCCATCTATATCCACGAATCAATAATTAATTATTCACAAATAATATTACGAGAATCACAATATTAATGACGAAGACGAGTTTCAGGAAGAGGGGCTTTCGATAAGAATTTCTCACTCTTGGCCTTGATTAGGTGACCAAACCTCTGATTGAGGTGAGAACTTTCTAGACATTGCCAATTATGTTATCTAATAATATTATTGAGATAATATGAATTATTGCCGATAATGAAAAATCGTGTAATGACAATTATTGAAACAACAATGAATATAAAATATCAATATGACAATTAATAAATTAATAAAATCTTGATAAATAATTCTATGTAACCATTATTATTGAGTAGTGCTTTCTTACGTAGAATCGATAATTGAGTGCAATGGTAATCTTCTTGTGTTTTAACCAACGAGTATTTTAGCGATTAATATGAATAACTAAATCGTTATTTTAAACAACTTATATTTGTCGTTTTCTTCAAAGAGTTAGTATACGAATATTAGATCTGAATATTCCACGCGACGAATATCATGTTTGATGATAAAGCATATACTTTGTAACAATCTTATTCATTTATTAATAAAAAGTATTAATTTATTAAAGGCTTTTAATTATCTACGTGATCTTTGTTTTATAATATGTGATAAACCCGATAGTTTAGCGATGCTTTTAGAATAATGATGATGATATTCTAATGAGATCTAAATTCTTGAGAAAGCTTAAAACTAAAATAGTTCCCAATCGTTGGATTACTAAATTGGGGATTAGTGAATCAGGATAGATTGAGTACATCGTTAACTTGCTTTCGTTGGATGAGGATGATTGATCTCGTGATCATTTGTGTGGAGACACTAAAAGCAGTATGTAGGTGCTTATTAGAGAATAAGTTCCTTTGAGCATTGGCTCATTAAGGAATACCTAATGGAGTTTTATTTGCTGTCGATAGGAATTCTGTAGTGATAGTAGTCTGAAGTGATCCTTGGACTTGAGATCATCGTAGTATCTTGTGTATGATGAGTTATACTTTGACTTATTCCTTAAGACCCTTAGGGTATATCAAAGAAAGGTATGCTTGGGTATAATAAGTTATACGTGGAGATAATGTATGATCGATAAAGAATCTACCATACAATAAAGAAGAGAAATGTCTATGTGATTCGATAAATGATGACCCAGTAGTCCTTGGCGGCGAGAATGAAATTAGAAAGGAGTTTCTAATTTGCATTATTTGGAGTTGTGCATTTAAGGATCGAAATACATATAATTAAATAAAATAAGACTTGTGGTAATTCCATGTCTTATATTTAATTGGGACATTGTATGGTGGAAGGATTGAATTATGCGGTAACTATTTACTCGAAAGGTTCTTTTATGATTAATGTTGAAATCTATATTATACGGAAAGTCGTTGATCATTTGGGAGAACTTATCACTATTGTAGAATAAATATTATTTATTTAAATAAATTAATTATTTAATTTATTTATTTAAATAAGATTAAATTATTCTAATTGATTTATTCACAATAGGTTTAATATGGAGAACAAAAAAGGGTCACACCGTAAAAGGAAGAATAATTATTTAAGAAGTTAATGGCATAATCGTAATAATATGTTATGTATATTTAATTTAATCTATGGTGATAGAATAAATTAAATAGCTTAATATTATTATTTAATATTTTAGAAATATTAAATATAAATTAATAAGAGAGTCTTATTAATATTATTACAATTATTATTATTTTAATTTCTAAAGAGTTTAGGAATTAATTTAATATAAATACTCTCATTTATTCTAATTGGATTAGGAAGGAAAATTAGTTAAAGGAGTTTAATTAATTATCCTAATAAGATTAGGGAGCTTAATTAATTAAAAGAATTTAATTAATTAAATAAAACCCAATTTCTTAATTGTTAAGGTGGGTTGCCCACATCTATAAATAAGAGAGTCTTATTATGGGTGGTGGGGGTTGTTGACTTTTTTTACAACATACGTAATAATTCGATTGTTGGGAGAGTACACTTTTACATAGAGATAGAAAACTAGGTTTTAGCCAATACCCCTTCTTCTTGAATTTTTTCTTCTTCCTTGGTGGATCACCTCTGAGAGGCCAAACATTTGGGTGGCTGCGTTGATCGAAGGAAGGAACCAAACCGGTGGATTGAGTTGAGCGAAAGGATTTGGAGGTGAACTTGTACACGAGGAAGCTCGATCTTGAGGTATGATTTTATTCTTTATCTTTTCGTTTAATTAATAATTATGCATAAAGGGTGATCGGGTATATGGTTTGTAAATTTTTAAACTACGATTTTACACGCTTAGCACTTTTTTTGCAATTTGATTGCGTTCTTGAATATTACAAACCTAACGGTGGCATCGAGCCCGAACCTTTATACGAATTATTAATTGTTTTAATTTGATATATATATATTGATATGTGTTTAGAACAATTTAATTGGGCATAATTTTATTTGTATAAAATTTATAAAAAAAAAAAAAAAAAAAAAAAAAAAAAAAAAAAAAAAAAATATTTTGCGGTTTTTAAAATATATATATTAAATATTATATAAAAGTAAAAAAAAAATTTTTGAATTCAATAAATAATGATAAAAAATTTAATAATTTATACTTTTATATTATATAATTTATATAAATTAAATATATATATGATATAATAATATGATATATTATAAAAAATATATTATGAGTTATATATATATATATATATATATATATATATATATATATATATAATATATATATATATATATATATATATATATATATATATATATATATATATATATATATATATATATATATATATATATATATATATATATATATATATATATATATATATATATATATATATATATATATATATATATATATATATATATATATATATTTATATATTAAAATAAAAGTTTATTTTAATAATTAAAAAAAAGTTTATTTTAATTTTAAAATAAAAGTTTATTTTATTTTAATTAAAAATTTAATTTTAAAATTGAATTTTCATCTTAACTAATTAGAGTTGGAATTGGATTTCATATTTGATAACTAATTGGAGTTGAAATTGGATTTTTATTTTTTAAAATAAAGGAGTTTATTTGTGAATAAAAGTAAATCCATCTTTCCTTAAATAAAGGAGTTTATTTAGATATGAAATAAGATTTCATATTATCAAAAAAAAAAGAGTTTATTTGTGAATAGAAAAAAGAATCAAATTTCCTTAAATAAAGGAGTTTATTTAGATATGAAATAAGATTTCATATTATTCAAAATAAAGGAGTTTATTTGTGAATAGGAAAAGAATATCAAGTGTTTCCTTAAATAAAAATTTTTTTTTTTTTACATGGAATTGGATTCCATAATTAATTAAAATAAAAGAGTTTATTTTAATTAAAGATTTTTTTTTTATTACATGGAATTGGATTCCATAATTAATTAAAATAAAGGAGTTTATTTTGATTAAAAATTTTGATTAAAATAAAATAGTTTATTTTATTCAAAATTGGATAAATTAAAATAAAATAGTTTTATTTTGATTTAAATTTGGATTAAAATAAAGGAGTTTATTTTGATTCAAAATTAGATTTTATCTTAACTAAATTTGCCCATTAAATGATATCGATATATATATTAAATGTTTATTATTTCATAAGATGAATGTTATTTATTGATGCGTATGATGATGTGTATGATAATAAATGGGATTGATTATGAATTTATTGACGATGTGATTGGATTTTATTTTAGTTGGATGCGTGAATGTATGGGTTTTTATTAAATGGGAATTCTGCGTACCCGTCGTCTTCTCTATTTTTTTCTTAATGTAAATTCTATCTCTCCTCTATGTACTTCCCCTTATTTCTTGATCGAGGTTTTATTTATTTTAAATAGTTTTGTAATAGGAATAGTTAGAATTAATTTTGAAAAATTAGAGATCGAGAAAAGGAGGCGCTTGAAGACCAGTTTGTAATGGGCAGGGTTTAAATGTAATAGTTATATTTAAATATTATTTCTTGCACCCCTAGGGTTTGACCTTTTGGTTCACTTGGTGGCTCTAGTGAACAAACTAGAATAAAAGTCCATAATCAATCAGGGTAGAATATAGTATTCTATATATGCGTGCTTATATATATATATATATTATATATTATCAAACATGCTTCGCATGTTCATTAATATATGGCGTATTATTTATATATATATATATAATGCTTGCGCTAAGCGAGATGAGACAAATTAATAACAAACCCCTCGATTTTTTTTATATTAAGTCTAAGCGTTGAAGATATTTGGAATATCGAGCGTAAGCTTCTAGCATGATAAAATTAATAGAGTATTAAATATTTAATATGAGTTTGTTGTGTCACCCAAAGTGAGTATTAAGTATTTAAGATGTTAATTTATCACATTTGATGCTTATAAAGAAAATTGAACAATATTGTTTTGTTGTGTCACCACTGAGGATGATATTTTTTTTTTTTGAATATATGGAGTGCTAGGTCGGACTTAACTTGGATAATTTTGATTCGGATGTGCCACCACTTGATCGAAATAATCTAAGAAGCAAAAGAAAAGGAGTTGCATAGTTGATGTAATTGACAAAAGTTGTCTACCTATTTATTTATATATAGTTTGTTGTGTCATACAAGGCTATATACATTTGAAATGGGATCCTTATTCTCCTTTAGCAAATCTTTAATTAGATTTTTCTTAGAACTATATAAGTGAGGTAATATAGTTTGAAGAAAATAGTGGGAGATACCAATTTAAAACAAGACCTAATTTATTTTGGTAATTAATAAAAGAATGTATGTTAAAATGTTGTTAATTACAAATTCATTTCTGAAATTTTACAATGTCTAAAATTACTATCACTTTATGAAGCATATTAGATGCTAAATTAACGGGCCAAAATTAAGCGGATTGGTTAAGGAATTTGAGAAATAGTTCATGCATTTGAAAAAGCTATCTTATGTCATATCGCTTTATCCTATGATAGTTTGCGAATGATGCCTCTGAGGAAGAGATTGCTACTTTTAGAAAGTGGCGAAGATGATGCCTGATTGGCTCGATGCATCATGCTCGCATCCATGAGTATGAGCTTGACGTCGGCGTGAAACTATGGATGCTCTCTTATATTCCTGCACATCAGTAGTTGATGGTGAGGAAAGTGGGGTGATAGATATCGGATATCTAAGGAGCTCTTAGATCTAGAATGGATGATGGCACTATAATGCAGACAAAAAGTTCTTAACATAATCAATTTGATTGATCGATTAGGACATTGGTTTTGTCGTGGATGGAGAGTTGAGCGAGATTTGATCTTGCACTCACTCCGGACTCCTTTCACAATTGTTGTGAATTTTCATATGAACAAGCTAGATATCGACCTCATTTGATTTGCTTAACATATTGAAAAATGTTGAGAGTCACTTTCGACGAAGAAAGATCAAGTCTTCTTGGTAGGGGCCAAAGGATCTTACGAAAGAAGAGCGATTCAAAGAAGGTAAATAGAAAGGCGTAAACAAAGGATAATAAGAACAAAAAAGCGATACGGATAGCAAAGGGTTTGCTTCCGGCTGCTATAAGCTTTGGACCTTTTGGAAAAGCTGCGAGAAGCATCTTGCGAGAGGCTAACGAAAAGAAGCTTAGTGAAGTTTTGGTTTACAATCTGATTTTGTTCATGATTTGAAATAAATTTTCTTTAAGTCGAGGTTCTACTTGGGTATTGGATCTGAACTTTGGTTATCATAAATATAGATTTATGAAGGGACAGCGAAGTAGAAAGCTAAACAAATATAAGTAATCTATGTGTGGGAAATGAAGCAAAGGTTGCCATATTAGCCATAGAAACTTATAGTTTAGCAATACTACTGGCAAATCTATTAAGTCGATAAGTTGTTATTGTATTTCGGTTCTTGTTAAAAATATTATTTCCATTTTATTGTTGAATGATGAAATCTTTGGTATTATAATTAAGAACAATTGTTGTTATTTATAATAATAATGTTTTGTATAAATGGAATATTACTTAATAAATTTTGTATACTTGACTTACGTGAAAATAATTTTGCATATTGAACAAATTAGTATAAGAAAAGGAGATGATCATTGAAAGAGTTGAATGTGTGTATTTCTTTGAAATCAAGTGTGAATTATTTGAAAGGTTGAAAAGAATTGAGAAGTGAAACAAATTGGAAAAGTATTAAGATTCTTTGATTAGATCGAGGAATAAATACTTGTCTGATAAGTTTCTAGATCATCTCAAATGGTTTTCTCATAATGGACACATCTCGATCTGTGATAATTGATTGATGTATACGAAATGAAAAATCGTACCTTGTTGGACATGAGTGCGGTCCATAATGATTTTCTGACATTCGGTATCCTTACAGGATAATGTGTCTAGAAATGGTATTGCATATCTCTGAAAATGGTAACCTCAAAATCCATTGAAGACTCCATAAAAGTTATGGACGGGGAGGATTCTAATCTTAAGTATGTTAAGATAAGGGGTTGTCGACTTATGTGAAAAGGTTCAAAAGGATAAGCTTGGGACAAGATTTGACAAGTGTCGATTTGTGGGACATCTAAAAGTAAGTTTTAGGGTATATGTTCTATAATCTACTTAGCAAAAGGTGTTTGTTTGAAACACGGCGCCTTACAAGATAAAGGTGTTTATCATTGAAAGGGGCTAGTGGGAGGATAATAGATCTTGAAAAGTTCAAGAACCACAAAAACACTTTATAAGTCGAATAAGAGGAACACTGTAGATAGACCTATTGTACCTGGCCAAAGAGAATCGTAAATGCGGAATAGT
Organism: Panax quinquefolius; assembly: GCA_020205615.1. NCBI lineage: Eukaryota > Viridiplantae > Streptophyta > Magnoliopsida > Apiales > Araliaceae > Panax > Panax quinquefolius. Next base: position 105,117,486 of record CM035165.1, read on the forward strand.
GCAAGAAGATACCTAGGAGGTATGGATTCATCATAGATGATGATGATGAGGTACACATCATAGAAGATGATGATCCGATTACATACGATGAGGTAAGTGTTATAGACACTCGGAGAAATGGATTGAAGCAAGTTTCTCAAATATGGAACATTCGTTTTGATGAAGCAATCAAAAGAGTTTGATTTTATCAAAAATAAGAATGAACCTAGTGTGTACAAAAGGGTCGATGGGGGCGTCGTGACATTTCTAGTATTATATGTTGATATCTACGGATAAGGAATGACATACCAATCTCTGATCGGTAAAGATAAAGTTGTCTAAACATTCCTCCATGAATGATTTGGGAAGAGTATCTTAATTGGGGATATAAATCTATATAGATAGATTTAAGAGGATGCTCGACTTAACCGAGGAGCGTATATTCATTTGATCTTAAAGTCGTTTAGCATGGCAAACTCGAGAGATGTCTCATGTTGATGAGTATGGGTGTATATCTCTTAATAGTCCCCCCAGACTCTCGAAAAAGAGAGATCGCATGAGTGTGATCATGTATCTGATGAAATATCACGAGACACGATGTTGATCGGTCGTATTATGGAGAAGTTTCTTTATAAAGTCGGTGAAAAACATCTTAAAGTTCTTACTTAGGCACTAAGGATGTGATCATATTCATGGTGGGTCTAAATTAAAACTAGAGGCTTATGAGACTCAAGTTTTTCGAGACGAGACAAGATGATGAGAAAAATCCACTTTAAGGTAAAGCGTTACCTTGAGCGAGTGGTGCGATGAATTGGAAAGGTTCCAAGCAATGAAAAGAGTTCTTTGGTTTAGTGATAAAGACAAAGTATATAGCTATAAATGAAGGCTGCATGAGTTGATTGTTTGGATTAAAAAGTTCATTCTGAGAACTAGGAATAGTTCTAAGTCTCATCTTGGATCTAAACATGTGTTGTGGCACTTTCATTTGATTATTAGAATCATTTGAAGATGGGAAATCACTATAGAGATAGTGGACTCTCATGAACAACATTACATATCCATTAACTAAAGCTTATCCAGCGGCGGGATAATCGTCACTTAGAGAAGAAGAGTATAAGATACCATGGCGATTGGCTTTAGTGTGAGTGGGAGATTGAAAGTAGTATGCATGCACAAAGCCGATCATGTTTGATGATAAAGCATATACTTTGTAACAATCTTATTCATTTATTAATAAAAAGTATTAATTTATTAAAGGCTTTTAATTATCTACGTGATCTTTGTTTTATAATATGTGATAAACCCGTAGTTTTAAGCGATGCTTTTAGAATAATGATGATGATCATTCTAATGAGATCTAAATTCTTAGAAAGCTTAAAACTAAAATAGTTCCCAATCGTTGGATTACTAAATTGGGGATTAGTGAATCAGGATAGATTAGTACATCGTTAACTTGCTTTCGTTGGATGAGGATGATTGATCTCGTGATCATTTTTGTGTGGAACACTAAAAGCAAGTATGTAGGTGCTTATTAGAGAATAAGTTCCTTTGAGCATTGGCTCATTAAGGAATACCTAATGGAGTTTTATTTGCTGTCGATAGGAATTCTGTAGTGATAGTAGTCTGAAGTGATCCTTGGACTTGAGATCATCATAGTATCTTGTGTATGATGAGTTATACTTTGACTTATTCCTTAAGACCCTTAGGGTATATCGAAAGGTATGCTTGGGTATAATAAGTTATACATGGAGATAATGTATGATCGATAAAGAATCTACCACTTACAATAAAAAGAGAAATGTCTATGTGATTCGATAAATGACAACCCGGTAGTCCTTGGCAGAGAATGAAATTAGAAAGGAGTTTCTAATTTGCATTATTTGGAGTTGTGCATTTAAGGATCGAAATACATATAATTAAATAAAATAAGACTTAGCGGTAATTCCATGTCTTATATTTAATTGGGACATTGTATGGTGGAAGGATTGAATTATGCGGTAACTATTTACTCGAAAGGTTCTTTTATGATTAATGTTGAAATCTATATTATACGGAAAGTCGTTGATGATCATTAGGAGAACTTATCACTATTGTAGAATAAATATTATTTATTTAAATAAATTAATTATTTAATTTATTTATTTAAATAAGATTAAATTATTCTAATTGATTTATTCACAATAGGTTTAATATGGAGAACCTAAAAGGGTCACACCATAAAAGGAAGAATAATTATTTAAGAAGTTAATGGCATAATCGTAATAATATGTTATGTATATTTAATTTAATCTATGGTGATAGAATAAATTAAATAGCTTAATATTATTATTTAATATTTTAGAAATATTAAATATAAATTAATAAGAGAGTCTTATTAATATTATTACAATTATTATTATTTTAATTTCTAAAAGAGTTTAGGAATTAATTTAATATAAGTACTCTCATTTATTCCTAATTGGATTAGGAAGGAAAATTAGTTAAAGGAGTTTAATTAATTATCCTAATAAGATTAGGGAGCTTAATTAATTAAAAGAATTTAATTAATTAAATAAAACCCAATTCTTAATTGTTAAGGTGGGTTGCCCACATCTATAAATAAGAGAGTCTTATTATGGGTGTGATATGGGTTGTTGACTTTTTACAACATCGTAATAATTCAATTGTTGGAGAGTACACCTTTTACATAGAGATAGAAAACTAGGGTTTGTGACCACCCTTCTTCTTGAATTTTCTTCTTCCTTGGTGGATCACCTCAGAGGCCGAACATTTGGGTGGCTGCGTTGATCGAAAGGAAGGAACCAAACCCGGTGGATTGAGTTGAGCGAAAAGGATTTGGAGGTGAACTTGTACACGAGGAAGCTCGATCTTGAGGTATGATTTTATTCTTTATCTTTTCGTTTAATTAATAATAAAGGGTGATGCATAAAGGGTGATCCGGGTATATGGTTTGTAAAATTTTTTTAAACTACGATTTTTACGTATTTTTTCGCAATTTTTTTGCAATTTGATTGCTTTTCATGAATATTTGAAGATCCGCATAACTCTTTTGTCGATCTTGTGCCGTTTGTATACGTTGTCGAATCATTTGGATCTTTTTGGTAGTCATACGTCTTAACTTTCGAGGTCCCAACAATGTTGCTTCCCCACCTCATCCCAACATATTGGAGAAGCGACATTTTCGTCCATATAATGCTTGAATGGAGCCACACTATACTTGCACGACGAGCTTTGTTGTTGTAGGAGAATTCCACCAATGGTAAATACTTATCCCAAGCGCCCTTGAAGTCAGGACCACGAGTCTTAATAGATCTTCAAGTTTGAATAATCCTCTCGATTGTCCGTCTGGTTTGAGGATGGTATGCAATCAATAAATAAATCCGTGCCCATAGCTTTTGCAAGCTAACCCAAAATCTTGAAGTGAATCTTGGGTCGCGATCCGAAACTATGGATACAGGCATGCCATACGACCTCACAATCTCATTCACGTACATCTAGCAAGGCGTTCGAGGAATAAGTCTCCGATGTCGGCAAGAAATAAAGCGGACTTGGTTAATCTATCAACAATAGCCCAAATAGCATTGATGCCTTGGGAAGCCGTAGGAAGACAAAATGTGAAATCATGGTGGTAATGTGTTCCCACTTCCATTTCGGAATCTCAAGTGGTTCTGAACGGACCCTTAGGTACTAGACCCTTAGGTACCATTTGAAATCAATAATTAGTGCAATCTGGTGTCTTCTTTGTGTTTTAACCCATAGAGTATTTTAACGATGATAGCAGTGAATAACTACTACAGTTATTTTTAAACAACTTATATTTGTCGTTTTCTTCATCCAATCGCTTTCAGGTTATGGGGCACACACATTTTGCGGCCAAATAAATACGAATATTCCCATGCGAGACGAATATTCCATGACCAAACGAATATTCCCAAACAACAATGAATATTTTATAACCACTTGCTTATTTTGAAATATTTGCGTATTTTACCCTAACTATCCACATTAATCAAATCAACCCTTACTATTTCAAAATAGAAAATTAAATTTCATTAATAATAAGTTGGGGTCTTCTGACATCAATCAACAGTTCCTTTCCAAAATTATATGAATAATTTGTGACGCTCCCAAAATAGGTATACATCACCCATTCGAGTTGTCAATATACGGTACGAAACAACTACAACTTTATTATTACAACGAAGAAAGCGTGAGTTTGAATACAAATATTATCTTCAGATAATATCATGGCGCCCCCAAAATTAGGTATCGTCACCCATCTTGGGTCGCCACTTACATGGTACATAAATTCAAATAAAACTTACTAATATAAGCGTAGGTATGCAATACGACATAAAGCGTGAGTTTGAATACAAATATTGTCTACTAGATATTATACAAACTCAAAAGGAGTCCTCATTACTACTATTATCACACTTTATTTCACAGAATAGTGAGGACTACTAATCTTATCCTCGGACCATTACTCCGTTCCCAGACTCGTCCAAATTTATGTTCTCATTTCAAGAGAAGAAACGGTGAAAGAAAAGGTGAGCTCAACTAGCCCAAAGAAGAAATATTATGACTAAGATAATGCGAGAATAATTTATCATTAGCCTTCAACGGTGTTAAAAGCGATAAAATACAATAGACAACAAGTTTAAGCTGCGGTGGAATAAGCAATCCATTAAAAAAGTCGAGTAGAGAATAAAGTCTACTATCTTTTAGGTTTTAAAAGGTTTTTCATCTTTATTATATTTGAGACTCGGCTTTTAATAAATAATCCACATCATCGAATCACCCACACACTACTGACGAGGATATTCATCAAATTATCAATGGTAAGCATGACTATCTAGAATCACCCACGGTCATAATCATACCAAAACTATCCATCAACTTTGCATTTACGGGCCCGTTAGGACTTTTATCACATCATTTATAACAAGCCGTGATTATCAAGAATGATCCCCGGTTATAATCATACTAAGTTCATCTATACACGTAAAGTAGAAGATAACATAATATAACATGAGGATGATGACAATGACATAATAATTCAATAAAACAAGTTCAAGAATTATTTTATCCGGGAATTATTAACGTCAAATTGTCAAAATGATACTTTTTTTTGTAGAGTAAAATTCAAGAATGATCGGAAGAATATTTTCATGAAAAGATCTTTGGATGAAACGCATGAAATATCGAGGATATTCTACTAATTTCATGGAGTATAGAAGTCAAAGTTTTAACTTATTTGGGTATAATAAAGAATGGAATAACAAAAGAAATCACCGTATGCATGCGGTGCTTATTATAGGCGAGGTTATTCAGCCAGAATAATAATAACGGAACCGGTCGGTGAAATTCACGCAAGCGGGATGTTCCAACAGAATAATAATAAAGGCGGAAACGGATCCGGTGTAAAACACATGAGATAGGATATTCCAGCGAGAATGATAAAAAAGCGGAACCAGGTCAAGGTGTAAAACACCACGACGAGGATGTTCCAGCGAGAATAATAAAGAGCGGAACCGAGTCCGGTGTAAAAACACATGAGCAGGATGTTCCAGCGAGAATAATAATAAAAGCGGAACCGGTCGGTGTAAAACACACGAGCAGGATGTTCCAGCAGAATAATAGAAGAATGTCACCAAGTATAGGGTAAACGCGTATACAAGTTATTCCAATGAGAATAATAAGCAATGGAATAACAACAGTTCTCTTCATGAATAAGAAAGAATAACACCCTTACTTACGGGTATAACAAATAATATTCCCTACCTTAGAAGAAATGAATATTGGCGAGGTGAAGTAGCGAGAATGCTTTTCTTCTTTCTCTATAGTTTCTCTCTCTAGAGTTTTAGTGAATTAAGTGGAAAATAATGAAGCACTAGGCCTCTATTTATAGAAGATTTCTAGCTTAAGACCTACCCGTGTGAAAAGCAAGTGGCTCGATTTGGTGATGTGAAAAGAAAAGTGGTTTGGCCTTTTGTAATGTGAAGCGACAAGTGGTTCGGCGCTTTGTAATGGTAATTACTATTAACGAAGGTAATTCTATTCACAAAGATAATTACTATTGATGAAGGTAATTACTATTGACGAAGATAATTACTATTCACAAAGGTAATTACTTATTGACGAAGGTAATTACTATTCACAAAGGTAATTACTATTGATGAAGGTAATTACTATTGCGAAGATAATTACTATTCACAAAGGTAATTACTATGATGAAGAGACTCTTAGATGATGACATATGGCCCCCATAAAATAATCAAACTTACCACAAATGTCTATATGAGACTCTTTATATACATCGAGGATTGAATAAATATTACCACAAATCATTTTATTTTAATCAACACATATTTAATCTTTCAACAATTATTAATCATTTATAACTTGTCGTCTCAATTATTGATTTAATACTATAACATATTATACGAGATGATCTTGTGACAATAATTGAATCGATAATATAAGAGATATGATGCAAAGAATTCTTGTAGCGATAATTGAGCGTATATTGAATGACTTCTCACGTAAGCATCAATAATCAATATCGTGTACTCTTATCAACTACGCGTATTCTTTGTACTTTTACTACTAGGGTAGTTCAGCGGTTTTAACGGTAACACCTCTGTAGTTATTTTTATAGAAAGATAATTTTGTCGTTTTTAACTACGACAATACTTCCGTTAATAGGGTCCATGATGATTGAGTAAAAGTCATGCGAATATTCCCAAACAAAAAAAATATTCCCAGACCAAACGAACATTTTATAACAACTTGCATACTTTTGCAAAATTTATAAATACTACCCACAACTATAATATTATCTTAAATTCACACCATAATATTAAAAATTATTTCGACAAAATTTAAATCTTTTTGATAAAATCGAGGGTCTCACAATATCTATACTCAAATAAATCTTCATCACATTTATTGATACATTATTTTACAAAATGGTGAGGACTACTAAACAATTCTTTCTAAAACCTTCATTACATTACCCAGGCTACATCTTTCATTTATATTCTCGCCTCACGAGAAGAAAAATGGAACAAAAAAGAAAAGGGTGAGCTCAACTAGCCCGGTAAAGAATATTATGACTAAGATAATATACAACAAATTATCGTTAGTCTTCAACGAGGGAAAAATCTAATAGAATACAATAGACAACAAATTTTAAATCAATATTCGCGGTGAAATAATAATTCATTAGAAGAGTTAAGTAGAGAATGCAAACTACTATCTTCTATGTATGAATTTAAAAGTTCATAAATCATCTTTTATCCTGTAACATCAATCGATATACATCGGAATCAAATATTCATCTTTGCACTCTGAGGCGAAAGATATTCATCGATTAGTTAAGTATTATCATCTAAACACTGTTCATCTGCACTACTGACCAAAGATATTCTTGAGAAATCATTCATCTTTGCACTACTGAAGGCCAAAGATATTCAATAATATCATCATTCAAGGCGAGGATGTTGAAAATATTTTTAAAGAAAGCGAATCCGGTGAAACAAAATGTGAGGATTAAGGATTAAGGATTCGTACTTTGTTTTATCCGTGTTCAAAAATACCTCAAAAATAATCATAGTGGTGTAAAATTGAGAATGATCAAAACATGGATCTGATCAAAGTTAGTATCCGAGAATAGATATTTTGGACAAAAGAAGAAATTTTATTTTTAAATTGAATAGTGTAGTATCGTGAATAGTGCCAGATATCGTGAATAGTAACTCAGAACCAAAAGATAGAAATTTCCCAAAAAAAAATATCTTCACGCTTAATGAATAATAGTACTCATGAATAGTAACTTCGTGAATAAGTAACTCATGAATAGTAACTTCGTGAATAGTAACTCATGAATAGTAACCCCAGAGCATGGAAAAGTTCCAAATTTGATAAAAGTTCCAACCAATATTTCAAAGATAATGATATTGAAGAAATAATAGCATCTCGAGAAGAAAATAACATCCCTTACCTCGAAAGATTAGTACTTCAATTTGGAATCACAGGGTATAGTCTTTGAAGGAACTGACCGTCTAACAATACTCAAAGTATACTCACAAGAATCGCTCAATATATCGAGAGAGAAATAGAGAAGAAGGTTTACGGTGTATTTTCAATTCTAACCTAAGCACCCTATTTATAAGAAAATGCTTAGAACACAAAGTAAAAAATTGAATATAATATTAATATATTTTTCACATTTTCTTTAGCCCACCTTAGACAACTGATCTCAGCCCATTTGAATCACATGTTAGGCCAACTTAGTTGCAAAAAACGTTTTTCTCAAAATAATTAACTAAAACTCCCAAAAATTAATTATTTCAGAACTTCGAAACTTCAATAATTCATAATAAATAGTAATTTTATCAGAAAATTCAAATCTAGCGAGTTTTTATAGAAAATTCAATTCTCTAAAACTTTTCTGAAGAAAGTTTTTCCAATTCCAAAAGAAATTGAAAAAGAAATCCACAAAGCAGGCGATTTTACAAAATTTATAATCAAATTTTAGTCAATAAATGGGGTCCCATGAGCATGTTTAACATGTTTTAAATATTTATTGTAACAAAATACTCTTCCTCCTCGTATACTCATATATCCCACATTCGTTGTAAAATATCACTATTATTATATATTATAATATAATAATATATTTAAATAAATTATTTTATCGAAAAAGATAAAAATTCAATTTTCAACAATTGTCACATTAAAATTTTCTTCATACATATCCATATAAAATCAATATTTTTCTTATCATATGAATCAATAATTAATTATTCACAAATAATATTACAAAATCACAATATTGACAACGAGTGCGGTTCCAGGAAGAGGTGCTTTCAATAAGAATTTCTCCTTCTTGGCGCTTGCAATTAGGTGACCAAACCTCTCCTTGAAGCGAGAACTTTCTAGACATTGCCAATAATGTTATCTAATAATATTATTAGGATAATATGAATTATTGCTTCGATAATGAAAATCTTGTGTAATGACAATTATTGAAACAACAATGAGAATATAAAATATCAACGCAAACAATTATTAAATCGATAAAATCTTGAGCAGTAATTTCGTAACCATTATTGAGTAGTGCCTTCTTACGTAAGAATCAATAATTGGTGCAATACTGGTAATGCTTCTTGTGTTTTAACCAATTAAGAGTATTTTAACGGTATTAACAGTATAACTACACCGTTATTTTTAAACAACTTATATTTGTCGTTTTCTTCATCCAATCGCTTTTCAGTTATGGGGCTCACACATGGCCATTTGCGCGTAAATGCGAATATTATTCCCCGAAGACGAATATTCCACGACCAAACGAATATTCCCCGACAACAATGAATATTTTATAACCACTTGCTTATTTTGAAATATTTGCCTATTTTACCCCTAACTATCCACATTAATCAAATCAACCCTTACTATTTCAAAATAATAAATAGAGAAAATTAAATTTCATTAATAATAAGTTGGGGTCTTACATAATTCATAATCATAATTGTGGTTCTAAATTTCTCTTCTCATCCAAGACGAAGATAATTTTCATCACCTGTCTTTACCTGAAACATTAAAAATCATGGTTATACCAAATCACAGTTCCTGTTCATAATCATACTAATAAATTCATCTGCGCTACAGGCGCAAAAGATATTCATCAACAGTTCATCTTTGCACTACATGCCAAAGATATTCAACAACAGTTCATCTTTGCACTACGGGCCAAAGATATTCAACAACAGTTCATCTTTGCACTACGGGCCAAAGATATTCAACAACAGGTCATCTTTGCATTACGGGCCAAAGATATTCAACAATAATTCATCTTTGCACTACAGGCCAAAGATATTCCTCAACAGTTCATATTTGCACTACAGGCCAAATATATTCATCAACAGTTCATATTTGCACTATAGACCAAATATATTAATATCTCAAAAAAATATATAATCATTTCAGAATTTATATAAACAATAATTATAACCATGTTGATCATTTCACCTTTGCACTTAAGCTAAAGATATTCAATTATAAATTCAATGGTCATGATCATACCAATTAACAATTCATCTTTGCACTATAGACCAAAGATATTCCTCAGTCACGATCATACCAATAATTTACCCATCTTTACACTCAAGTGAAAGAGAAATTCAACATTAGGGTTATAAAAATGTTATATATGATAATAAAAACAATATGATCAACAACTGCATTTATTTTCAAGAGCAACAATCATAAATCAATGATAATTTGGTCAGAAAAAGAAACCAATTTTTTTGTCATGAATAGTACCTGTGAATAGTAACTCGTGAATAGTAACTCGTGAATAGTAACTCATGAATAATAACTCGTGAATAGTAACTCATGAATAGTAACTCGTGAATAGTACTCTGTACATAGTACTGTATACGTAAATAATGTCATATCGTAAATAGTGCCATATACATGAATGGTCTTTAAGTATCGTGAATAGTCTTGAGTATCGTGAATAGTAATCAGGACTCAAAAAGGTAGAAATTCCGCAATAAAATCCATACCAATATTTCAGTATAATGATATTGAAAGAATAACATCATTAGAAAGAAAATAACATCCCTTACTATCCCTTACCTCAAAAGAGCAGCACTTCTGACTAGATATCGGATATGACGCTAAAAAAAACTTGCACTGATGAATAGCAACTCACTAAGTATCTAAATACTCACAAAATACACTCGATAATCTAGAGAGAAAAAGAGAGAAAACTTATGAATTCTGGTGTGATTTTCAATTCTAACTTAGCCCTCTATTTATAGGAAAATGTTAGCACGTCGAAGCAGACTTGACCTGCTACCTGATGGCTTTATCTGCTACTATTCCACCCACCAAAAATTAGCCACCTTCCCCAACAACCAAAAGTGGGGCCCACCCATTTCTAGAATTTTCCACCAAAATCATTTATAAACCTAATTTCCGAATCAGTCACCTCTTAAAATTCATAAAAAATCATTCGTTCATTTTTAACGGTTCAAAATTTGTGAACATATACTCAACTTATATATGTATAACATATCTAAAAATCACAACGATCCAACGGTCGGATTAAATATTATAACTCACACAATAAAGGTGTAAGAACACCGATTTGATCTTTTAATACCTCCAATCCGATAAAATAGTGATAAAACACCTCAACATTAATTTCTTCATTTATAACCACATAAATAAATCCATCATTTATATCCACATCAAATAAATTTTTCATTATCATATAAATCAATAATTAATTATTCACAAATAATATTACAGAATCACAATAATGACAACTGACAGGCGGTTCTGAGAAAAGGGGCTTTCAGATAAGGATTTTCCTTCTTGGCGGCTATAATTAGGTGACCAAACCTCTCCTTGACAAAACCTTCTAGACATTGCCAATAATGCTATCAAATAATATTATTAAAATAATATGAATTATTGATCTGATAATGGAATCTTGTGCAGTGACAATTATTGAAACAATAATAATATAAAATATCAACGCTGACAATTATTGAACCAATAAAATAAAATATTGAGCAATAATTCTTTGTAACAATTATTGATTAGTGTCTTCTTACGTAAGAATCAATAATTCAAAAATACTATAATATCTGGTATCTTTATCATGCGGCGACACGTATCGACATCGTATTTTAACCACGGGTAATCAACCAATTGTTAACGGTAACAATTACGCCGTTATTTATAAAAACTCAAATTTATCGTTTTCTTCATCCTACAGTTATTCTATTATGGAGCCCACAAATGGCTGCGCCGTCGTATGAATATTCCCCGACAAAAAGAATATTTCACGACCAAACGAATATTCCCCGATAACAATAAGTATTTTATAGCTACTTGCTTATTTTGAAAAAAATTCATATAGCACCCTTAACTTTAACTTTTTATCAATTTAACCATTTACTGAATAGAAAAATTGAATACTTTTATTTCATAAAATTCGGAGTTTTACATAACTAATCCAATGTTATTTGAATGAGAGAGAGAGAAGGTAATGTAAATAGCAAAAGACACTGTTCGATTGCTTTTTTAGAATTAGATGATTATTACTTTTCAAAGTTCTTGAAATCTCACTATATAAATATATTACTTAACAAATAACTTACATATTTAAGTAGAAAAGATATTATATTTAGGATTAAATTAAAAAATTTATAACTTACGAAAAGGAAGAAAACATTATATATATGAAAGTTTACAAATTTTTATAATAGTTGATTTGATTATGAGATAAGAGAACTTACCTTTAACAAAACACTTGAAAATCAATACAACTTTTCAATGCTCAGATCTATTGACGTTAAAAATTTGGAGAGGAAATAATTGTTGAATTGGACGGAATTACTTGATTGAACATTTTTAAAAAGTACAATGGGCTAATTGAATATTTTAAAAGTACAATGACTAATTTCTTAAAACACTACAACCACAGTGGGGTAAATATGCATTTTAAAATATGAAAATTATGAAACATGTTAGATAAATAGACAACTTAAATAGGACATGTTGAAAAAGAAAAAGAAAAAAAGAAGACATAGTTTTCTATTTTTTTGGTTATCCGATGATCGAACGGTTTAATAGAGCTCTTGCTCGCAAATACCCTTCATTCTAAAAGGGGATAAATCAATTTTTTGTACCTGTACTGGGACACGACTTACAATTTGTTACCCAAAGTGAAAAAAATTACAAACTGGTGATTGTACTCGAAAAATATTACACTCCGTTAAACATTAGGGACACGACTTATGTAAGACCCCAAATTATTAATAAATGAAATTTATTTTCCTCTATTTATTATTTTGAAATAGTAAGGGTCGATTTGATTAATGTGGATAGTTATGGGTAAAATACATGAAATATTTGAATAAGCAGTGGTTATAAAATATTCATTATTGTAGGGAATATTCGTTTGGTCGTGGAATATTAAATTGTCGGGGAATATTAAATGCTGACGGTATGATCTCTTTGTGGGCCCCATGTGAAAGCGATTGGATGAAGAAAAGCGACAAATATAAGTTATTTATAAATAGCAGGCGTAGTTATTACCAGATTATCTTGTTGGAATACTCGATGGTTAAAACACACTAATCTGGCGTTGTTGAACAGTAGAAGATGCAGTATTGCACCAATTATTGATTCTTACGTAAGAAGGCACTTTACTCAATAATTGTTACGATAATTCTTATTCAAGATATTTTATTTTATTGATTCAATAATTATTGCGTTGATATTTTATATTCTTTGTTGTTTGATAATTGTCATTACATAGTATTTTTTATTATCGAAGCAATAATTCATATTATCCGAATAATATTATTAGATAACATTATTGGCAATGTCTAGAAAGTTACATCAAGAGAGGTTTGGTCACCTAATTGCTTGCCTTGAAGTGAGAAATTCTTATTGGAAAGCCCCTCTTTCCTGAAGCTGCACTGGTTGTCGATAATGTGATTCATAATATTATTTGTGAATAATTAATTATTAATTTATATGATGAGGAAAATATTGATTTTATGTGGATATAGATGGAGAAAATTTTTAAAATGACAATTGTTGAAAATTAATATTTTATATTTTTTACGATAAAATAATTTATTTAAATATATTATTTTAATAATATATTAATGGTGATATTTTTACAACGAATGTGGGATATATGAGTATCTGAGGAGGAAGAGTATTTTTGTTGCAATAAATGTTTAAAACATGTTAAACATGTCGATTGGACCCCATTTCTTGATTGAAATTTGATTATAGATGTAAAAATTGTCCAGTATGTGGATTTTGGTCAATTTCATTTGAATTTGGAAAAACTTTCTTACTGCAAAGTTGTAGAGAATGGAATTTCCTATGGAAAGTCATGAGTTTCAAATTTTTACGATAAAAGAGCTATTTATTATGAATTATTGAAGTTCGAAGCTCAAAATAATTGATTTTGGAAGTTTAAAATATTTAAAATAGGAAAAACGTTTTTGGAATGTTTAGGTGGCCTCATTTAACATGTGTAGGAGCTGAATTCAGTTGGCAAGTGTGCGTATGAGGTTTTGGAAAATAAATATTAATATTATATTAAATTTTACGCTTTTGGTGTTACAAGCAATTTCTATAAATAGGGTCTTAGGTTAGAATTGAAAATCATACCAGAAGCTGAATTTTTCTCTCTATATTATCGGCGTATTCTTGTGAGTATTTTGAGTATACTTTGAGTATTGCTATACTGGTGCAAGTTCAAGTCATAGCCTATATCATCCTGTTTCAACTAAATCTTTGTCTTTCGAGGTAAGGATGTTATTTTCTTCTCAAATGATATTATTTCTTCAATATCATTATCTTTGAAATATTGGTTGGAACTTTTTATCAAATTTGGAACTTTTTTCATGTCGGGAGTTCTTATTCATGAGTTCTTATTCACGAGTTCTTATTCATGAGTTACTATTCATTAGTATCTTATAATACGTAAGCGTGAAGATGTTTTTTGTGGAATTTCTATCTTTTTGGTGTGAGTTTCTTATTCACGTATCTGACCTATTCACGATATCTGCCTTTATTCATCGAAAAATAAAATTTCTTCTTTTTGTCCAAAATATCTAATTCGGATACTAGCTTTGATTGTATCCATGTTTTGGTCATTCTTGAATTTTACACCACTATGATTATTCTTGAGGTATTTTTGAACATGGATAAAACAAAATACGAATCCTTAATCCTTAATCCTTGTCATTTTGTTTCCTTTGGATTCGTTTCTTTAAAAATATTTTCATCATCCTCGGTCTTAAATGATGATATTATTGAATATCTTTGGCACCGTAGTGCAAAGATGAATGATTTCTTGATGAATATCTTTGGCCCGTAGTGCAAAGATGAGCAGTGTTGAGATGAACATGACCGATGATTAATATCTTTGGCCCGTAGTGCAAAGATGAGCAGTGTTTAGATGAACATGATTAATGATGAATATCTTTTGCTTTTGTAGTGCAAAGATGAATACTTGATTCGGATATATATTGATTGATGTTACGGGGATAAAATATCGACGATGAACTTTTAAATTCATATATAGAAGATAGTAGTTTGCATTCTCTACTTAACTCTTCTAATGAATTATTATTTCATTGCGAATATTGATTTAAAATTTGTTGTCTATTGTATTCTATTAGATTTTTCCTGTTGAAGACTAACGATAATTTGTTGTATATTATCTTAGTCATAATATTCTTCTTTGGGCTAGTTGAGCTCACCCTTTTCCTTGTTGTTCCATTTTTCTTCTCGGAGGCGAGAATGTGGCGAGTACTTAGTCGGGGGGTATGGAATGAAGGTTACAGAGAGAGTTGTTTAGTAGTCCTCACCATTTTGTAAAATAATGTATCAATAATTATGATGGGGATTTATTTGCGTGTGGATATTATACAGATGGTAATATCTCGTATTTAAACTCACAGTTTATATGTTGTAATAATAAAGTTGTAGTTATTTTACGTACCATGTATTTGGCGACTCGAGAATGGGTTGGATGGAATGGACCTATTTTGGGGGCGTCGCGGTTGGTATCGAGCTTAGGATATGATCTCTGGCGGAGATCGGGGAATAGAACTAGGAGGGAGAGGCGAGTAAATCCTTGCTTAGTGTGTCCTACCTAAGCTTATTTGTTAGTTGGTCAAGTATATAGGGATATTATGTGATATATTGATTTCCTTAATTAACCCTTGTTTTATGATAGTATTTGAGAATGTCGTGAGAATATTAATGATTGGAGTAAATGAGACCAGTGGAGATGCTTGTATTTACCAATGAGGAGAGCGTGCAACAAAGTGACAATGTTCCTCCTGTGAACAACACCACTGAAAGCGAGATGATGAGCGAGGGATGTTTAGAAGTTTTTGCAGTTCATGCAAAATCGGGCGGGGGAGACTCGTGTTCAAAAATGAGGAGGAGAAATGATAGTAGCAATTCACGGGTGGTCACAGCGACAAGCGGTTCAAAGAGTTGGGACCACCACGAGTGGGGAAGCGGATCCGATTAAAGGCGAGGCGTGGGTCAAACAAATTACTAAGATATTCGATGTCTTGGGATGCACGGAGGAAGAGAAAGTTCCATTCGCTACTTTTATGTTCCGTGGCGAAGGATTCTTGGTGGGAATCGTGAAGCGTACCCATCCATACGCTTTCAAAGATATCATGGGAGAGCGTTTTGAAAGCAGTTCAATGACAAGTACTTCCACGAAAGTATTAATATCGTATGAAGGAAGTGGAGTTTATTAGGCGGAGCGAGAATAACATGGCGGTGTCCCGACGAGGCGAAGTTCAGCGGAGTTATCGAGTTGCACCTCATTTGGTGGAGAATGAGGAGCAACGATGACGCGGATGTTTCGAGAGGCTTGAAACCGGCGATACGTCGATATCTCATTTCTCATAAATTTTTCTCTATTCGGATGTTGTCAATGAGGGCTCGGTTGTTAGAAGCGAGATAACGAGTACGTTCAACCGAGGGACCATAACGAGGATCATCTAGAAGATAGCGATCATCGAATAACGATAACCGGTGGAGAAAGAAGAATACGGACAAAGGCGGTAACCACTCGGTGGTAATCATGGCCATGAAAATAGAAGAAGCGAGTCGGGAGGAGATTTTAAAAGAGGAGATTCAACAACGACCATTTGAAAGACGCCAAGAACTAGTTCGAGGAGGAGAAAGACCACCGGTCGTATGTTACAAATGCGGGAAAGAGGACATATCATTAAGCGCCTACAACAGTTTAAGGTATGCTATAATTGTGGAAAAGAAGGACATATCGCTCGAGATTAGACGGTATCGAAATCGATCCGGTGGGAATGGTGACTCAAAAGGATGTCCCGAGAAAAATCAAAGTCAGCGATTCGGAAGAGTTTGTTGTAATGCCGGTCAAAATGCGAGGAACTCGAACGAAGTTAGACGGGTTAGTTAATTATAAATTCTTGCGAAGTTTATACCTTACTAGATCTGGGTTCTACCCATTCTTTTATCTCTCTTTGCTTGCGCTCAGCGTTTGAACTTGACTACGGAGAAATTAGACTTTGACCTATTTATGGAGACTCAGATTGGGAGAAACTTTCATTACATCTGTTGTTTAGAAATCTTGCTTGATTCGAGGTTAGGCTTATCACATTACTTGTTAACCTTATTTCTATAGAGATATTTGCTTTTGATGTGATTTCAAGGTTAACTACTCATCAATGCCGAAATTGATTACTTTCGTAAGGTTGTTAGTTTTCATATTCCTAAGCAACCTGTTATTCGAATTCAAGCAATCAAACCATTGTAGTCAAACATTTTCATATCAAGCCATGAAGTCATTCGTTTATTACGGATGTCAAGTTTTCTTAGTCCATGTTATGGATTTGAATAAAGACACGTCAGATTTGAATAATATTCTTGTTGTTATTGATTTTTCCTGACGTATTTTTTGAAGAATTTCTTGGCTTACTCCCAAAGCCTGATATTAAATTTTGTATCGAATTTGAACCCGGTACAAAACTCATTTCTAAAATCTCATATCGAATGGCTCCTATTGAACTTCAGGAGTTAAAAATTCAACTATAAATTTGGTACTGAGCCTTTATCTGGTGACTTCCTTTGTGGAATGCAAAGCCGGACTCTCCGTGGGGACACCATATTCGATGCGATAGTAAAGCGATAGGTGTCATTGTAACGTCTTATCCAAGGTTGGGATATGAGTCACGATTGAGAACAACCTAAAATCGAATCGAAATACGTAGCTTTCATGGCTTTGTTGGTTATTATCGGAGATTCGTTGAAGGATATTCTCGAATCGCTATTCCATTAACGCGGTGACTCGTAGAGATACAAAATTCGAATGGAGCGAGGAATGTGGGAAGAGCTTGAAGAACTCAAGAGGAGACTCACTTCAAAGACATGTTACGACCATGCCATCTCGAAAAGCGAACGTGGTAGGCGGCGTGTTGAGTAGAAGATCGTATACAAGTACGAGTACGATATTGTCAAAGACTCATTTGAATAATTTACAAATAATAAAGATGGAGATGAAAACTCTAGTTACCCACGCGATGATGATATCTGAGTATAATCGACTTTAATCGATAAAAGTTAAAGGCATTCAAGCTACACACCGGAGTGATGAATTTGAAGAAGGAGGTGCAAGAAGTTGTTATTTCAAAAGCGAGAGAATCGGTGAGGTGAGAAAGCTCAAACCTTCGATTTATTAATCCATTTAAAATTCTTGATCGAATAGGGCCGTGGCTTATAGACTCGTTTACCGCCAAGTATAATGGCGTGTTCATAACGTTTTCACGTATCGATATTACGTAAATATGTGGACTAACCGAACCACGTCATTGAGTTAGAACCGGACGAGATAGTAGAAGACTTAACGCACGAGGAGAGGTACTGTCAAGATCTTGTGAGAGGAAAGAACATGTCCTATGTCTGGAGGTTATACCACAAGTTAAAGTTTTGTGGAGAAACCATGCTTATTGAGGAAATGACACGGGAGTTGGAAGCGGAAATGAAAGCGAGGTATTCTCATCTTTTTGAAACACCAGTATCGTACGTCAATTTCGAGGACGAAATTTCATAAGGAGGGAGGTTGTAAGACCCCAAATTATTAATAAATGAAATTTATTTTCCTCTATTTATTATTTTGAAATAGTAAAGAATTCGATTTGATTAATGTGGATAGTTATGGGAAAAATCATGCAAATATTTGAATAATAAAGTGGTTATAAAATATTCATTATTGTAGGGAATATTCGTTTGGTCGTGGAATATTAAATCTTTGTCGAGGAATATTTAAATACGACGGTATGATCTTTTATGGGCCCCATAACGGAAAGCGATTGGATGAAGAAAAGCGACAAATATAAGTTATTTATAAATAACGGCGTAGTTATTACAGATTTATCTTTGTTGGAATACCTTATTGGTTAAAACACACTTAATACGCGTTGTTGAGCGAGTAGTTATTGCGGTATTGCACCAATTATTGATTCTTACGTGAAGACACTACTCAATAATTGTTCTGATAATTCTTATTATTCGATATTTTATTTTATTGATTCAATAATTGTTGCGTTGATATTTTATATTCTTGTTGTTTGATAATTGTCATTACATAGTATTTTTTATTATCGAAGCAATAATTCATATTATCCGAATAATATTATTAGATAACATTATTGGCAATGTCTAGAAAGTTACATCTAAGGATAGGTTTGGTCACCTAATTAATTGCGCCCGATAAGGAGAAATTCTTATTGAAAGCCCTCTTTCACAGGAGCCGCACGGTTGTCAATAATGTGATTACGTAATATTATTTGTGAATAATTAATTATTAATTTATATGATGAGGAAAATATTGATTTTATGTGGATATAGATGGAGAAAATTTTAAAATGACAATTGTTAAAAATTAATATTTTATCTTTTTACGATAAAATAATTCATTTAAATATATTATTTTAATAATATATTAACTTGGTGATATTTTACAACGAATGTGGGATATATGAGTATCTGAGGAGGAAGAGTATTTTTGTTGCAATAAATGTTTAAAACATGTTAAACATGTCGGTGGACCCCATTTCTTGGTTGAAATTTGATTATAGCATGTAAAATTGTGGTATGTGGATTTCGGTCAATTTTTCATTTGGAATTTGGAAAAACTTTCTTCTGCAAAGTTGTAGAGAATGGGATTTCCTATGGAAAGTCGCGAGTTTCAATTTTTCTGATAAAAGAGCTATTTATTATGAATTATTGAAGTTCAAGTTCAAATAATTGATTTTGGAAGTTTAAAATATTTAAAATAGGAAAAACGTTTTTGGAATGTTTAGGTGGCCTCATTTAACATGTGTAGGAGCTGAATTCAGTTGGCAAGTGTATGTATGAGATTTTGGAAAATAAATATTAATATTATATTAAATTTTCTGCTTTTGGTGTTCTAAGCGATTTCTATAAATAGGGTCTTGGGTTAGAATTGAAAATCATACCCGAAAGCTGAAGTTTTCTCTCTATATTATCGGCGTATTCTTGTGAGTATTTTGAGTATACTTTGAGTATTGCTATTATACGGTGCAAGTTCAAGTCATGCTTTATATCCAGGTGTTTCAATTAGAAATCTTGTCTTTCGAGGTAAGGGATGTTATTTTCTTCTCAAATGATATTATTTCTTGATATCATTATGCTAAAATATTGGTTGGAACTTTTTATCAAATTTGGAACTTTTTCATGTGGGGTTACTATTCATGAGTTCTTATTCACGAGTTTCTTATTCATGAGTTCTATTCACGATTCTTATTCATGAAGTTCTTATTCACGAGTTCTTATTCACGAAAGTACTATTCATGAAGCGTGAAGATGTTTTTTTTTGTGGAATTTCTATCTTTTGGTGTCCGAATTCTTATTCATATACTAAGACCTTTATTCACGATATCTGACTATTCATAGAAAAATAAAATTTCTTCTTTTTGTCAAAATATCTAATACGGATACTAGCTTTGATTGTATCCATGTGTTTTTGATCATTCTTGAATTTTACACCACTATGATTATTCTTGAGGTATTTTTGAACATGGATAAAACAAAGTACGAATCCTTAATCCTAATCCTTCATCCTTGTCATTTTGTTTCTTTGGATTCGTTTCTTTAAAAATATTTTTCATCATCCTCGGTCTTAAATGATGATATTATTGAATATCTTTGGGCTGTAGTGCAAAGATGAATGATTTCTTGATGAATATCTTTGGCCCGTAGTGCAAAGATGAGCAGTGTTGAGATGAACACGAATGATCGATTAATATCTTTGGCGCGTAGATGCAAAGATGAGCAGTGTTTAGATGAACATTACCGGTGATGAATTTCTTTGGCACCAGAGTGCAAAGGTGAATACTTGATTCGGATATATATTGATTGATGTTACTGAGGGATAAAATATCGACGATGAACTTTTAAATTCATATATAGAAGATAGTAGTTTGCATTCTCTACTTAACTCTTCTAATGAATTATTATTTCAAATTGCGAATATTGATTTAAAATTTGTTGTCTATTGTATTCTATTAGATTTTTCCTGTTGAAGACTAACGATAATTTGTTGTATATTATCTTAGTCATAATATTCTTTTTGGGCTAATGAGCTCACCCTTTTCCTTGTTGTTCCATTTTTTCTTCTCGGGAGGCGAGAATGTAGCGAAAGTCTTAGTGGGGTATGGAATGAAGGTTACAGAGAGTTGTTTTAGTAGTCCTCACCATTTTTGTAAAATAATGTATCAATAATTATGATGGGGATTTATTTGCGTGTAGATATTATACAGATGGCAATATCGTATTTAAACTCACAGTTTATATGTTGTAATAATAAAGTTGTAGTTATTTACACATCCATGTATTTGGCGACTCGAGAATGGGTTGGATGGAATGAACCTATTTTGGGGGCGTCACAACTTACAATTTGGTACTCGAAGTGAAAAAAATTACAAACTGGTGATTTTACTCGAAAATGTTACATTCCGTTAACACAGTAGGGTTTTATCTTTATTCTGTTTAAAAATTAGAGTTCTTCTTCGTCCTTCTTCTTCTTTTCATTCTTCTTGTCTCGATTCCCCATTGATTCATTGGTTCCCATATATTTATTAAAGGGTTTTCGGTGTTTAATTGAAAGGATGAAATTTCGTCTTTGAGTGGAATCGTAAATGAAATCGGGGAAGAAGATTGTAATTCATGCAATAAAATGAATGGATTACACCGAGTTCCCAATCGGTTTCCCTTTGTGGAGCGAAGAGTGCGAATGTGGGAAGCGAGGAAAGATGGAACAAAACATCGAGGATCTTTTTCGTCGACTTCACTTCTTTTCTCAGTATGTTCATCTCTCCCAGTTGGATCAATTTTAACGATTATTTAAAAATTGGAAAGTACAAGCACCAGATTTCAATATTTTTCGAGTACAATCATCGGGCCAGAACTTTTTTACTTTGGCACCAAATTATAAGTCTTGTCCCTATTGTTCAACTTGAAGTGTAACATTTTTCGAAAGTCAATCACCAATTTATAATTTTTTTCACTTTGCACTGCCAAATTGTAAAGTCGGTAATCCCAAAGACAAGTGCATTCAAAAGTTGATTTATCCCGTAAATTATATTTAAGCCTAAATATGACTTGGCGGCTCAAATTTGTGACAGTAAAACTAATAATTTAGTCACCGAAGTTAGCACGTTTTATTGAATACATGATTGAACTTTTAATTTTTCAAATTAATTTACTGAACTAATTATTTTTTTTAAATTGGGTCATTCTGTTAAAAAAAATTGACAGACGTTAATTTTTTATCTATGAGGCGCTGACGCGGACAAAAAAAGGAAAAAAAGAAAATTACATGGAAAATAGAAAATAAAAGACACATCATCATCCAGTCAAATCTTCCTCTTCCTCCCCTGAAATTGCCCTCTTTCACAAGCTTCTACTAATTTCTTCTTGTCAACCTGACCCTTCTCCCTGAAAGTCATATGAACTCTTGCGACGACGTTCGTTATGCCCAAGCAAATGCATGCGACAACTTCTTTTGGCATCATCAAACTTCGATATCTCATGGAACCTGCAAAACAGAGGTAGCACAAATCAAAGCTAGAGTAAACGGAAACTATATTGTCCTTTCCTGTGTAGGCCAATTCATCATCTATCTGTTGAGCATCACTTCTAATCAATTATTTCTTTTGTTGAAATTGTTGACTTTCATGGTTTTTATATTTAGAACTCAAAAGGATACCAAGTACCATGCCCATTCCTTGAGTTCAAGATCTGGTAAGAATAAAGAATGAAAGTACAATGGAATCCTTATCCTCTCGATAATCTCCGAAGAACACAACTTTTACTTGCTAGTAAAAGTAAAGGTTTGGTATGATTGCACAGTAAAATTATTGGGTTTTCAGTGGTAGCTTGGCTATCCCATATTACCCCTACCACCTCCCCTAAATCATAATCCGCGCCAAATCCTACCCCAATCCCAACCATCAGCAACGCCTGGACCTTCGACAGCACCTTATTCAAAACCTTAGCCTCTAAATCCGAGTCCGTCATCGATACATACCGCCGTGATTTCGAGGAATTCAGCTCCGGCCTCAAAAAAGAAACTGCCGTTATCCGCCAAGCCGCAACTCGCGCCGTTAAGGTCCTCCCCAATTCGCTCGAAGCCGGAGCTGTGGCGGAGAGTCGCTCGAGTCTGTTGGCCAAGCCATCGACAATTTGATTGAGATTATAGCAAACGATAAAGAATCCCTTCTTGATAATGATTCTGATAGCTAACGGTAAGGAGATTGAGGATTTGATTGAAAAGAATGGGGTCATTGAAGAAATATACAATGAGATTGTTCCGAATAAGGTTGATAGAGCAATCTTTTGGGAAAAGGCATTTTTTTAGGGTTTATAAAGTTGGGATGATGATGTGTCTTTTATTTTCCATGTAATTTTCTTTTTTTCTTGTTTTCGTCCACGTCAGTGCTACATAGATAAAAAATTAACTTATGTCAACTTTTTTTAACGGAATGACCTAATTCAAAAAAATAGTTCAGTGAGTTAATTTGAAAAATTAAAAGTTTAATCATGTATTCAATAAAATGTGACAACTTCAGTGACCAAATCATTAGTTTTGCCATTTTGTGACCGTAAGATACCATTGGTTTCTCCGTCTTTCTTGGGGAGAAACAAGTGTTCTTTGTTCTCTCCAATAACTTTTATATATATATATATATATATATATATATATATATATACATAAATATATATACATACACACACTCTTGATGAAGTTGAAGAACAAAAGATTGTTGGTGTTTTTACCTTTCTCTTCATTCATTTTACGCCCCACAGAAAAAAAGTCTAGATATTTATATAATGGGAAATGTGGACCTTCGATATTCCTCTTTAATCAATTCCTCCACTAAACTGCCCAGAAATTCAGCTACACAATCATTAGTAATCTTTTTTTTGTCTCTCTTTACACGAAAGCTCACACAATTGTATGTACATATGCCTCATTATTTTTTTGATATTTTAAGCAGATCTTTGGTTACCAGTTGAATTTCTTGGAAAGGGATCAGACCCAGTTGAGATTGCCGAATTATTCCAAGTGGGTATTTCTTAAAATTTAATTTCTCTTGCAGTTTTTTGAATTTGTCTCCCCTAGGAAAGTTCAAATTTTTAAAATTGTACGGATTTCCTACCGGTATTAGCTGTTGGTCCTGTTTTTTGCTTAGATTTTTAATACTATGAGCTAAATTTTACTGTCTGGAGAATTTGATGGAAATGGTGTTCAAATGTTGAGCACTTGAGCTAATGGTCAATAGTCTTAGCTGCTATTTGTGTAGTTGTGCTAATGTTTATTGTGTCCAGACTGTTCGAAGAAAGGCCTGGGACAATCATATTGTTGTCATGATTTTTAGTAATTACCAGTATCTATGAATAAATTGAATAGCCCCTTTTATTAATTAGTTTGATTGTTCAAGTGCAAGAATGTGGTCCAAGTATTGAGTTTGTGTTCCTGATTTTGACAGATTTTAAATTCCTACAACTTTGTTTTACTTCCACACAAAATAAATAAATTAATTAAATTGCAAAATTACGCAGTTTTCTTTGTATGGAATTGACAGAATATTGAAATAATCGTCGAATGGTATCCGAAACGGCTCTCTTATTTTATTTATATTTTATACTGTACTCAACAATTGAATTCTAGAAATCCTAATTAAATGATTTTTTTTAATCGGGTACTTTCATTGTTATCCCTTTGTACCTTTTGAGTAGCCTCATACCTTCTCTTAAAATTTTTATCTGTTGATGGAATAGCCTAATCAGATAAATTTTCTCATTCTCTTTAATTACAGACCACAAGTTTCTAACTAGTTATGTCGTGATTTATGCATACGAAATACATATTATTAAGAGAACAGACATCTAGGCAACCTTCAATTGGCCTCGGGATAAGAATGCCTTGTTCAATTTCAAAAATCTGATGTAATTGTTCAATACTTCAATATTACTAATTTACTCCCAATGTCTGCCTTCTACATTCACAGGAGCAATCCAGCTCTGGGATTGAAGACCTCGAAGGACCCCCCAGGGATGACTCAGGAACTTGCAAATGCAAAACAGGAGAGCACAATGGATCAGAATGGGAATGATCTGTTCAATGAAATGAAACATCGATTTCTGAGCTTCAAAAACCAAAAGTACTTGTAAGCAGCACATCACTCTGGACCATTCTTTTTCATAAATTGAAAGAAACATTCTCTCCTATTTATGTGTAATATTGTTTTCTAATAGGGAAAACTTGGAATACTATCAAAATCTTGCCAAAAGTCAAGCGCCAAAGGTGATAATGGTTGCCCAGCCATGCTTATCGTCTACTGTATAATTGTTCTTGTTATTTTGTATTTTACTATTTAGAACTTAGAAGAAAAAATGTATCATACAGCTGTTGAAATTATCTTGTATTAGTTCCCTTCAGAAGCCATTGTTGCTATTCAGATGGTAGGAATTTAGTTTACTGACAATATCAAGAACAGTTCCTTGTGATTGCTTGCGCAGATTCTAGGGTTTGCCCCTCCAACATCCTAGGATTTCAACCTGGAGATGCCTTTGTAGTCCGCAATGTGGCAAATTTGGTTCCCCCGTTTGAGGTTTTGTATATGCTGCATTTGCTTTCTCTTAGGACTTAGATGTAAATTGTAAAGTAGTGCTTGATTTTTTAGCATACACGTAGCTCATGGAAATAATTTATTTGTATATATATGTACTCTGAGCTTCTATACTTTTTTATTTTTTTTTCCATATGCAGAATGGGCCCTCAGAAACAAAGGCTGCTCTTGAGTTTTCAGTGAATACCTTAGAAGTAAGTTCATTCCGGCATCTATTCTTCTGACCTACTGCCTCTTCTCTTTTTTCTTGCTGTTGACTGAAATAGAAAACTTGTCTAGTTGTGTGTCTAGACACTTGGTTTGCCCATCCAATGAAACAACAGTGACATATTAGCATTCAGGAATTACTGTAACTAAAAATTTCTTGGAATATTTGACTTTTATTAAAAATAACTGTAGAGAAAGTTGACAATATTCCACATTTAGAAGTTTGAAATTCATTTGATGGGTAATTCTGTGAATCTGAATGAGCTTGGAGGGGAAAGAAATTTCATCTGTTGTGATGAAGCACTATGGTTAACCAATAAACAAGTTTGAATATTCATGATAATATAACTTGGACTAACCTAAATATTTATAACACATTTGAATATACAAATTATGTTCTTAGCATGTACAAGCTACTGATAAGGATATAGGATACCACATGATGGCGACATGAGAATATATGAAAATAAATTGTAGGAACCTTTACTAAAGATTAGTGATTATTACACAGGACCTCTTATGACTTCTTATGCTGATAAGGGTATAGAATGATTTCTTATGCTGAATGATTACTCTAGTTGACCTCTTTTATCTGAAAAAAATGCTCGAATTGACCTCTTGGCTATCATTATTAGTCGAATGGACCGCCCATTGTTTTTTGAGAATTTAGATACCTTTCTTCAGAAGTTATTTACGCAATTTTTGCAGGTTCAGAATATTTTAGTAGTTGGGCACAGCTGTTGTGGAGGCATTCGTGCTCTAATGAGTATGCCAGATGAAGCAGATTCAAGGTTTGGCTCCATAATGTTATTCGTTTTTCTGTTCAGTCTTGTGTCAATTTTTATGTGCTTGTTTATCTATTCGTGCGGGAGTGTAAAGACAATTGTACTTATACATTTTGTCTGTCTTATCTATTCTCTCTCTAGTAGCTTTATTAGAAGCTGGGTAGTTACCGGGAAGAATGCAAAGTTAAGCACAAAGGCATCTGCTTCAAATCTTAGCTTTGACCTGCAGTGCACACACTGTGAGAAGGTGCAATGTCTTTTTCTTAAACGATATAGCGTACTATTTTTGACAATCATCTGCTTTAAGAGTTCTTTGCTATAAAGTTTGCCCTTTTGGTGCAAGTGTGTTGCTAGGAGAAGAAGAGGTCTTATTTTAAATGTAATGGATAATTGTTAAGAAAAAACATCTATAAGGAAATATTTCAAATTTTTTTCCAAATTAGACCTTCCAAATATGATTTGAGATTCAGTTATCCCTCCTTAAGCATTGTTGAAAGGTAAAGTAAATTGATTTTAGAATCGTTTCAACTATGAATGAGGGTGCCTTGGATTGCACCGAGTGTGACTTGAATTCATATTCGCATCTCATACACTGATTTATCTCCGAAAATTCAGTACTTAATACAAGTTAAGTATTGCCCTATTTTTTTTTGCCATGTATATGTTCCACAAATGAGATCAACCATCCTATTGAAAATACGTTGCCTACGCACAAATGTTTTCTCTCTTAGGCGCATTTGTTTCCAGTGCTCCCTTCATCATAGAAAATGGGTCCAAGTCATTTTTGTTAATATGAGATTTAGGTTGTAGAAGATAATTCACAAAGAACGTGGAATTTCAGATGTCTTTTACACAGTGATTTGATCTAGAGTTTTCCTCTTGCTATATTTAAGCCATTTTCCCTTTTTTTAGGAATCGATCAACAATTCATTGTTGAACTTGCTCAGTTACCCATGGATAGAAGAAAGGGTGTCAAAAGGGTTGCTTTCTATTCACAGTGGATACTATGATTTTGTCAACTGTACATTTGAGAAATGGACACTTGATTACCAAGCAACCAGCTCCAAGAAGGAATGTTCGCTTAGAAGCAGAGTGTTTTGGAGCTGAGTCATAATTTCCTTCATTGCATCATTGTCGATGTTAGATGTGTGGGCTTGATGTACAATTTTAACCGTAATAAAGATCAATGGTGTGAATCGAAGATGATTTGTGTTTTGATAGAAGGTTTTTATTTTTATTTTTTTAGTGTTATGACCAAAGAACTGTAGTATCTCATGATATGTCCGAGAACAGAACTTTTGAAACATCATATTAATCCCAATTTTATTTATTTATTTATTTATTCTGAAACATCGCAGGAGCTATCGCCAACTATTGATTCTCATCTGGCTTGATTATCTGTTATGACATGAGAATTTGTATGTCTTTAAGTTTAATTCTCTCCCGGAATCTAGGTCGTAAAGATGCTGGAATTGTCATAACTTTTTCCAGTTTGGATTCAGAACTGCAGAAGCAGAAAGACAATTTCCAATATTTGTTATACCATGATGACTCCTTGGCCTGAATTCACTATTAAGTTAATCATAGACCTTGAGGCTTTTGGTTGGTTTCCTTGCCTTGCCTCTCAATGTTCTTTATGCTGGTTTGAACTCAACTTTATTGACCGAGAAGCTGGATGTTTTTTTGGGTACATTATGGAATTAGATAAAACAACATACATACTTTGTCAAATACATTAACTCCCATATATATATATATATATATATATATATATATATGGGTTCCATCTACAGCAACCGGTTGTTGTGGAGCAATCCCTTTTTTGGCCGGTTGAATTTTTTATTTTTTTTTGTTCCCGCCGAAATTTCAACCGGCCAAAAAAGAGTTGATGTGGATGAAACTCATATATATATATATATATATATATATATATATATATATAAAACTAAGCATTCTCTAATTGAGCTCTGGATGGTTTGATCATGACTCATAGATATCCACGTCAAAATTTGTACTGATTCGGTTATAATAAAGTTGTCACAAATTTGCCGTAATTAATGATATAACTTTTTATTACATTATTTATATCAAATGTTGCATTAATATTGCATGGTTAATGCAACATTTGCTATAACTAATATAATAAAAACTATAACAATTATCTGTGTGACAACTTCACTAATGCTATAATTGAATCCAATTTGTACATTTATTTTGGTTTATATAGATAAGGATAACTTTTGTACCATATATAAGACTAGTTCTTAAGATAATCTTAGAAGTAATTAATATAGGTGAGAAGTTGAACTGACTATGCACCTCTTAATAAATAAGTAAATCAATCAAAATCGTAACAAAAATTCGAATTGCAACCACTATGCACATTGCCTAGCCAAATAAATCGATCAATCGAGTTAGCTCCAAAAATATTGAGTTGAATAATAATTAATTTTGATTTGGTTCACAAAATTTATCGAAGATAAAATAACGTTTAATTGAAACTCATTTAGCTACTTTCGAATTCTCTTTAATTAAAAAAGCACGGCCGATAAATTGATAATTACCGAATTAAGTCCCAGCTTAATAGAATGAAGGAGAGAGAGAGAGAAACAGCTTAATTTACTTTTTGAAACTTTTCAAACGAATATGATTCGAGAATGTCAGCACCTTTTATTAAACGTTGAGGGTTTAATTCATAACATACTTCAGTGCTGCTGGTTATCTTTTATTGATGTGGGTTGTTTTATCTCCTCTGTTTAATATAACGAACTAATAATAAAAACTTTTGTTTGTGAAAGGTATATCTTCGGACACTTGATTAATAGATCAGTGGTTGGTTTCAAGAAGTTGTTGAAATCAGCTGCCAGTAATCCAATAATACGAAAAACGAGTTCATGGTACAATTTCAATGGTGTTTCGAGACATGTAATATTGAGATTTTAATAAGACACTTGACATTATTAGTTATGTCATTGATTTTTTATAACGCAGTCACTTTCTTGGTTGATTGGTATACTAAAACCACACTGGACTTCAAGAAAATACAAGGAAATCTAAGGGGAAGATTTATTTGTATACCCAACGTCAATATCTATAGAAATTGTCTGAATTGCAGTAGCTTCTGATTAGACTTGAAGCCAAGTTTGTCAGTACATTCAGCTCAACAATTGGAAAATCATTTTCAAGTCAACAGTTTGGCCCAAAAGAACTGTGTCAACACAGAGATTATCAGTTCTCGGCACAAAAAGAGAATTTACAGAAGCGAAACTTCTCCACAAGGAACAGAACAGATCTGTTTATCTACATTTGATAATAATATAATTATCTCATAAACATCCAA
The DNA here is from genome assembly GCA_020205615.1 of Panax quinquefolius. NCBI lineage: Eukaryota > Viridiplantae > Streptophyta > Magnoliopsida > Apiales > Araliaceae > Panax > Panax quinquefolius. Next base: position 105,147,569 of record CM035165.1, read on the forward strand.
GAACTGAGACAAAATGCAAGCGTACAAATGTTTAATGGGCAGATGTGATAAGGTCCAAACACATATTCAGAATTTTTATTTAAATGAAAACAAAAACTAAGTTTAAGAACACAAAAGAAACCAAACACATACTCTGAGACACCTCAACTTAAAAAAAAGGAAAAAGAAAAAAAAAAAACACCCACTTAATTTGGATTAGTGGAGGAGTTACTTTATACATGTTTATTGTTAATTAGAATTTACAAGTCTTCGTATCATATCATTTGATGGTACTTGTCTCTAAGAATTACGGAGTATATTAAAAAACATTATCATTGATTATAATATGTTAAATTAATCTAAAATAATTGAATGTGTAACAAATAATATGGTAGATATCAAATTCCCCACTATATATGGAGGAAGGTTTTCTTGATAGAGACATTCTTCCGGGACATTATGGGTAGTTTTGTATTGGCTCAAAAAAAAAAATGGCAGGCTGGGACTTTTGGTGGGGTTTTCCATTGGAAGCCTTGAATTTCAACGGCTAGCCGGGGAGGTGGACAAAGTCAAGAAGTCTAAATTATCCATGATTAGGAAGCACAAAAGATTGTTAATTTTATCATTTTCTTCAGATCAGAAAGCTGCCCACTTCTATTTATTTACCATTTTTTATGTTCATATTTGATTCTTGGTCATTTCACATCAACAACCCATGTAGAGGAGAGAGATAGAGCCTATAAAGGTTGAGACAAAGGTAAAGGCTTAGGCTTCTAACTAGAGGGATTGGAAAGGAGCAACTCTGGGCATAATACATAAGGGTAAGTTTTCATTCATTTTCGAGAAAGTCTTGAACTTTCTAGGTGAATTTGTTATGATTCTGCAAATTTCAGTGACTGAATCTTGGAAGGATAAAAATATCAGTTTAATAATTGGGTTATGGTGTGATTACATATTTTCTTAGTTTTGGCATAATGAATACATAGGACACTTCTTGTTTGTTAAAATGCCTTATTGACATGTTTTGGTGAACCTTCTTCTCTTCAGGGCCTTCGACTAAGCTTTATGGAAATCTCACACATCAGAGGATTTACTGAATTGGTAAAAAGTCTATTCTGCAGAGTATAGTTTATTTGTTAATATATCTGTTGTTATTATTCAAGCTAGCTTCCTAAACAGCTAAATCAAATTGTTATTTTGATTCACATTGTCAAAAGGGTTTTTAGTAATGAAGATCATTTGAAAGACATGTATGGGTAGCGAAAATACAAATAAATATTTCACTTGGCATATACGAGATTTCCCTGTAATAGTTTTTGTTTTTTTTTTCTTCCTTGGTATGTCCGCACGCACGTAATTTGTTTCTCGCATGTCTAAGAAGAAAAAGAAAATCATTATATTTTGTAGGGAATGGAGGATCCTTATTTCAATATCCAATGGCCAATGAATTCATTTGATGAGCTCAGCCTGCAATCTCTAGCAGCTGCATCTGGAGAGAATTTACACTACAGTTTTACTCAACCTATGTATGACAGCAAACCATCATCAGAAGCATCCTGCAGTTTCACTGAGAGGCCGATGAAACTGCTCAAAACCAACAGTTGGAGTTCTGAAAGAACCGATCATATATTAGATACACAAGCTACATATTCCAATTACACGAATCAACTTGGCATTGTAAAACCTAAAGAGGAGGTTTTGCCTTCTAAAAGTACCACTACTTTACCCACGGATAACCTGACCTCCCAAGGTTCATTCAACAACCAAATTTATGTGTTCGAACCTTCTCAATATGCTAAGAGGATCAGCACAAGTCCTCGGCTTTCTCAAGCTAAAGATCACATCATGGCCGAGAGAAAAAGGCGAGAAAAGCTTAGCCAGAGGTTCATAGCTCTCTCTGCTATAGTCCCTGGCCTAAAGAAGGTAGTAATTTCTTTCTTGAGATTTATATTATTCACTTAACTGGACTGAAATGACAGAATATTGTTCATACTCTTGCTCAATTCTATATCTGTGTACATTAAATCCATCCTGCAAAGATCACCCCCATTGTTTTGGGTTCTTCTGTATGAATTTTAAGATGCGCCAAAAGCATAATTTCCACAAAAACCTCATAACAAAGGGGCCTATCTCTCTCTCTAATGAAGCACTCTATTGCTGCAGTTTAGAGGCATGCTCTTACATGTTTTCGGTCATTCTTATGCTATTCTCAGTGGAATAGACTTTCTTTGATTATTCACACTTTTCTACAATACAAAGACTGTGAAGTATGCTAACATTTACTTTTCTACTAATTATTGGCCATCTATAATCTAGTCTATTGCAAATATTCTTGTAATTTTTTGAACTCTGAGTTTGTTAATTTCCATGACCAGATGGACAAGGCTTCTGTTCTTGGAGACGCTATCAAGTACTTGAAACAACTCCAAGAGCGAGTGAAGACCCTTGAGGAGCAAACTCGTAAGAAGTCCATAGAATCTGTGGTCTTTGGGAAGAAATATAAGCTCTTTACTGATGATGACAAGTCTTCCTTAGATAAACACTTCTCCAGCATTGCTGTTGATGAGCAGCTACCAGAAATTGAAGCAAGATTTTCTGATAAAGATGTCTTAATAAGAATTCATTGTGAGAAAAAGAAAGGAGTCGTAGAAAAAACAATTGCTGAAATAGAGAAGTTCCAGCTCTTAATCATCAATAGCACTTGCATGACTTTTGGGACATCTCTTGATATAACCATTATTGCTCAGGTACTTTCATATAGATTATAAAATTTCGTACTAAAATTATTTTCCTGAACTGATTGAAACCTGACTGATACTCTTGCAGATGGATGAAAAACTCACCATCGCAGCAAAGGATCTTGTGAAGAGTCTACGCACAGCTCTCAAACAGTTAATGTGACAAGAAGCCTACTGTCTCTTTATCTTTATGCAATTCGAAGCTCAATAATTAAGTCAGTTTTTGAATATTTGTTTTTCCATGTTCATGGTAATCGAGGCCTGTCGTGCTCCACCATTTCAGACCATCTGCCTTTAAGCTTATTTTCTGTAAGGTTCATTTTTAAGGAGGGTTTTTTTCTACAATTTTTTTCATGGTTAACTTGTTAACTATGTTAATCACCCTCCTGTTGTAAAGCAATGGCCTTATGGCTTAGCTTAGCTTCTTTTTTTTTGGGTGGATGGAGAAGCAGACCTTTGTATCAGTGAAGTGTTATGTCAATAATGTTTTAGAGTCCTCTTGAAATATCTCTTTGGTCTCTTTGTGATTTCATTTACCTTGTAATAGTCTGGTTTACATTATTAACGAAATAACTTTTCACAATTCCCTCATTGTGAACTTTTTTGTCTTGAGTGCAACTTTGAAAAGATTTGAATGTTGTAAGGTGTTGGGTTAAGTCCCGCAATGAGCGCAACCCCTTGTTTAGTTGTCATCGTTGAGTTTGGAACCTGAATAGACTGCCCGTGATAAAAAGGAGCATATTAATAAATTGCATCCACTATATTATGAAAATTAGCCAACATGAATTATCAGCAACAGACTTTCACAAGAGGTTTGGCTTGGAATCAAAACTGAAAGAAATAAAAAATTCATTCCTTTCTTTTTCACCACATCTTAGTGAGTTTGGTGAAAGGCATGTTGAGCTTTATTTAAGTGACATTTGTTAGTGATTGAGTATGACAATTAGTATTGGCAGTTGAGGAAAATTAGGAATAAAATATTGAATGGTTGTTTGTTCTTAATAGATTGCCCTATAGGACAGAGTGTTTACTTTGACCTTAGAGGGATAATTAGCTATGATCTTAGTCCCCACCAAAGATAATTATAATTATAATTATACATTTAGAATATAACCATAAGAGGAGAAGGAAGGTTTGTTTGGGACTTAGGGTTGTGTAGTTTTAAAACGACATAATTTTGATTAATGGAATTGCAAAAATATGCATTAAAATTAATTATTTTAGGGGCAAA